>WEIT01009677.1:50123-131096 GCA_013389985.1 Dryoscopus gambensis | reverse complement strand
CCCGAGCGCGGCTGCGGCGCATGCGCAGGCCCGTCCCGCCCCGGCGGCAGGCGGAGCGCTGCGGACACTCGGGGGTGGCGGGTTCTTCTGGGGGCGTCCCGCAGCAGCTCGGGCTGATAGGGCCGCTGTTGCACCCGGTCTGTGCTCCCCGTCACCCCTCAGCTCAATCCTCTGCCCTCAGAGGGCATCCATCCCTCCGAGCCGGCTGCCCGTGTGGCGCGCTGAGGGCTGCACCGCGTTGTTTGCTGTAATGCGTGTGCTCGGCGCTTTGGCCTCATCCGCAGTGACTCCTAGGGACGCGTTAGTTAGAGACACCTCTGGAAAGCGAAGTGTATTTCGCAAAACCAAGATTTACTCAGGTGCTCGTGATCAAAGTACTGGATGCTAAATATCCCGCCCCTCAAAACAGATAAAGGACCTACATCTCGCTGCTGAAAGCCTCAAAAATCAACCTGTGCTGCTGAAACTGGAGGGCATCAAACTAGTAGTGTGATTTTGATTCGGGGTTAAGGTTCTTTTGTAGTTGTTGGTGATGTTTGTGTTTGATACCTTGCCAGCCCCTCGCTGTGCGACTGCAAGGACCAGGCAGCTGCTTGTGGCAGGAGCCGAGTTTTCAGCTCATGGCCCCTTTCCAGGAGCAGGAACTTGAACGAGGCCATCGAGTGCCTGAGCTAGCTGCAGCAAGATTTTGAAGTACCAGAGTACTGTTGGGTTGGAAGAGACCTTTGAGATCGAGTCCAACCTTTGACCAAACACCACCTTGTCAGCCAGACCAGAGTGCCACGTCCACTCTTTCCTTAAACACCTCCAGGGACAGTGACTCCACCATTTTTGGGCAGCCCATTCCAATGTTTAGACACCCTTTCTTTGAAGTATTCTTCCTTATGTCCAACCTGAAACTCCAGAGAGGAGGCTGACCCCCACCCGGCTTCACCCTCCTTTCAGGTGGTTGTAGAGAGCGATAAGGTCCCACCCTGAGCCTGCTTTTCTCCAGGCTGAACACTCCCAGCTTCCACAGCCACCCCTCACAGGACTTGTTCCCCAGACCCTTCCCCAGCTTCGTCGCCCTTCTCTGGACCTGCTGCAGCACCTCAGCATCATTCTCGAATTGAGGGTCCCAAAACCGGGAACAGCACTCGAGCTGTGGCCTCCCTGGTTCGAGGGAGAGAAGACAAGGCAGCTGCTGAGGTTATGGGACCTGTTTTCAAATGCACAGAACATCCCATTATTTCAATCTTGCCCCACACTTTTGAAGTAGCCATGGGGAAAGCACACTCTTGCCGAATGGGCAAGGCTATTGTCAAACCCAGCTCACACAGCAGTGTTTTTTGTTGGGTCAGTTCAAGTCCTAGCAAATCTTGAAATAATTCTATTCAGCAGCAGGTGGCAGGCTGGTTCCATTTTTAGTCATTTGGGACTTCCTCTACTCAAATACATCTTTTATCGATAGATGGCACTTGTCTCGGGATGAGAGCTGTTCGGTGATGTTGGGAGCTAACCAGTATCACACGGTTCAGGAAACAGCTACTGAAATTAAATCTCTGTAATTTTCAATCATTCATTTCTGGCCTTGTCAAGATGTATTACACAGCTATAGTGGTGCTCCGAAAAAGCCTGCAGCTAACACAATTTATTTTAGCACTAATTTATAGTACAGAAGATACAGAATGTTAACAGAATGTTATGCCATTGCTAAAAATTCCTAAACAAAATTAAGTTCTGAAAGATTTACCTGCATAAGAGTATAGCATAAAATCAATACCTTTCCTGAAAAACAATAAAATCATTTTCTTCCCCTAGTAAAGTTTTTGAACCCCATATATAGAAAACTTCTTACACACAGAGATTTTTCTTAATGGTGCCTATTTCTAACATGATAGTTTATAGTGAGATCAGTTGTAAATAGTACATAAATATTTAGGTCAGTGGGAAACAAATTAAAGAATTTAATTTGAAATTTTTCAAAACACAAATGAAATTGAAGCGTGGGTTGAGCATGAACTGCTAAATGACTACAACAATTATTATGTGGTGACACGTCCACAGCAAACCAAAGATGACTAACATATTTTTTGAGTTGTACTTTCTTACTCTAACAGCCTTTTTATCTTTTAACTGCCGTTCTACATCCACCTGCACTTGCCAAGTGACTCTGCATGCTGTAACTCAGTGTTGTAAACCACACAAGTGACTCAACTTAAATATTTAATTTAAAACATTTTATATTTTCATAAACCAAATAATAACCTTATTTTCCCTTGTCTAGAGACATAAAGTATTTCATTCCTATTGACAGAATCTCTTTCTTGCAACTGTAAATGAAAGCAGAATTTAATCATTTATAGCTGCTAGTGTCAATCAGCCAAGTGGAGGACTGTGCTTATAATAAAATTGATTAATACATCATTAATCAATAATACATAACTAGGCATTTATCCAAACTATGGTAACCTAAACATTGAATTCTATACTGCAATAACATCAGAAAAGGTAGCACACATAAAAGATAAAAGGGAAACAGGTTTGGAATTGGCTTGGGATTATCTGAGATAGCAGAGCCAAACTAATTAGTACCCTGCTAGCATCATGCATCTCTTGTTTTTACCTGTGACTGTGAGTATTACTGTGCTTGCATTTTGTAGGGATATCTTTGTATTGCACACGTGAATTACTCACTGACATACAAGGCCACACGAGAAGGAAGCCAAACAGGCATTGTTAATGTATTTTATTGCAAAATATGGACTGCATTGTGTCCATGTTTCTTCATGAAAAGCAATGCTTTTGCTGCTAAAGCTGCACTCATTTGCTCTGATTGACGTGCTGCTCTTCTGCTCTTGCAAAGTCAGTTCAGTCTGTGCTGTGTGACTGACCTATCAGTGGAATTACAAATCAGAACTACAGATCAGATGCACACCTTGTTATGTGAATTTATCAAAAAAAGTGGAAAATGCAAAGCAATGGAATGTCAATTTTATGCAGCATGGAGGTCCATATTTGCATGGCATTATGACACAAGGATGTTACATACAAAAAATAAGTGGAGTTTTCCTGTGGGTTTCATTTGATCTAAACTAATGGAAGATGTACTTTTTTTAAAAAAAAGATACTTGTCTAATAATATCTTCACAGCATATCAGATTCAATGTGTACTTTACATTTGCAAATGCACCATCTCTTGTTCCTGTCGCAATAGGAAATGACTGATGTTCAGGAAAGTAGTTACAAGTTTGGTCATTTCAGCTTTTCTAAGAAATCATCGTCTGTTTTTTCAGAAGCATGAATATTTCCAGATGGAGAGTAGGGCTGTGTTAATGGAAAGGACAATTTACTTATACATTCACATAACCTTTTCATTATGAAGGTCAGCAGACCTGGGAAAGCTTGGCCCCATTTCCTGGCCAAAACAGCATCACTCTGCCGTTTACATTCTACCTGAGAGAAGAATGCAAATGTTGGCACTATTAATGTTCACAACTCAATTCCTTGTTGAAGTCAGATGGAAAAAATATAACACTCTGAGGTAAAAAAATTATTAACCTGTTTGGTATCAAAGGGGAATTCAGACTTTCATTTTAGCATGGCAGCACAACAGGCAGGTCTGTCTCCAAGCAGACCAAACACTGTCCCTGTAATCATGAACACACATTCCCAAATGACAGCAAGGAAAAGGCTTACAGGGCTGAAAATAGCAAGAAGAGCAGCTGAACTTGGAAATCTGAGTTCAAATGTGTCCTACTTCTCTGTTTTCTCATCCTGCTAAAGAGAGAGAGTTCTTCAGAGATGACATGCTTTTTTCTGCAAAGATATACAGAAACTGCAAGTCAATTATGAAGGAAATAACCAACTGCTGTTGCTTGCTCGCTCCAAATGTAAAGGGTTTTTTTAAAGATTATGTCAGTGATTTTTTTAGGATGATCTCTTCTGGATTCTAGTCATAACTTTGATTTGTTGTGTAAGCTCAGCTGTGCCTGCCCTAATTATTCTTCTACCAACCTTATTAGTTGCTGTGTTAAGATTGACATTTTTGCCTGAAAAAGGCTTGCAGGTTTTTAAATAGCACCAAACACATGCTTTGTGCTGTCACTGAGCATGGCACATTTAGGGCACTACACAGTAACTAATAAAAAGTCCCAAATAATATTATCTCGCATTTCTTACTCTTTAATTGAGAAAGGACAGTGAGGTGACAATGAGACAAAGGCTGGTCAGTTTAGGAACAGTGGGAAAATTAAATAAGACGTCTTGAGGAGCCTAATCAAGAGTTCTGGTATTTGGATGAGGTATAGTTATTATGATCATTATATGTGGTTAGAGGCGAGGCAAAAATATGCAGGTATCTGTGACAAAATGCAAAACCAAGAAGGAATTTGGAATGGGTTTCAGTCTGCAATATTTCTCTTTGTATCAGAGCCACAAAAGTGCCCAGAAGCCAGTCCAAGGTCACAAGCTGAAGATGATATTTCGATTCTGTTTTCCTCATTCAGCCAAGTATCCCTGATTACAGGGGTGGTGGATGCCCCATTCCTTAAACATTGATTGTCAGGTTGGATGGCAGGCTGAGTTACCTGATCTAGTTGATGTCCCTGCTCATTGCAGGAGAATTGGTCTAGATGAGATTTACCGACCTATTCTCTTCCTAACTATTTTATGATTAAGCTTTGCACCCCATTTCTTCCCTCCTCTGCCAGGACCTGAGCTGAGAACAGCACCCAAGTAGCTGCGAGCACATTTGGCCACGGAAACAAGTTCAAGTTCCTGCTGCCTAGGCTCAAAGGCAGGAGCCCAACCCAGTGGCTTCACTGGGACCACTGACGTAAGGGTGAAAGGATTGGATCCAACCAAAGCAACTCAGCAGACACAGCACTTGTACCTCCAAAGAGTAATTTGTCACTTAATTGCTCTCTTTCAGGAAGCCTGCCTGCCCAGGGGGAGGGGAGCCCTGTGCACTAGCAGGCTTTTGATCTCAGTGAAGCTCAGAGGGCTTTGCTAGTGCATTCATAAAGGATTGAGCAGCAACTAATTAATGACTCAAAATTATATCAGCCATGGTTTGCAGGCTTGTTTCAATATATGAAGACAGGCTGTAAAGCTGGAGTGGACATCTGGCATTTATTTTGTGACAGGACAAAGTACTCTCCGCCTCTCTCCTGATGTTGATTTTCTGTCAGTCTTCTAGGTCTGAATTCCTGTGGGTTTTAGAGGTACTGTCAATGTCCTGCTTTAATGCAAAGTTGTAAAAATCATAGGACAATTTACCCCACCAATTTCCGAATTACACCAGGATTATTATCATCTGCCTCTACAAGCAATGATTTGCAGCCATTACCACTGAGAACTTGCTGTTGGGAACTGAAAGCAATGTTCTCTGAAGGATTTGGGGCCAGAAATCCTTGTCAAGCTGAGCATTGTGAGCTATAGGGTGAAGGCAGATGCACTCCTCTAACATCCTTTCTCAAAACACACAACAGGAAGTGCAGCTTTGTGCTACCTGACCAAATATTCTAGTGATTTTCTGGTCAGCACATGGCACTTATTTTATCAGCTTGGTTTTAAAATCAGTGCATGGAGAGTGCAGTGTCTCTCACCTTCCCCTCCATAGATGGAATTGCACAACATGTATTCACATAGCTGTGAAGCTGTTGGTATTGGCTTTGGTGCTGCTAGCACTGTTCTAAACAGATGAATTTGAATACAGACTGTGCAGCCAAGCCCAGCTTATTTGGTATTCACAAACCGCAACAGCATATTAGGCATTAATTATATATGACTAATTATATTAATTATAATGAATGGGAATTATATTAGGTTTGAGAACTATTTAAAGGGAACTAGAAATTAAAGCAGCAGGATGTGGATCTGGCTGTCATAGACTTGTTCTGCATGACCTTGAGCAGCATGGGTTGCCATTCATCTCTAATTTTCAAAAGACAAGGTGAAGGTAATGGTATGTACCTTCTTTGTAAAGCCTATGACATCCTGTTATAAAAAGAAATATTAATTGTAATTTCAAATCTTCCAGCACCACAGTTTTAAAATCATAGAATCATAGAATGGCTTGAATTAGAAGGGACCTTAAAAATCATCTAATTCCAAACCCTCTGCCATGGGCAGGGACACCTTCCTGGTGTCCAGACCAGGTTGCTCCATTCCCCATCCAGCCTAGCCCTGAATAGTGACAGGGATGGGGCATCCACAACTTCTCTGGGCAGCCTGTGCCAGTGTCTCGCCATCCTCACAGTAAAAAATATAAAAATCATTTTATAAAGCTAAATAGTTCTGACCATTTTGTCCATAAAAGAAGGAAAATCCTACCAAAATCTGCCTTAAAAATAGGGATAAAAAAATATGGTTCATGTAAGAGTATTTCCAAGTGAGCTGGAATTCCATAAAGACCTGAGCTTGAACCTGGTCTGGAATGGGACATTTCTATCATCTTAGACATTTGGAAGGCCATCTGAAAGTGACATTTTAAGTGATAGGTTCAGACACTGGGACAGAGCAACCCTAATAATCCAAGTAGGATATTCTGAGAAAAGAGAAATTCATTACAGAGCGATCTCACCAACTTCACTTCTGCCTCCACCTTGCCAGCTGCAAAATGGGGATAATCACAACAGCTCATTTTGAGGGGATTTGTTAATATTTATAAGACTCTTCATATGTGTGAAGCAGTACAGACGAAGTTTGCCAAACGTGGGTGCATAGCGGGGAGCTTTGTCAATTCAGCAAGTGACTTAGTCCTTTCTTCTTCACAGAGGTCCTTGTCCTGCAGTAGGCCTAGACAGGAATTAATTCCAGGTATCAAGGTCTGTAGCCAAAATGGCAGGACATGTCCCAGAAAGTTGTTTCTCCTGTCATGGAACTGCACGCAAAAGACATAGAAAAGTAAATGGAAAAATAGTCCATTTTAACAAAAAATGTTGTGCTGAAAGAGGTTGGCACAGTTTATACCTGCATTTCCTCACACTGTGACACAGACAGACTCATTCTTAACACACAAGTTTCGTAACCCCAATATCCTTTCATTCTGCCAGTCAGTCCTCAACACTTGGCTGCATCCACAGCAGCAGAGGAAGCACCGAAGCTACTAAGGCCTATTGGCACAGAATGCCAATTATTAATTTCATAATCGCCAAAAAAGAGGGTGGTTTCAAGCAGTTTGCTTAGTGGGAATCGTGTCTGCTGTGTGCTAACTTCCTAACAGTGCCACAGAAAGGATCTAGACAAACATAAGTAGATATAAGCCAGAAATCATGCTTGGGATGTTTCTAACAATTAATAGGCTAGAGTCAATCATCAGAACCCAGGAATGTTCTGGTTTCTTCTGAATCTGCTTTTTATCCCGATTCTGACATTCTGAGCTTCCTTCCTTCTTGAGCTGGAGAGCTTGTCACAGCTAGTAATGGAAGGCATCTTTTCATCACAGGTACTTCCATAAGGTGCATAGCTAGCACCACTGAAAAGGAGTGTTAAAATATAAAATCTAGCAATTTAGGGACAGCACTGGGAAAATAAAGAAGCCTGTCAAGCACTGTTTCCATTTCCAGCTATCTCTGCCTTCTCAGAATCTGAAAAGTGGGTCTCAGCTTTTCCAGGTTTGGCTGAAACACCATGTAAAACTTAGTTGCACAAGTGAAAACACTGGTTGCATTCAGAGGCTGTTGTCATCGCCTGGATGGGATCTGATAATCTGCAAAAGCCTTTAGTCTGCACGATGTGATTAACTGTGAAAAGCAGAGTTATTAAAACAGTTAGGAGCAGACTGTGAAATGTTTCTCTCGAATCTGTACATACACCACTTCCATGTCTGGAGGAGGGGGCCACTTAAGAAACACTTGCTTACATGTATATCCTTTTGTAGGGGTATGCAGAACTTAAAATTGTTTTCCTCTATTAGCTTTTCTTTTGGTCCTGTTTATTATTCTGTAGTTACTCTACCAACTCTTTGATCTGATGAAAAAACCCCACATTTCTGGCAGTCAGCAGACCTGGTTTCTATTTACATTCTGCTATTAGAGTGATCTGGCATAAATTTCTGTCGACAATGACTCAGACCAGGGAATTGTTCTGCCTGGAAACTAACCTAGTAAAAACCTCACAATGTTAGTTTTCAGCTAAATCCATTACTACGTTAACCAGGTGGCTGCACAAGTTCTCCCCAGTGCCTGTACTCATGGGAAGGCAAGAACAAGCAGCTGGGGACAAGAGGAAGGAGTGGTGCCCTGGGCTTGGCAGCAGCCCTGCCTCATCCCTCAGGAATTGTTTGTGGAGCTGCAATGATTAATTTTAAAACAAAGATGTGGTGCACACCAAGGTTTGTGGTGCCAAATGCACTAGTTGGAGCACTCCCAAGTGGAAAATACATTAGAAAAGGCAATATGTGCAGGACACAAGTTTTAGCTTGGACTAGGCCAGTGCTGTGGGACAGGTGACAATTCTGGTGATTCCAAGGGCTGCCTGCTGGAGACGCCTGATGGAAATTTCCTCCTTCCATGCTGAACATGGTGACTGCTGCTGTGACCAGCACACGCACATGGGCCCAAGCAGACTGAGCAGAGAGGCACCTCCTCCCAGCCTCCAAGCCAGGAAAGGCTGCCCTAGGAAGAGCCGTGCTGTGTCACCCCCTTGGAGCTGCACTGGTGTATTACACGGGGGGAAAAGCCCTGTTGTTCTGGGCACCACCTGTGTCAGCTCTGAAACACGGACTTTCCACCGGCCTCACAAAAGACCTCCACAGCTTTCCACTGCCCAACAGGAATAAATAGCAAAGGCATTAAGTGCGTCTTCTCTTTGGCACAGTAGCGTGTTTTAATAACCCCTGCCCCAGCAAACTTTTCATTCCCAAAGAGAACAATGCAATGCATTTAACATTCTTCTGATTAATATTTATGGCTACAAGCCACCCATTGTTTTTACTGCATAGCTGCTCATCAATAGGGGCTCCAGAAAACAGCAGGACAAGCCAGGGCAAACTGTGGAAGCCTTGGTTCTTCAAAAACTAGGGAAAATGGCAAGAGGTTTTTGCCCCCTTACCTACATTTTTGCAGTTTGTTTTAAAAGCAGAACTTGTATTTGGGTTCATAAATCTACACTTATGTGTCTCAGTGTGCTGACACAGGTTTGGAAGTGTTTATCTTAGGACTTGTGCAGCCTCATTAGTGTGGAATGTTTAGACTCACTCTTACACTTGCACTTACCTGTACAGTTATATATTGTGTGCTGGAATGCTGTATTAATAACCCCACTGTATCTCCAACACTGTTTCACAGTAATTGCTCCCCCAGGTGCTGTTTTCCAGAGATTTCTATGTTTTAGCCTTTGAAAGACAAGTAGGCCTTGTTTTACTCTGAAGTTGATGGGAAAGGATATACTGTGAAATTTGGCCCTATCCTAATTCAGTGCCTAATTGGTTGGTTGGAGACGGTGATCTGGAAACCTGAGCAGGGTTATACTACATTTACTCATGAGGACAAGGCAAACATTAAACTGTAATTCCTGAAGACCTGGGCATTGATGCTTCCTTGTCTGGTGCTTTTCTTCTCTTCAGACTAAGAAAATAATGTGTATTAAAACTGATAAAGAATATTTCATGTGTCTATAAACATCAGTACATCTTTACAGTATGATAATTGCAGTGGTAGTAATAGAAGTTGCCTGCATGTTACATTTCTGTGATGAAACCACACTCTGTAAATTTTATATAAAATACACCCACTCTAAATTTTTATATGCATGAAAAATATACAGTTTACAAGATTATGTGATCTGAGGGGAGTGTGCATTGTAAGCAATGATAATTTCCCATTCCTTCAGAGATTTGTGCCTCAGATTTACATACTTTCATAGTGCTTGGGAATGAAGTATGCACTGACACAAGTAGAATCCAACATCTTTCTGTGTGCTCTGCTCTAAAAGGCAGTGTAGGAAATGCTTTATCCTTTTTACACATCAATCACAGAGGCAATAAATCTTCCCTTAGATCCCAGAATTTCTTCTGCTTCATACCCAACTGGGGTTTTATTCAGAAATAGAGAGGCTGGAATAACAAGATCCTTACGAGACTTTAGATACTCCCACATACAGGGGAGAAAAGGAGCATCAGGTAAGCGGACAGCTCCTGGCGGATGGGAGCAAGGATGGGGGTAGGCATGGGGAAGTCACTGGAGGCAGCTGAAGACTGGGAAGGCAAAAAACATTCCACAATACCAGTGGAGAGGTAGGAAGAGGATCTTCAGGCTGTGCTGGAGAAAGAAGGAGTGAAAGGATCCAGAAGAAAAAGAGAAAATTCAGGGGAAAGGATCTCCAGGCAGCAGGGGTGGGGGAGGATGTCCAATGGCCCAGTTTTGCTGTGCCATTGGACTTACTTGCATCCTTTCAAAACAAAAGGAGCTATTTCCTAAGGACACATCCCTCCAGCAGGCACCAGTTCAGTCTTTGCCATAACATAAAACCTTCAACAGCTGAGTGTTAAACCTCATTCTTCCTCTCCCTCCATCAAAATCCCCACCCCCAAGCACAAAGCCAATGTGTTTGATACACTGAACTGAGCAGGCAGGCCAGAAACAAGCAAAGGTGATGGTAATTACACACACACCCCTCCCCCCCAAAACTCAAGTGTGGGGAAAAATCACAGACAGCTGGGATCACATCCTTTTAAGAATTTATTTGCCAGTTAGGATCCTTTTATTCCATCAATGCAAATATGCAGAACAGCAGGAAACCATGTTTTAAGCAGCACATACCAGTTGGCTGAGAATAAACTAACTACATTCCCCAAGCAATGTAAAAGTAACAATGCACATCATCTTCCAAAAGAAGAAACAAACAGATATTGCAGCCGAGAGGCACAGCAGGCAGCTTCCGTACAAAGTTTGGCTGTTTAAAATGCTAGAACCAGTCCTTGCCCATTTCTCCAACCCCACCCCCAAAAGTCCTAGTATAATTTAACCACTTTTTTTTTGCTATCTACATAATATATAAAATATAAACTCTGTTTACTTATAACACTTACTTTTCTTGATAAATAGCTCTTTAAAATATCTACTGTACATATGTCCATGCGTTGACATTATATATATATAGCATTTATATATATGTATGCATGTCTGAAAAACAATAAATATATACTTAATATTGACACAGCAACAAACTGAACATATTCTCATTTGCAAAATCAAATAAAAGCAAACCAGTGGGAGAGAAACAGTGAGTGTTGCTTGTGAAACACAGCATAGCAGGGAGCTTTGATTCCTGCCCTGGCTGGCCACTCGGAATGCCCCATACTGGAGCAGTTGTGTTGTTCACCTGTCCTGTAATGGACCTGTCTTAAAAGTCACTTCAAGTTGTTGTGAGCCACCCTGTATGCCATGTGTAACACAGACTGAGCAGGAGCTCAGTGGGTAACGAGGGAGACTCGCCTCTGGGTTTGCAGTGGAATGAGAAACAGAGAGGGCAGGGAAGCGAGTCCAATGGCTGGTATGAAAAAAGGAAAACAAATAATGGGCAGCATGCAGCTGGAAGGTCATAAATAACCAAGGTAAACAAGTCAATAGAGTTAAGTGCTTTTAAAGACGGTGGCTGGCATTGCTGCAAAAAGTATCTTGATTATCTGTTGCCAACTCCATGGAATGAATCCCACTGCCACAAGAAGACACAAATGAAACCCAGAAGGCCAAATTCAGATGCTAGTAATGGGGTCACTGTAAAACACTGTGAGGGTGCAGGTTCAGAGCTGAACCTGCCCAAGGGCAGCTGAATTCACTGAATGTCCTTAAACCAAATGGATGAGATTTTTAAAGTATCAATTTAAAACAAACAAACAAACAACAAAAAAAACCCCACACCCAACCCCAAACAGTTAACTTCACACATGCCAAAACATAATAAAAGATAGATTTTAAAAATCTTTCATTTCAAAACAGCATTCCTTAGAAATGGAACTTAATCCCAAAAGAAAAAAAATGTAAATAACCTTATACAAACATGTGTTCAGTTTTGGATTGACCATAGCCATTCTATTTATTCATTTTACTCAAAATGCTGAATAAAAGCTATTTCAGTCTGACCTATGCTGATACCCTTCTTTCCCCAACCCCAAGGCCTCAATCTGGCAGCTTCAAAAAAAGACATTACTTGTTTGGTCTGTGGCTTCATACACTCATTAAGTCATGAGGTTTTGACATCAGTTCATGAATGTAGTTATTATGTGTAGTCCCATTTACTTAAAAATTTCTTCTTTTCACAAGAAAATACAAGTGGGCAGTTAAGGGGAAATTATTATTGTTGGACAGACTTCACCCAGCAGCTCAAGAAAGAGGAAATTTTAAAGCAGATAAGACTGCCAAATGTTATTCAGTCACACTCCATCTCTAAAATTTACAAACTTTGCTCCCCACAAGTAACAACTTCAACAACAAAAAGAAACTGCTGTCCTGAATAATCCTGCCATTTCACAACTAGCCCCTGATACCCAGAGAGCACTGCAGAGGTCAAAAGTCCAGTGTTGAGTTTCATACATACTAAGGATACATCACTGGGCCACTGGAACACCACACCAGTGTGGAGCATCTGCACAAAGCCAAAACTCTGTTGGGTACTTTAAAACCCTTGTAAACACAGAACTTAACAGTGAATAGACTTCATAATTAGTGATATTTTATGCTGAAGGACATAAATAAAAGTCAAATACAAAAATTCCCAGCAACAGGAAGTTCTGTCATCACTCATTTCTGAATCTCTGCAAAAACAGTATCAAGATACTATGTTTACCTTTAGCCATTAAATAAAATATGCCTTGTCTTGGTAGACCAATGAGTCATTTTAAATTGTCTGGGTCTATTCCACATTTGTATGGACACAAAAATAAACAAGAAATTGAATTGTCCTTGTGCTATGACCACATGCAGCAGAAAAGCCTCCTTTTTTTTGAATGGCTGAACTTCCAGGACAGCTGTTCACTTGTACAGTCACTTTTTTGAAAGTTATGGAAAAGAAGGGAACACTAAGTACAAAGTGGATAGTGCCTCTGATTGCCCAATGCGGGCTGGGCAGGGATTTCTCATGCTTTCAGCCAAAGCAAAGGATGAGCTCCAGAGCAGCCCATCCTGAGCCGAAACTCATCTAGGCATGCCCCAATTCTCTGCTGTGTTGGCTGCATAGGTAAGGTCTCTACTTGGTATTTTCTAACTACACAGCTAAAGTACTATGGATTTAACACATGCACAATACTAGATATAGGAAACCTCAAGCTCCTGCAGAGTTCTTGTGCTTCCATGTAGGACTTCACTGACATCAGCACCGAGGATGTGCACATCCAGCAGAAGTATGGGACAGATCCTGCTTCCCCAAGGGCAGGGTCCCTTCTCGGGCTCTCACACAGAGAGGTGGAGCAAGGCTGCTGCTGTCACCCTCAGGAGGTGCAGCCCTCACCCTCCACGCCACGAGCGTATCCCCCCTGTAGGGCAGGCATGGATATACCAGCCTGCAGACACACCTTCCTGCTGCTCCCTGCTCCAGTCACCACCCTCCCTTCGGGCGCATTTAAGGAGTTCAGTTGTGCCCTGCTGTCACACAGTGCAGCGTTGCCCTACCCCTGGTGTGAACACCAGTGCAATTCCCATGGGAAATAAGACACCCTCTCTCAGCTGACTGTCCCAGCACTGGAACAGAGCCCTACAGAGCAGCAGAGCTCACCCTTTGGCTCTTTTTGTCTTTGGCAACAGACCATAACGATCGGTATCCTATGTGCACAGGTTGACAGCAAAGGAAAGAGCCCCTCCCAACAGCAGCCCTGAGAAAGAGGAATGAAATTTCTTACCTAGTGTATAAATAAGTTCATTTGGGGGCTACTGTAAATTCCAGCAGTAGCTGCAGTTTGGCTCTTACATTGGTGCATTGGCTGCACCAATGTAGCAGCACTCATCTCAAACCTTGTGGCACAGCATTAAAAGTGCAATTCCAAATGTATGTTTCATGGGGTGGTACCACTTCTGAGTTCAATCAAGTACATCTCTGCTATCTGCTGTCCAAATTCCTAAACCCAGCATGAACTCCAGAGGCTACTTAGGGCAATTCAATGTGCTTTCAACTGTACCAAAGGAGCAGAGGGCTGGATGCTGCCAAGAAAGATCCCAGACTGTAAAAAACTGATTTGTCAGAATAACAATACACATTCAATAAACAAACCAATTCTTCCCTCCTCTAAGTCAGGTGGAAGTTGAGTCTGTTTACACTTGACACTGCAACACCTTCACCTCCCAGAGAATGAAATAACTGCTGTACAGTGCTGAACGTATGCAGCCCCTGCTGCTATCCCTGTTAGGTAACATAAATGTAGCACCTCTGTTGCCATCAGAAGAGGAGGTCCCACCCTGTCCATGCTCTCTCTGGGCCAGCTCAATGAGCTGTACAGGATTTGATCCATTTGCAGCCAGTACAAACAGCAGCATCAGACGTCTGTGTAACCAAAGCACTGGATTTTCTTTCTGCTGCATCAGTAGGTCTGCACAGAGGATGGATGATGCCTGTCACCTAAACCTTTGGATCCGGGGCACAAAGTTTGAGCTTAGTAGTACTATCCCTACACACTGTGTCTCGTCTGTTCGCTGCAGGGGCAGGGAACAGGATTCCAACTGGCATCACAAAACCCAGAAAGACACGGAAAAGAAGAAAACACAGATAGGAAAACCAGCCAACATTTGTGCACCAAAACGAAGTGCAAAGACATGAACAGCAACTCCAGCACAATCGCCAAACCACTGAGAAGCAAGATTCACAAACATTTTGGTCCGTGTTTGGTTCCACTTTTGGATGACGTTTAACTAGACATGGTTAATGATCCACCAGGCTTGCATTCATGATTTGAACTAGCCACTCTTTTCAGTAAATGGGTTTTGCTTCACTGTATGAAAACTCTCTTGATCCCCTTGGAGGTAATTCTGTTTTTCAGGAGACAGGTGATTTCTTGATCTAACGCTCTCTTCTGTGTTACTTACTTTTCAGGGCAGGAACTGGATAGCATGGTATATACCATGACAATTGCAATGGGAAATTCCTATTGGCACAGATACTACCTCTGGAATTCTCAGAGAAACCCATTTTTAAGAAAAACAACCAAACTTGTCAAGGGCTCCTTCCAAGAAGGAATGATGAAGGCTTGCCCGAGGTTTTAGCAGAAACAGTCAGCCCCAGAGAGAGTTTCTAGAACTGGCAGAACAACATGGATAGAAACAATTCTCCCCTACGGTGCGGTTTTGCAGTATTACATTATTCCTTCATCAGTCACACTATTACACTTTGGGGACTATTTAATGAAAGGTCACACATATGCTCTTGAAATATTAAGCACACATGAATAATTTTGGGCTGGTAGTCAAGTTTCCTAACTTCAGCCACCTCAAAATTTAGAAGCCAAAATTCTCTGCAAAGGAGGAAGACAGGCATTTCCAGTGGACACCTCCATTTATATTAGTCCTAGGATGAACTGAGTCAGCCTTTGGAGAGCTCTCTCTGTATTGACTGTTGTGCTCTTGCTGATCAGGACAAGACAGCCGACTCTGAGCTGACTAAAGTCAGATAAGATGAACCATACTACTGATGCCCTCCTGTTCAAAAACCTGAAGCTCTGTAACTGAGCATAGGACAGACAGGAGCACACAGCAATCAGAGTCATTTGTAGGAAAAACCCTAGAGATGTTCTTAGTGCTCCTCAAAAATAGCAAAACCCTAAGTGGTTTAAAAACCAAAAAATCTAAATTACTCTGACAGTTGTCTTTCTAACCTAAAATAGCAACACTAATGTGATGGCCTTGAGAAAGAAGGTCATATTTTCTCTTTAGATTTACTGCTCATCTGAATGTTCTCTTACTTCCTGTAGTCAAAATTAACAAAAAGCCCTGAAAAGGTTTTTCTCAGGTTTAATATGATTTAGTGCTATATGCTTGTGTTCTACTTTTTTACTATCTGAAGACCTAGCTCTGTAAACACATCAGCATTGGAGCAGCTTTATACAGAAAAACAGTATCCCTGTTTACTGGGATAAATCATGTGCCTTTCACTACATTCTTTCAAGAATATACTCTCAAAAGAATAATTACTTCAAGACTGCTATCTAAAATATTAAAAAGAAGAACAGGACAAACATAGCAGAAGAGTTTGTCCACCCCTGCTCTGGTGACAGGGAATGATTAATACAGTACCAGTAGCCGGCCACTTTAAGGAGGTGAGGAGGATGGGGATCCTATGTAATTTTTTTCCTTGTAAATGGATGGGAAATTTTCTCATCCCTTTTGTTTTTCACTCACACTCACCACTTGGTGGAGGTGAGAGCTTCTGGGTTGAGGGATAGGAAATTACTTGTTGGTGTGCATCTCTCAAGCGTGAGTTCACAGCGGTTTAAAAGAACACCGCTCATCTGAACATTGTATGGTTTTGGGTTGTATTCCTACTGTTTTCCACCTAAAACCAAAGTCTATGATGAATTCACTCAAAAGTCAGTCCCAAACACAGGAAATTTTGTGCAAATCTTCATAAGACTAGCCTGAGTTCGGCTGTATAATAAACCCCATTATCATTACTGTGTCATGCCATTTTCCATCCATGAAGGTTTTCCACAACCCATTTTAATCGGCAAACCCATAACACTGAAGCTTACCAGGAGCTCACAGAAGACCCTCCCTCTTCAAATACCCGGGCATATGCACCGTGGTTGAGGACTGCTTTGTTTTAAAAGCCACACATTTTCCTATTTAATTGTGCTTTAAAAAAAAAAAAAACAAACAACAAAACAAAAAACCAAAACCAAACCAAACAAAAAACAACTACTAAACCAACACAGAGAAGCTCCTAACAGGCTGTATGAAAAGTAAGCTGCAAAGATTTTGTGAATCATGATGCAACACTTTCACATCAAGTCCTGTTATTCTGTGTGTTGGTTGGAGGTGTAGTAATACAGCATGGTGGTGTCAGCTGTCATGGTAGGAACCATTCATGTCAGACACTACAGAAAATTCCAAGACATGACAGTACCTTCACAGCCCTCTGGTAGGTAAGGAAAATCTAAAAGGATCTTCCCAACCTTTCACAGTAAACACAATTGGATAATCTAAAGCACCTGCAAGCAGGGGATGAGTCCGTGATATATCTTTGCAATCAGCTAGTCAGCTAATACTGTTATTAGAACAGTTAAGTTTATCAGCTCTTAAGTCTCCTGTCTGTTTTGGGCATTTTGAAGGACCATATCAGTTTGGCATTTAGCTGCCAACAGATTTAATTGAGCCAGATACTGTATTTCCTTCTCCTGTATCCTCGGTTCTTTCTGAGACACCCAAGCCCTTCACAGGGGCTGAATTACCATCTCCTTCAAGACCTGTCTGGTGGCTATGCTTTCCTAGGAGCTCAGAGGAGCTAGCAGTACAGAGACATCCTGCTCTTCCGCATGGCTTCGCTGATCAAGTATGCCGGGCTCAGTTCTGGCTCCTCAGTCATGATTGAAATGTTCTGCCACTCCCCCAGCTGGTTTGACTTTTTAATGGTGTCCACCACACACAGGGCATACAGACAGTCGTCAAAAGTGGCAGCCATCGTAAGGGGCCTCCCGTCCCAGGTCCTCCTGTCATCCTGGTCCTCAAAGGCCTGCCGGACAGCCTGGACCATCTTAATGGTGCCCCGCAGGTAGGGGGATGGGATGTCACTGAAGGCTTTCTCCGGAAGCAATGAGTTGCTGACTGGCGTGGAGTCCTTCAGCAGGAGTTCCCGCTGAGGAGAGCTGTTGCTCTGTCCGTAGAGATCAGTGCCTATCACAGTCAGCCGTCCCGCTGAGCCCACCACGATGATGTCCTGTTTGAACTCCCCCGGGATGTTGAAGTTGAGCGTCACCGTGCAGCACACGCCCCCTTCCAGGACCATCTGAAACGTACAGAAGTCGTCGCTGGTGATCTGCCGGATGCCTTTGATGTGGTCCGTCTGCTTCATGAAGGTCTTGAGCAACCCGTGCACCTTCACGGCCTTCTGGCTGGTGAGGAAGGTCAGCAGGTCGATGATGTAGGTGCCGACCGAGTGCAAGCCCCCGCCTCCCATCAGGTCATCACAGCTCCAGTTGTACTTCTTGCCCAGCAGGCTCCCGCTGTGGACCTGCACCTCGCACACCAGCAGCTCCCCAACATAACCCTCCTGGATCAGCTGCTTCATCTTCACAAAAGCAGGCAGGAAGCGCAAAACGTTCCCCATGATACTCATGAGCTTTGGGTAATAATGAGCCGCAGTCATCATCCTAAAGGCATCCAGGGGAGTTGCCGTTCGGTCACAGATGACGTTTTTCCCAATGCCTGAAAAGCAGTAAAAAACAAAATCATCAACAAAAACTTACCAATGGAGTAAGGTGAAAGCCTCAAGGCTATTCTTAAAGACTAAGCCAAGGAGAAAGACCCTTAAAAGAGTAACACCATATTGAAATGTTTTCAAGGCACTAAGACCCACTCTGGCATGCTTCCAAAATGCATGTAAGTTTCTTGAGCATCACAACGAAAATGTATTCCTTTTATTTTCAAAATGCACTCATGTCTAAAAATAGCTCAAAGGTGAGAGCCTGAACAGAAAAAAGTAAGCTACCTTCTGGGAGTGGGTATGAAACCAACCACCCAACTCAGCCATCTCAGCCATCTCGTACACGTCTCTTCTGTGATAACTTGCCCGTGCAGGGGCTTCTGTGAGCTGAATCTGAGGTTCAGATTCAAATTCCTGAAGCATATGAATGACACAAGCGCACGTATTCAGTAACTTAACACAGGTACCCTGAAAAGCCTGGCTTTGTCTTCTCAGTACTCCTGTCTCTCCCTCTTTCCTGCTCTGTTTTAAGAGGCTCTGAGGAGAGGAGGAGAAGTACTGGGCTTGCTGCTTAATTTAAAATGAAGAAATTGTTTCTCACTCATAAAACACCACGCTATTCTGACAATGGCACTCAAGTTTTTTTGAAGCCATTCCGTTGAAATGTCAGCAGCACATCCATGGTGCCAAGGGAGAGTCACGACTGCTCTAAAACAGGTCAAATGTAGCTGTGACAATCTGTTCCCTCGTGGAATTGTCCATATGGCACTGTTTACTGAAGCTTGCATGACAGTCCTCTTTTCTCTGGTTATCAAGGTGTGCAACTGAATGCAGTGCAGGCTAAGTAATGGGCTTATTATTGATTTCTCCTCCTCAAGTACTTTTATTCTGTACCCACACACACATACAGTAATATAGTTTCCTTCTTAGTTGCATACAAACATTTTTTTATGCTTAATGATCAATATTAGGTGAGCTATGAAACACTTTGGATATAAAATATGACACTGAATGTGATCTTTGCCTTGAGAGCCTTGGGCTACAGCTGGGCCTGGCACTTAAAAGAGCTGAATTTGGGTCCTCACCGATGGAGTCCAGATGAATAAATGTGGTTACTTGCTAAATCACATTGTATTTCCATTCCTGTTCCCTTCAGGTAGGTAAAAAAACCCACAACTTTTTCTTCGAAGAGCTGTTCTGAGTATAAAATTTTACATGTTTTGGAGCTGTTTGGATTAAGTCATATAAATACAGACAGGTGGCAGGGATCTATCTGAGCCCACTGACATGAATATTTAACAGGCTGACTGGAAGAAGAAGGGGGTCACAGTCCAAACATTCAATAATCAGTTTATCCACACTGCCTATTCCCAGTCTTTGTCTGCTGCTATTTGAGTAGCTGAAACTGGAGGGAGGGAGGGCTGTCATTGCTGAAGTGGCAGTCTCATCCAGTTAACGGACAAGAAGGGAAAGATCTTTCTTCAACTCACTCCTAGTTACCTTTTATTTAATCAGGTAAGTAGAGACATATTCATTTTCCTCTTAAATTAGGGAAGAATCTTATATTCAGTGGCCATGGTCTTCTCTTCTTACTTTTCTCTCTCATCTTTACAGATGTCTATTGGTGACTGAGCTAACATTTTCATCTTAACAGCACTTCTTTTCCTGCCCCTGAATTAATTTTTTGCGGCATCTGTTTGATACTGGAGAAACCATTCATCCACCTGCCCTATATTCCTCTAACTGGTAGCTCCAGCTATGCCACTTGATACAGATCACTCATATAACAGTCCTTGAGTTACATGGACTCTCTGCAGAGAGATTTTAGTCTGGCAAATTAGTTATCAAAGTAAGGCAAATCTTAGTCAGACAAAGCTTCCCTGGAGTCAAATCTTCCTGAAATAGCCATTTCCCCCCCCAAAGAAGCAATATGTACTACCTCATCATCTGACCTGCTCACCACTGATCCACAAAAGCATCACGTTCTGCTCCAGTTCAGCCTGCATCATTCTGCCTCACAGATGCCTGTCACACTTCATCTGAGGTCTGTCCAGGCAGTGCGTCTCCAGATATGCAGCTCTACACATGTGCTTGCTAGGAAGAGGATCTGCTTTCATGAGGAATTGCAGCCTGGGGGCTATTTTGCTGCATGTTCAGTGCCATGCATTGTGGGGGTCAATCCTTCACCATGTGGGGCAGGGAATACTTGGGATTGTCAACATCTGAGTAGGAAATTATGATTATTAATATGAAGGAGAAGCCTATGGGTTTTTACATCTCATACATTCGAGAAAAACTGCCATTCGGATCAGTGTATCTCAGACATGTGCAGAGAAAAGGGAAAAGCTCCAAATATTTATATGGGGACAGGGAGAAATTGAAGTCTTAAAATTACTCCTTCCACCATTTCAACCTTTTTAGAAAGGCTGAAACTTTCTAATTTCAGCAAATCCAAAATGCAAATGTTCTGAGAGACTTTCTGTCTCTGTGCATATGCTGATAATTCGTGCTGTGCTCTCATCCCTGTCAGGGATTTAAGCAGATTTTTGCTTGATGCCCAGAAAGCTTTTATATGCTATTAAAGCTTGTGCAGTTCTTTCAGCCTAACACTGCTCTTGAGTCTGTGCACACTACAGATCTTTGTCTCCTCCATAGCTGCAAATCTGCAAACAGCCACATTAGCTTTCTGGAAGCAGGGAGAGAACATGAAAGGTTTGGTTAATTTAATTTAAAGAAATACTCTGGCGTGTTTATGCAACCAGAATGAGAAACAGGCGGATCAAAACACCATTTTTCTGCTCTCTTTCCTCCACTCCCTTCTCAAAAGGAGAACGAAGAAAAGGCACCTTCCCTTTGAGCCATTCTCTATAGCAGCATCAGGCAGAGCAGAGGGTGGTGTGCAAGGAAAATCTTCCTTTCCAACACCAAGTCTCATGGAATGGTGTGCTCTGACTGCAGGTGCTGTGGGGGGCTTCTCTGAGAACTGACCCCCTTCTCCTCTAGTCTGGGGCTGTGGTCTAATCCTCTTCAATTTTGGACAAGACTCTAAGAAAGGATTAATTGTTACTGCTTGTCATTCTACCAGCGTGTTTTGCTGTTTCACGTCTTTGAAAATCGCACCACACCAGACAGCAAAAAATTCATTAATTACGTAAAAGCGGGGAAGTGCAGCAAGCTTGTTTCAGCAAGAAAGTGCAATATATTTGTCCATGCTGATAAGCAACAGAGTTGAATAAATCTCATCCTATGAAAGAATACACACCCCTTCCACCTTCATCAAGAAATCTGGTATACAGCGCTACAGCTCTCAACCAGGCAACTTCTGAGCATTGATTTCTTGACTTCTCAAGTAAAATGAAGAAAAAAAGTATTTTAAATACAGGTGATTCTTTCTGAGGGCTCCACACAGCCTTCACCCTGGCATCTCTGCTTGGCTGTGCTTTAGAAAGAGAGAGAGTGGTGCCACCCAGGTGCTGAGTGACAGGGCGTGGGGTTTCTCTGGCTTGGAACAGCATAGGGGAAGGCTCACTCCTGGCCAGCCCAAGTCCAAAGCTGAAAGTGGGGAACACATCTTCTACCAAAGACTCGTAAAGTGCATTCCCCAAGCCAAACCTTAACAACTTTGGTACCAATCTGCATTTTTTTAAAGAAGGTTATTGAAGAATACTGATCTTCTCTGAAGAAGCAGATGTCTAACCAAATCTCTAGAAGCAGCTGAACAAATAGAAAAAAACTGTCTTTGCTGTCATTGGTGCTACCAGTCAAGTGAAGATCTCTCCAGCACCTGATGTTGGAAAGTCAAATCCTAATCATGCTCTAATGGCTTGTCACCCACCTCACAGTAATTAATTTTGTCAGGAAGCTGTGTGATTTATTTGAAAGCTTCGGTTTTCTTTTTAAAAAAAAGAAAGTCCTTGTGAATTGGAGATAAGCCCAGAAGTGAGTGGTAAGTAGATATGGTCCAGGGCAGTAGTATTTACATTCTTTTTGCCATGTACATGCAGGGAAAGAGTGAGGACTTACAGTAAGAATTTAACTACCGACTCTGCAATTCCTGGCATTTGCATCTCCTCATTTTACAGACGATTCAAGCTCCTTGGCTACCAGCAGCCCAGGTTTCTTTGTCCCTGTATCATCCCTGTGCTGCACAGTCTGCAAACGAGCAGAACTCCTGGGCTCACAGCACAGGGAAGGTAGAGTGGCTGTAACCAGCACAGGCATCATCAATTCTGAAACCTGCAATGTCAGCTTTTTTCCCCATCTGCTCCGATTGTTTTGAACAAGGAGAGAAACATTTTCACATAAAAAAATCCAACTAATTAAAAAAACAAGTGTCTGTAACTGAACTGAAGTAAAATTAGTCCTCTATCTGTTCCGCTTAAAACATGAGGCCCCAGTAAAATATTTTCTCCTCCTTCTATTCAAAAGAAAATCAAAAAGGGCTCTATTTGGAGTCTGGGCATATAATCAAACCCTTCACTGGCACCAGAAACAGAGTCAATAGTTGCTACCTATTGCTCTCTGTCAGGATGGGAGGGAGGGAGAGAGAGAGAGAGAGAGAGAGGGAGAGAAATTAAAAATTAGGTTTTGGTGGATTGAGCTAAATTTGTCAGCAGAAAAATAAATTTCTAAAAGCAAAGAGGAATTGTCTACATTAAGGGACAGTCTGAGGGTTTCAGAAAATAGTGGAGTGGTGAAGGAGCATGCTTACTAGGTTGTTTCAAATGGGTTACTTAAAATACTTAAGAGTACCTTTTTAAAACCCTTTTTTTAAAAAAAGATATTCCAAATGGTGATAATCCACATTATCATTATAATAAACATACAATAAATAAATACAGGCAAATTTTTCTTCTCAGATTTTCACCATTGCAGCTGCTGTTGCTGCCTTTGGATCCTATGCAGGATCAGAGGAAGACCTTTCCCTGGGAGGAAATTGAAAACCATGGTCAGAATAAACAGCCTAATCAAAAGACAGTACTTCTCATTTAAACAGCTGATGCTCAGCAGTTTGTTCTTCCTGCACGTATGTGCTCACATTGTCAACTCTGTGGATGTGCACAGAAACCATCTTACCAACTACGTAAGGCACCTGGAGCCAGCCCATACAGCTAAACTCATCTTGGATACAAACCAGGTATCAGTAGAACTGTACTTACACACCCCCACACTAGGCAGAGATTGTTTGCAACACTGATCGTGTTAGTCAATGGTACTACTGCAACCCAGTTGGATTTTCAGAAAACATCGCCCATATAAGGATCATTTTCCCCCCTCATTAATAATGACCTCAGAAATCCTCACAGCTATTTGAACCTTTCGCTTTCATCCCTTTCTTTTGAATTTGCAAAAGAATCCTGAAAGGATCACCTTCAGTTCAATTTTTTGTAAGCCCTGCTAGCATCTTTTCTGCAAAAGAAACAACAGAGGAGAAAGAATTACATTTCAGAGAAAATTAGCACCCTTCTCTACCCAGAGACTGGACAGGAGGGAGGGACAATTAAGAAAAAGGGTCTGTGTTAAAACACGATATGTGTATGAATTACGCTGGTGCCCAACAGTACAGTAGCCTAGAGAAATGCAATACTGGGACAGGCTATTCTATGGGGCTGATAGTATTTTCTGACGGACGTGTGTGAATCACATACTGCACAGTGGTTGAAAGCTTTTGAATCCCTCAGAAATTAATACATATGCAAGAGTGAAAAACCTTATAGAAGCCTACTCCATTCTTGGAAATGAGGAATGATGTCTGGGCCATATCAAAAAAACAGTCATTCAGGTAATTTGAAAACCTTTTCACACGGGAGGAGGATTTTTATTAATATGTAGATGTGTCTCTGCTATTATGAGATGCTGCTGCCATCAATAGTGTGATACAGTAATGATCACAGTAATAATAAAAATAATAGTTACATTTATTGTACTCAGTGCATGATCTGTCATTTAGTTCTTGAGTGGCATGAAAAACATTTATTTCAATCAATACATCTGCCAGGGAAAATTGATGGCATGACAATGTTTCTTCGAAGAAACCTTATTTAAGAAAACTTTCGAAAAGGAAATAAATCTGGATGATCAATGCCTAACAAGATTAGCTTTAGTCACAGTTCGAACATTGGCCAAGACAAGCTTTGTTAATCACAGATATGCGTAACTCTTGCAAAAAATCAAGTTACTACAGCATAGTGACTCACAGCTCACGATGTGATTCATATTAACAGGCCATGTGTGTATTCCTAGTCCGCTGTAAGTGTGAAGGAAAATAACAGTGACTGAAGGAACGCATTTTCCTTCACGACTGAAGCAGACAGTGAACGCACACGGGGGGTAATACACTGCCCTGCTGACAAGCAACAGCTCATTTGGCCACAGCAAACCAATGGCTCATAGAGATTTTACAAACCCTTACATCTCTTCCTCTGCATCAAAATATTATGAAGAACACACGCACTGCTAAATTTTACAATCAACTGGGACGAATTGCACTTCACAGATATTATCTCTCAGTAAAAACGCACATGCCCAAACTGTACACCCCTAACGCCAGGGCCTCAGTTCACTTACGGCTCTGGTCCATCACACTATGATTCCAGTTTTTAGGCTGGTTTATCCTCACTGATATGACTTATTCCTCACACAACTCCTTTGAAAACAAAACTCAAACCTTCAGATACACTGGGAAAAAAAGCTGTTTGTTTAGGTGTCACTCAGCTGACGAGACACATGCAGCTCACACATACAGTGCCAGAACTGCAATCAGGCTCAGCAGGGTTACCATGAGCTGTGAGCTCACAGCAGTGATTGCAGCTGGGCTAGAGGGCTGTAAACCCATTCAAACAAACGGAAAAATAAGGAACTGGTTTGTCTTGGGTGGGGGGAAGCTATGTTGGGTTCCTTGTAGATAGCTCCTGTGGTGTGGTGCCTAGGCTGGGAAAATACTCCTGCTGACTCCAAATAGATTATAATGATGCCAGCAGGCAAGTAAGTGCCACCTAAGCAGAACCAGGATGGTTCATCAGAATGATAGAAGACTGTAATGATGATATCAATTTTTATTATGTACTAATATTGATGCTAGCTTTTACTTGCAGGGAAGTAGTCATTAGGGTTATGGACTGGGGCCGTGTCTGTGCATATATTACAGTAGATATAAATGTTGTTGTAGCAGTGTTCATGGCGTTTGATATAGATGCGTTCCTTTGTGCTTGACACTGGACTCACAATTGCTTCACAGAAAAGTTTCAGGTAGTCCTGCAAGGAGCAGGGATTTTGACTCAATGATCCTTATGGGTCCCTTTCAACTTGAGATATTCTAAGATTCCACGATATAGAACCTCTTCTGCAAAGACTATGTGCTGACTTGAAGGTAACTTTCCTAGTAAGCTCTTATAAATTTCTTGAGTGTTTATTCTGTTAGTTTGGCGAGTTGGGGCCTTTGATTTGGCAGCATTTTCTGCATCACTGAATCCATGGGCAATGTGCTTAAGAGCAAGCAAAGCAAGCAAGAGTTGTGTTCCTGTGCATGCCAGTACACTTCGCAAGGAAAAGCAAAATTCTCTAACCCTTTCCTAACATGGGCTAGAGCTTGATTCCTTGTTTATAGCCCACCTGGCACGTCATTCTTGTCTCTTCTATGCAGGAACTTATGCACATAAGAGCACTGGAGACTAAAATAAATGAAGCACTTTGTAATTTTTTAACCGCTTAAAAACCTTTAACTGCTGGGAAATCTAGAGAAGGTGCAAATACACCCTGACAAACCAGCTACTTGTGCACACCACAAGGAAATGCTTCAGGGGTCTCAGCTTGAGATTATCTGCTCAGGAATCTGAAACATGCTCAGACTTACATTCCCTGAGCCCTACTTGGATGCTTTCCATGCGCTCATACGTGCTTGGGAAAAAGTAATGGGACAAACCATGCTGGCTTTCCCAAATTTCTGTTTGATTTTTTTATCTTCAAATCCCCATCAAAACAGCATGATCACATCCCTGCTGAGTACTTCCCCATACAAGACAAAAAATCAAAAGACCTGCACTAAGTATTCAGATAGGCTGAAAAAAAAAAAAACCCAGACATTCTACTTAGACCTTATTCAAGCAAACAGTCATTGATTTCAAGGGGATTCTTACTGATTCAGGACTACATTAAAAACTCAGTGAAAATCTCTGTGTTTGGTCATTTATTTGGTCCAACTACTTTCATTCCCTTTATTCAACTTCTAGAGCAAAATGCCTTGAATGCGTCAGTCCAGTATATTATAATACCTTTCTTTTCCTCAGTAAAGAAGTCACAGAGCCATCACAGTCTATGATCAATCTCTATTCTCCTGAAGCATTGTTATCTGTATTTAAATATGTTTCTTTTTGTGTTAGCTGACAACAGCTAAATGCCCAGCTGTTGTAAAGGCTTTGGGAGGATTAGGAAATCAGGCAGTTCAATTTTCTTTAGGCTTGCTTTTCCATCCTAGAATTGTTTACGCTTACTGAGTCAAAGAAATTTATGACTGTTAATTAGAGTTAATTTTCTTTATGTTTCTCTTGCCTACCCTTTCTACCCCATTAAAACTAGCAAATTGTAATCTGGTCCTAAATAAAAAATTGACGAAAGATAAACATCAGTCTAATGCTGGTGAGTAATTAATGCAATCATTTGTACAGGATTCATGAAGCTTTATGAACAATGAAAAATGACATCTCGCCAGCCAAGTGACAGGGAAAGTGACAGAAAATCCAAGTTTAAAAAAAAAACCACTGGTCCTACAAGTAGCAGTGTCAGATCCCTATCTGCATCTCCCATGGCATCACTGTGCAGAGCAGCACCAGCCCCCTCCCTGCACTTTATACTTCAGGATTGTTTTTCTTCAGTAAACATCCAGCAAAGCAATCTATTTGCAGGAGAAGCACTGAAGTTTCCAGTATGATCCCTTCTATGTAATGATTGTATGAAGCATCAGCTTCACTACCCACTTAGCCCAGACCCTACTGAAAATGTTTTTCCTAATCTTATTTCTCAGCAATATTTTCAGCTGGGGTATTTCTACTTCTTTTCCTACCCAGTGAAGTCTGAAGGATTGTTGTGCTGAAGAACATGTGTGTCATCCCTACAGTGCTGGATGAATGGAGCATGCATTTGACTTAATTTTCTGACACGGGTGGTTAAAATAAATTCTAAGAACATTACCCATGTTCCCAAATACTGTACTGACTATGGATACCAAAGCTCCCACTTATGGACTGGGATGCACTAACATAACTGGACTCATTTGAAGACTGCACCCACACACACAGTTTTGACTTTAGCATACAAGCACATAGACACAGACACATGCCAAGGAGAAGAAAAGTCCCTTTCACGTACGCACACACAAGTACATGCAGGTGGAGGTGAGCAGTGCCACTCCTTTCATTCAGTAGTGAGTGTATGAATGCCCCATGTGATCCTGTGTGCACCTGTTCATACAGGTTCACACCCCAAGTCACATTTTCTCTTCACATACACAGCTGCAAAAGACTGCACCCACAATTTGTAATCACTAGGCAAACCCTACTAGACCCTGTAAGGCTGTACCTAGCAGTGGAACTGGATTTTCCAGCACGTAACGCAGGGATGGATGAACACCGGGTTGCACAATGCATCTTGGAGAGAATGTTGTGTCAGTGGTTTCCTACTCATTGTGTCAGCAGGTTCCCTCTCTTTTCACTGAGGGGCATCAGCAGAAGGGCTGGAGAGGTTGGCATGACTGCTCTGCTCTCAGGAAAGGCTGCAGCAGAGAGGAAGAGAAAAGTTGTGCCACGAAAGATGTCACGATGAAACCAGGCAGTTGGTCCATCCTCCCAACCTCACCCGGAGGGCTCAAGGCTGCCTTTCCCATCTGTTCATTTCTGGTGTGCCATTTCACCAGGATGTGGGAGACTACAAAACCATATGCACAGCAGTGAATCTGCAGGACAATATTCTTCCACCTGCCTAGCTCATCAAAGTTTGCTTAAGGCTATTTATGGGTGAGACCATGGCATGGATTCTTCATGGCTTCTCATGTCCTCTTCACAGTCTAAGTGAGTCCTCTGCTCCAACCAGAAATGGCTTTTATGTCTTTGCAAGAACATCAAGAATCAGGACCACAAAACACACGGGTGAAGTAAGTAAGTTAGTTTGGCCCACATAAGAAAAATCAAGCCAGCTAAATCAAAATCCTGATGAAAATTAAATCCCTTTGTAGGGATCCTTTCAAGCCAAAATACATTCTTATAGAGGACCCCCACTTCTCCAAGTCAGTGTTGAGTAGCGCAGTTCTACCCCACCCATACCCAAGCTGGGTTCCTTCAGTCCAGCCCCACTCCCATTTTGAAGTCAGTGAGAGTTTTGATAACAGAGTTTTCCAGGCAGTTGGCATCAGGCCTTAGCAAGCTTGAGGTCAAATTTACTTCAGCTGTAATCCCATGAATTAGTCACACTGGCCATTGGTCTGGCTCTTCGAGCATCATGGTCAACAGAACAGTGAATAGATGACAAGCAAATGGGGGTTTAAACTAACTGTACTTCTGTTAACTTCTCATCCAACAGTACTTTATGATTCTCTGGTTCTTAGAAAAACTTCTAAATAAATTATAAAGTGCTCTCCTCAAGGCAGTTTTCTTCAAATTGGTATGCTTTCTAGGGTAGTATTTTATATCCCTGTCAGTGAGAGCTAAGTGCCGCTAAAGAGGAGCCATAAACCCATTCTGAAAAGCAGCAGCAAGAATGAATCAAATGAATCAGCAATTCTGACTGTGGGAGACGCTGACATCACACTTCCCTGGCTCCAACTCTGGGTCCATAAGAATGACGGAGGTCTGATTAATTACTCCCCAGGCTGCAGAGCTTACACAAGAGCCAAGGACTCAGCAGCAGCCCAACTAGCTGACTCAGAAAGCAGTAACTCATCGGGTGCAATCTGCCTGGATGCCACATTGTCCTGTCTGCAGTCAATCTGCAAACTAATCCTCCCAAAAGGGTTCTTGGAAAATGCCATTTACACTCACTCTGGCTAAGTGTGCACCAGACAAGACACAGCAACGGCACAGTCACAGCTGAAGTCGTATTTTATGATGCTTTTCCACTTGCTCTAAAGGACACTGGGAGCCTTTCCCCACCACTGAAATTCTGCTGGAAAACACACCAACACTGAAACATTTCCCCATTATGTTCATTAGGCTGGATATAGTTAATTATGGCAGCCCAATTTGCTGTGTTCTTCATCAGCCTCAATGTCTGATTTTGATGCATTTAGATTGTAATCCCAGGATCCTCTTGTGCCAGGTATTCCACAACCATACAATGGAAAATGAGCCCCTATTCACAGCAGGCTTTGTTTTACCATCTGCATCCTGGACACCTGGACTAGAAAGACAGGTCAACATGGGTAGTTCCTCTCACTGTACCCACCTACTGCTGTGGCAGATGTGCAGCCCAGGCTGGGCTTACCTTACGCTGTTCTGAGCTCACTGCAAAACTATGTTCGGACCTCATCCCCCTTTGAAGCCCCAGGAGAACCTGAAGTAATATTCCAGGGGTAGAAACTTCAAGGGTAGAGCTCTCCTGCACTTGACCTGGGCTGCAGTGGGTGAAAGAAATGTAATTTTTATCCACCTACACTGTTGTGGGTACATATCTGATTCAGTGAAGAATAAAACACCTGTAAAGTAGGTCAGCAATTCTTAGACAGCACTTGCACTTGTGTTTCCTTTCAGAAGCTGCATAACACACTGATCTCCAAGGAAAAGGAGGGCACAAAGGACGAGACGTTTTCAAGGGAATAAGAATTGCTTTATTTCTGAACCACAGTATGCAGCTAGAATCCCAAAGCTCTTTAACTGCTGTTTTCAGTCACAGATTTGGCTCAGATTCCTATGCAAAACAACCCTAGAAAGTTTATTTTTCAACCCAATAACACTGTTTTCCCCAAACACATGCTATTTTCTACCTGTAGCCTCTAAAAGAGAAGAATGAACAAGAACTTGTGAGGAGAAATCTCACAGTGGGCACAGACAGTTTTCAATTTCAGTTCTATTGAGATGCTAACTCTGATCTCACAGAGCACCTCTTCACTCAAACATGGCAACTCAGGGGGCGCTGGGTTGGGATGCTAGAAAGAAGCTTAGGCTAATTAATTGCATTTCTTTTTCTGACTGCCGTGTTTTCCTGCCCTGCTGGATACTCAGAGGCCAGCACTGGTTCCTCTGATTAACAGTACCTCATCATGAAATCAAAGGAAAAGCTGCAGGCTAAAGAAAACTGGATTTTTGTTAGCAAGGATTTGCTCTTGGCAAATAATTATAATTGCCAGTGTTAAAAGGAGATAGTGAATTAAGTTGAGTAGACATGAAAAAGAAATTTGGAAAAAAGCTTTCAATAATTACAGTGCATATGTCAAATGGAAATTATGCCAATTTGCATGTATCTGCAGTCACACTGTACAGTATCTTAAGCGGCTTCACGGAAACAAGCTTGTATATTTAAAATCATTTAATATAGCCCAGGGTTTTAATAGCCCAAAAGACACTTCAATAAGTACAGATGGAAAGTTAGCCTGGGATTCTCTAGGTTTTTATGCTCTGTCTACATAGAGTTCATTATTATTTCATAACGATGCCTTAAGAAATATACCATCCCCACTCCCAAGTACACACATGGTATTCCTGATTAAAAGTATGCTATCTTATTTTGGTTCATTGCAATAGGTCATCTTTATTCCAGTATAACCAGCCACATGACTACAACTCTGTATATAAAACATCATGTCCCACATCTTACACCAGGGCTAATCTCCAGGCAGGACAGACAGTTCCTTGGGAGGTCTACATTATTTGTGATGTGCTTCAGTCTGGATGAAGTTTCCAGTCAGAAACCTGAACATGACTGTGTGTGGATGGATTTGGACAAGAGCTTTGTTCTGGACTCCAGACGAGGATTACACACTCATGGGCCATCAGAGAAGACCCTCCTGGACAGCCAGAGAAGGGTGCCACATGCATCTGGTGTGTCAAGGGGTTGATTCCAAATCAATTTGCTTATTGCTGCTTAGGAATGGGCGAAATTTATTAAAACCAACCTCTTAGTTTCCCTTTCATTTATGACTCCAGTCTGTTTAAACTTGAACTGGGAATCTCCATATGCCAAAAAACCCACTCCCTAGGCCATGTGGGAGATGAGCTTCCTGACTCTTCAGTGTCATTACCTACTTCCAAGTGAACTATGAGTTTGTACCTGCACCCTCCACAGAAAACACTGGGAGTCAGATTATCCCTTTGGAGGAACAAGGTAATCACAGTATTATTGAAAGTTGCCACCGGTCACTTATGAGCCATAGCTCAATCACAGATCTCAAAACACTTGACAAAGCCAAGCAGGTATCATCCTCACATTGCAAAGACAGAGGAAAGAAGAGTCAAGAAGTTTGATGATTTCACCTGCTACAGATATTGTCAAAGTGGCAAAAGCAGGAATCTTATCCAACCTCTTCCTCAATAGTAAGCTTCGTGCATCTGCAGAAATTACACCATCCTTTCAGCTTTTCCATCCAATTTTGCCATGATTTACTCCTTCCTTTAAAAAAAAGCACAATAGCTGCACTTCGCAGATTGTTGGAATATCTCAACTTTAGCTGGAAGTGAGAAGACCGAACTGTAGGAATGTTGGTCGGACTGCCTGAGGGCAGAGATTTTCCAGAGATTTTTCCAGAGATTTTGTGTGTAGCAAAACCACCAAGCTCGTTTTCCTGCTTTCACACACTTGACTGCGGGTGCCTTGCAGCCAGTGGGAAAATACCAGCTTTAGGTCAGATTCATCCCTAGGCATTTTCCTGTACATCAACAGGTAGAAAAAAGTGAGGAAGGTGCTGAGACAAAAGCACTGCCTAAAATCATGGCAGGAACACCACCTGGCTGTGGTTATACCCATCAGCAGCAACAGGCCCACGTGGAGAGACGCCAGTCAGTCATACAAGCCTTGCAGAGAGCTCAGCTAAGGATTAATATTTACTCCACCTAACTCAAAATGAACAGAATGCCAAACCCAGAAAAGGATAATTTCTCCACAGGCAACTCACTGCCTGCAATGGCTCACCCCCATGACTCAGTGCAGCAAGAGGGGGATGCCAAAACAACTATTTGTGATTTCTCGGGAGGTAAGCCTGGTCCGACTGCAGCACCGCAGGGCACTCAGTGGCTCAGAGGAACTGCTGCAGTTATGTGTTCCTCCTCCAACCCCAAATTCATCTCAATAATGGCCAACTGCATGTTGTTAGGCCTGACAATAATGTGGTGGCCTGAGTGGAATGAGAGGCTCACGCCGCCTCCAGATGCCAGTCATGAAGCATCACTGTCATCAGAACCATTCTTGACAAGACCACTGACTCCCCTCAGGGCCCTTCCAGAACGATGGCCAGGGTAAAAGCAGAGCCCAGCAGCCAGCCTCAAATTCCCGGCACATGCTGGATGCTCACCAGAGGCTGTCCTCATCACAAGTACTTTGGTTTCCCAGGTTTATTCAGCCTATAAGCAAACTTTTTACAAGTAGCAGCATGTGCTGAAGAGGTGTTTCTATTGCAGCAGTAAGCATATCCTACCAAACACTGCATTGTCCCACAATCATGTGTGTTTCTGCCAAGGTCATGACAACAGCTGGATTTGCCCCTGAGGCAGCAGGCAAGGGAAGCGCCCAAACAAGTCAAGTTTCCCATGGCATGGCCACCTCAGCTGTTTTACTGAACACATCCTCACCTTCCAAGGGCACATCAGCACAAAATGGAATGTACCTACCCCTTCCTTCCCCTTCTTTGAGGAAGTATCTGCACACAGGCCTCCTATTTTCTTAGGGATGATTTAGGAATGTATGGGCAGACCTTGTGGTCTAGCTGTAGCTGGATGTGTCTTTGCCACAAGGAAGCACAGCTGACGTACCCTGGCATAGCACTGCTACCTTAGAAGAGACATGACTTACTGGATCTGAGACTGCCCTGCTGCCAGGGCTGGGGAGTGCTACAGCAAAGGCTGTAGCAAGCTGTTCACATCTCCAGAAACTCCAGAGTACCAGGAGACAACAGATTGCTTGAACTTTAAAGATTTCTTATATGTGCTGTAAAAATCCTGCATTAATTTTGTAAGCTGCCTGCATATTTAGATTCCTTAAGTGAGACTTTTGTTCACTGCAAATGTGTTTAGCTTCAAAAATGCTTTTCCTAAACTGCGCCGCTTGTAATTGTCCTTGAGGCCTGACAGGACATAAAATGTGGCAACACGCTGGAACAGCCTCTCTGCTTGCAAGCTCTGTTTTGTACTACAGCAGCATATTTGACAGAGGAGTTTTCCAATTCGGTAGGATGTCATCACTGCAATACAAACTGCTTTACCTTGGACAGGCTTTAACAATACTGTTATGCTATATAGGTGTGGCTTTCCTTTAAAAAAAACTATTTTTAATGCTACAATATTCAAGGCTGAACAAAGCACACGCCTGTGCTGATGCCAGTGTTTTTGCAGTACAGGAGGTTTCAGTTGGCTCAGTGACACCAAAAAGGAGCTGGGCTTCACAGAAATTTGGATGGTTCCCTCCTGAGTCACATCCAGTTGGGTTATCCTGTGGAAAAAATTTGTGTTGTTTGTTTGCAACAAAACTGGCCCTCCTTAGTCTACAGAGAGTATTTTGTTCTCCAGCTGTATGGTTCAGAGCTTCTGTTGTTGTCATCTTTGGTTTGGCTCATCTAAAATTGTCCTTTCCACAGTGAGAACTGACAAAACACAGAAATCTAGTCACCTGTTCACAATATTGTGCTAAGGGAAAGCGATGCCATATCCCAGCTCACCTCTTGCTCTTCTGCTTCTATGTCAGAAGAGACTCTAGTGCATCCCTTCATTTCCAGAAAGCCAACATTCTCAGTGTGAGTGTTCACTGTGTTACCGAAGAGTTTTCACTGCCATACAAATAACCCTTCCAGGCACCACAAGCAGTGAACACATCCAGACGGAGTATTGGGCTGCAACACGCCTTTATTCATCCACATCTGGTCCTTAGTTGAGTCAGTTGCCCAGAAAATCTGAGGGTAGGCAATGAAACATTAATTTCAGAGAAGGGAAGAAGGCAAGAAAGAAGTTGGCTTTCTGACTTCTGGCATTATTGTACAAAGCTAGGAAAAAAGGTGACAATACTACACAAGATTTAGAAAGTGAAGAAAGGATTGACTAGAGAAAAGTATTAGTTTAATACCACATGTAACTTAAACAGGATGGTTTTTTTCTTCCAAAAAGACTTGGACAATTTCACTAATTACTGAAAAAAAGCTAAAAGGGTGCAAGCAAGACCTGCAATTCACAGCAAGTACCTACCACAGGCTTAGCTTTCCAGCACATCCTTTCGCAGTGACAAGCACAGAGCAACACACCTCCAGCTCTCATATGGAAGCAATTATTAGCGTGAAAACAGCCCTTCCTAGGACAAAACAAATGAACCTCATGCACAGTGTGATTAATGACTACTCCCATGCAGATATGTAAACAGCCAAATTGCTGCTACCTTAGATTGGCAAAATTTTCAAGTTATGTGGTATTTTTAATTCACTTGTTTGTGCTGTCCTGCCAACAGGGTTTTTGGAGGGGATCCCACACAAAGGACAGAGGGTGGCTGCATAAATGAAGAGCACACAGAGCTCTGCTGTCCAATTCTCCCCTCCAACTGTATGAAAACACAGTATGTTTCAGCTTTCTTTTCTAATTGCTAGACAGACTGGTTTATTCCCTCCAGCTAAAATAGTATATGAGAATGTTACTGCTTTCTCTACAGTGAATATTCAAGAAAATGTTGGTGGTTTCCGCCTAAAAAAATTGTTTTTATTGACTGTGGTTGCAGAAAAGGTCTCTGCAAGGACTGTGTCCTGCCCATCTCCAGCCAGCTTTATAGACAGATGCTCTTGTGCACAGGTGGAGACACTGCCATCCTTGCTCTCCATAAGTACAACAGGACAAGCTTGGTATCTAATAGGCGTGAATCCAGCATGCTCCACTACTCCTAGGAGGATATCAAAACTCTAGAGTGCAGAGCATACCTTTGATTGTCCAAGGGGGCAGCTACAGGTATCTCCATTGCATACTGCAAGCAGTTTTCATCTCAGATCTCTCCCTCTCCCCCTCCACTCAGGTGTGGAAGCATGCAGTGGGACATACAGCTGGTGACACTGGTTGGAGTCTCAACTCCACTGTCTCCTGAGCTAAAACAGCAAAGGCAGCACACCAGCCTCCAACTCTTTTGTGAAGGGCCTAGGCAGGACGCAAATTCACACCCAGAGGCCATAACTGGCTGGAAAAGACCTTAACATGTAGCAGCAGGAGGAGCCTGGGGTACACCTGGCTTACAAAAGGGTGATCACATTAGTAAGGCAGGCACAGGCAGCCTGGCATGGCTTTGCTGCAGGAATGTTTCCACACATTCTGATGACACTTGAGGTCTGAGTGCCAGATATCTGTGTCAACCACAGAACACCGACATGGCCAGTCTGCAAGTGCAGGAGCCCCTGATGCTGTCTAGGAAAGGAAGAGGAATGCCATATGCAGTTAGAACTGAAATGACTCTTGAGTCATTGCCTCCCTGAATGACCAGAGACAACTTCCCACCGGCTGAGTTCGGCTAAGGCTTCTCAGTCATTAATCTGCAGTCCCTTTAGGGGACTGGACCTGCACTGGAAGCACTTCTTGTTTCCCCCAAAGGAATTATGCAATTAAGCCCTGTCTGTCGTGCTGGGCTTTGCCTCCCTATAAAACATTTCAATAGGATCAGGCAGTTTTAGCAAAGGGAGCTGGACAGCCCCCCTCTCCTCTGTGGCTATTCATTCCCCACTACAACTCGATCAACATTTCCACTGAAGCTCACATGGAAGATCACGCCTGCATAACACACACAAAACGTCCTTGGGAAAGAACATGATTCCCAAGTGTCACAGGGGCACAGGAGACAGAGGGGTTACCTTCCTCCACCTTGAACAAGGCCCTGCTCCAGTTGCCTCACTAGGGCTTAATTTAATTTTCCACACAAAATCACTCACAGCTTCTTCTCTTCACTTGCCTCTGCAAGAACGACTTGTCCCCATTTGCCCCTCTCTACTGTCACTTCACAGTGGGATCAAAAGAAGTGACAGTAAGGAGAAATCCCATGCATACAAATGTGAATTTTGGCTGTGCACAGCTTCTGTGCAGCCAGTCGAGACGGGCTAAAGCCTTCACTCACCCCTTCAGCGCATACAAATGCAAGCGTCTGTAGAAAGGGGACAAAGCTTTTCCCCTGCATTAGGGAGCAGGGCACTGAGAAAGGGCAGCTGACTCTCTGCCACCTGGATGGTTGAAAGGCCCATAGGAAACAGGTGTGGGAGACTCCTGAGGAACACCCAGGTGTGCCTGGCCCACCTTGAAAAGGTGCTTCAAATACTGGTTTGTCTTGGAAGTCATATCCTATCAATGCACACAAGCTCTTGGCATGCAATTAAATATCACTGATATCGTGCTGGGCTTCTAGGCAGGTCTTAACTACATGAAAACCAAGACTCATAATAAATCATTACCACTGGGCCATTTTTCGTGTTGGACCCTTAAAACCAGTGAGGTTGGTCACTACACTGCAAGAGCTGTATTCCACTCCTGTGACTGACACTGGAGACAGGACGTAACATCTTGAAAGCACAGATCCTAGAAATTACTTCCATTTACAATTAAATAAATTTACAGTATCTGAGGTAAGATTTTGAAGTGTTTTTTTCTTTTTGGGAGGGGGGAAGGTTTGTTTGTTTGGGGGTCTTTTGTTGATTTTTGTTGGTTTGGGTTTTTTACCAATCCTATTGGGAATACTGGGATAAAAAATTTCTGTGTCTATTATTGAGTTATATGGCAGATTTTTTGGTAAAGTTTCATTCATTCAAATCCCTATGGTTTAGCCATTGAAAACATGAACCAGAGAGTAAAGAAACTAACAGAATAGCACAAGAAGGGGGATAAAGCTCCCATTTCGTAACAGCTTTTGAACAACCTACAAACAAGCTTGAGCAGGAGAAAGCTTCAGAGGCTCAGTTCTCCATGTTTTTTTCCCTAAGACAGAGTGAGATAGCACTGGCTACAGACTCATTTTAGGCTAATTTCATAAGGGAACAAAGCTCATGGGATCTCATTTTGTGTACATTTATTTGCAGGCAAATATATTTGTCCATCTGACTCCTGATGACTTTTTTCCACGTTCTATAACTCCACACAGGAAAAAGAAGTGAAAATCAGGTTTTATTAGTTCATGACTAAAATGCTATGACTGTTCAGCAGTGCATGTCTTTATCCTTACAGGTATAACATGCTATAAACACAATGTGTGATGACAGTGAAGTGGACATCTCCAGACAAAAAAAAAAAGGCAGACTGGGGGGACAGGACACAACAGGAAGGGGACACAAGACTGAAGTTCAACTCTTTCTAGAAAATGCAGCTGTTCTGACCAGGAAGGGATTTAGATTCACATCACAGAGAAGCTGAGCAATACACAAGGTAGTGAGCAGAGAAGATCTATAAGCAGGAAACCAAAAACTGCCAACACATGGCCTTTCCCTGACCCATCCTGAGTAATGCAAGAAGGGCTTAAGAGTATCCCAGCCAGCAAAGCTTGTTAGAGGAAGTCAGTGAGCAGTGTCTAGCTGCAGGGAGCTTGACCGTCATCTGGATATGATAGTTAAGCCCTGCTTACAGAGACTGGAAGGCCAGCCCTAGTAAGATGAAAAGAAACAAATGGCAACCTCTGTATGCTGGCAAGGGAACCCACACCATCGGCCAACATGAGACACTGACCCTTGAGCTTAAGAAGAAAAAGTGTCACTAAATATTTAAAGAAGGACTTCAAAAAGTCCTGTTATGTAAAACAAAATCAATGTTATTTAACAGCAATTTTTTTCAGCTTGACCTAAATCCTCTTTCAGAAACTCTTGTCTCCTTGCACATCACTGTATTAGGAATACAATACACAATAACACAAAAAATTACAATCAGAAGCCAAATTCTAGGGCTGCTTTATGCAATTACAGGGTCACAGCAGGCCAGACAGAGTTTCTATCTGTGGACAGAGGCCAAAATGTGAGCTCCGTGAGCATTCAGTCAGAGAAATGGGAGCATATCTCAGGGCTCAGAGTCCACGTTCACCAGCTCCATGCCCCAGATAAATACTCAGCATTGATATAACAAAATGGAGTGAAACAGTGGAGGTACAGGCACACTGTCTGAGATCAGACCAGGTTGTAATCTACAATTTTAATGACAAAATTAGTCTAAAGTGTCCCTTAATGTACATTAGTGTGTGGGTTTGAGTGAGATGCAAAGGGGAACAAGTTAAAAAACATGGGACTTTCTTCAATTCATACCAGACTGCCAACTCACCAGGCATGCCACAGGGTTTTGTTTTGCAAGGGGCAGCTCCCTAGAGGAAGATGAAGTGCAAAACACCCAACGGTCAGACACCCAAAAAGGTCTCACATGCACTGCACACAGCTTCAAAACAACCCCAGCTGTGTGAGTGCTACAACATCTGCGAGCCTCCCTGAAGGCAGCTCTTACAACACCAGCACAATGTGCACCTACAAGGAAAAAGGCTCTTCCCATCACACAGCACATGGTGGGGATGTGCCACCAGGAATGTAGCTCAGCGTGCATGAGAAGTGCCACATCTCCTGTTCACGGTGAGGAAGGCAGCACCGCTAAGGCTATCAAGGACAGCACGACATGCAAACTGCCTGGTGGGAAGTGATGTATTGGTACCACAACTGAAAGCCAGCATAGCAGGTTTCTAGGGAAAAACATTTAAGTCTTTACTCCATTCCCCAGTTTCCTCACTAAGCAGAGGCACAAAGGAGTGGGGAAATGTTTTCAGCAGCTCCTGTTATCCATGAATCAAGCCTTGCTGTGGTTAGAGCTGTGCAAATACACAAGCCTGAGTCTTTCGTGGCTTCTAAAGTCAACCAGGAAATTTTTAACAAAATCATTTTTGTGACATAAGTGGATAATGCAAGCAAAAACCCATTCATCATTTCCACACTGGATCTCACACTAAAAGAAACAGACTGTTTTTCTCTAGACTGGTGAATTTGTTTTTAAACAGTGCCTCAGAGGTGTTAATGAATACAGCATCTGGCTCTAGTGGGTCAGTTTCTGCCAAACCAACATGAATCTGATCTAGAAGGAAAAACCAACTCATTGTGACTAAGCAGGTCTTACCTGGCACGCAAGGCATCATGCACTGCAACTTCCTTGATGCCCTTCCAGGTGGCATGAAACACATAGCTAAAACCTATCAGGCACTCCTGTAATGCCTTCGTACTCCTTTCAGTGGTGGGTACTGAGCTAAACCATCCAGTGGGGTATCTTCATGGCTCCCCTGCTGGGCTGAGTGAGACCAAACACGAACCCTGAGAGCCTCGCGACTCCCCTCACTGTGCAGAATGCATCAAGTGCTCGGTGTCCCATGGGGCAACTCATCCTCTGCTCGTGTGGACAGCTCCAGCCAGAGAGATTCCCAACAGCTGGGCACAATGAACTTAACCATGCTCCCACAAAAAAGACAGACAACAGTGTCTCTTTCACCAGCCCCAGAAGACATGGGTGCGAGATCCTCTCACAGGAAGGGTTATTACGATCCCAAAAGGGTTGGAAGATTGCAGCACTTCTGCCTAGCAGTCTATTCTATTGATACACAACAACTCATCCAACCATAAAGGCAATTGCTAACCTTTTTCTGCCTGGAAGATGAGCCAAAGGCCCAAAGTCCTGGGCAAAGCAACCCAACAATGTGCCCAGAGCTCCTCAGAGCCTTCCACATGCCTGTACAGAAGAACAGAAAGAAAATGAGAAATCAAAGGAAGTGGTATCTGGAGTCTGTCTGCAACTAAATCACCCATCAGAGAATCAAGAGACTCTGCTGTTGAAATTTATCCTCTTAGTCCCCAAAACCAGCACTCACATCAGAGAAGGCAAAGAACAGAAGAAAAAAAAATAAATAAAAGGAAGGAATTCATTCATTTATTCCCAACACCTGGGTGAAGGCAGAGGACTTCTGAACAGTATATGTACAGAAATATGTACATCTATGAAAGAGTTCAAGCATACAGGAGCAGAAAAGGGAGCCAAGATTGCCACAAAAGCTGCTTATGCTTTTGGCTTTATAAATTTCATAAAGCTAGCTATTTAGGAAGAGGATAAAAGTTCTCTTTTTTAGATTTCCCATTCCAAAGAAGCCACTGTCACTTCATTTAGGTCATCTCTGCCTACACAGGGGCACATTTCCCTTTTGCATAACTTTGTTACTTATAAAATCTCTGGGTACTTTCATCTTTACCAACCACAGCATCCTGTGAAACACTAGGTAATCATTAATGACTTCTACAGCCTGTGAAAAAAGGCACAGAGAGACTACAAGCCCTGGATTAATTTCTGCTCCTTTCTATCATCACAAAGTTAAGCATCAAGTCTAAAATAATAATCTGAGACTTCCCAACAGACAGAAATACACATCACCACGAGGCTATTTACCTTAACCTAGGCACACATTTTAGGATGGTGCCTCTCTTTCCACCACTTATAGAGCATCTTGGTAACCAGCCAAGACTAGATAAGTAACTTCTAGACCAGAAGTCTAAACAGAGACTGTCTAAAGGTAATTAAGACAGCACACTAAAAAAGAGGCAGGAAATCAGTAGCAAAACAGAAAAGTTAATTTGCGTCTCCCAGATCTCCGAGTAATGGGCAAACTATTGGAATTACCCTTCCTACACCGCATTATTTCATAACACCTCATTTGGCACATTTGTCCCTGCTAACAGAGGACACTTGTAAGAGAAACACTGTTGGAAGTCACTCACACTGGGCCTGTTTTGAAAAGCACAGGTTTTTCACTCAGGCTGAACAGCCAACAAGATGCCTGTGTCCCAAAGTGCACGGCATTAGTGCCAGTCCCTCGTGCCCTGTGGGAGTCACTGCAAGGCTCAGTAGTGTTGGGGTGCTATGAACTGGACAGCTCAGATTTGCAGGGGTTCTGTAGGATGCTCGGACGGACAGCTGGAAAGCAGATGTCTGGCAAGTCTAAGAATAAACAGAGATTATCAGTTCAAGCTCAAGCCTAAAAAAAGAACTTAAAAATGCTAATTCATGTGAAACAGCAAATTCCCGTATCTTTGCCAATGTTTTAAATTGAGTTAGCCGAGCCAAGCTAAAAACACTCAGCAGGCACAGAAAGATGCTCACTGTAAGTGGAGGCCATGAAAAAGGCATCCGGTCTGAGCTACCGCGTGACTTGCCTCTCTGCCTGGAGACGGATCAAGAAGAAATCGGAAGGATGGATCAGGCAGAACGCGCAACGGGGATTTCATTAATTGGGGAAATGATGTTCTGACAGAGTGAGCTGAAGGCAACAACAGCACTGCAGCCAGGCTCTGCTGTTCTCCTCTGCGACATCCCCACATCTGACTTATTATCAATGGGCAGCTGCTGCAGAAATTGAAGTGATGCTGAAATGACAACTCTATTAAAGGGGCAGATGGCCCTAGAAGCAAATGTTTCACCAAGGACTGGGTAGGTACATCAAACACATTTCTCAATGACTCAAAAATGACAGCTGATGTCCCACGAGATGAAATTTCAAAGTGTTACTGTACTGTGTAGCCAAGGGCCAGGAATATTCTTGAATGTGACCTGACTTAAAAATATAATGAAGCTGATTGAAACACATCAGTACGGTTAGAATCCCTGCTAGCAGCTTTTATGGCAGTCATGGTTGAAATGTGCCATTTTGGGAAAGCAGCCAGACTGCTTATACATGGAGTACAGCTGCACCATAAAGCCATTCTAGCTTTTTGGATGGATGATCATTCATAATGCCGTGGGGAAAGGCAGAAAAATTAAGGAGAGAGATGCCAAAGTAAACCATATTTATCCTAGAAAATGTTTTGGGTTTTTTTTTAAAAACACTGGAAATCAGATTCATTAGACAAAGTTAGTGGACAAAATGTTGACTGTAAATTAGTTCTCCTGTTACCATCAGAAAATGAAATTCAAATTTATGTATATTGTCACTTCACCTTATGCACAAAGGACTGTGAAAGCCAACAAGTAAGGCTCCTTTCAATTTTCTCCCTGCCCATTAGTAAATCAAACTTAATATACCCATGAATATTCCTGGAGCACAGATCAATAAGGTACAACTTCTCAGCTGATCTCTGGCAAGAGCAGTGATCTCTAAGGCTTTCAAGAAACCATCTACCAAAATCAAGATGCAAGTCACCAGGCTGAAAGCATAAAAACAACATTTAGAGTACAAAGTAGTTAAAATTCACTTGAAGCTGATAACACAGCAAGAACATGGGATATTCCTTCACTGTTGCAGTGGGCAATGGCAAAAAAGCACTAGTTCTTACTACACAGCCTCCCCTTCAAGGTTAACCCTCCATCTCCAGGGAACAACCACACAACAAAGCTTGGCAATAAAAAGATTCTCACTACAAAACAGATCACCAGATTTAAGCTTAACCATATGGGTAAGGATTTTTAGGGACCTTCAGATCCATTCGTAACCTGAGGCTGTGTAAAATATCACCTCAGTCAGCTATCAGTTATTCAAAGGGGAAATTCCTGTAATCATTCTATACAATTCAGCTAGCCTTCACTCTGCATTTTTAAGGCACTGACATTTACACTGGAAAAGTACAACAAGGCTTAAAAAAGGCCCTTGCATATATACGCACATACATAGGTACATACGCACCTAGGCATCGTGGGTTCACAGGCCACAGTGCTGCTTGCTGCCATGAACAGTTCCTGCAAATTCATGTGATTGTTCTTGGCAACACTACAGCTGGAAATGCGTGCAGGGTTGGGACCATGTGCTAAGCCATTCTGTTCACAAAGCATGATGTAGTGCTGTGTTATTTTGACCCACCCTACCTCTGTTTTTCTGAGATGTGCCATGCACAGTACTTAACATCAAATATAAAATAATAACAGCAGCTTGTAACAGTGTTTTACAAACATATTTCCCATCTCTGTGCCCAGTGAATACCCAAAATGGCATGTGTAATAGCTCTTGTGTGCAGTGAATGCTGCAGGTCTGTGGTTCCATCTTCCAAGTTCAATCCGCACAAGACCTCCAGGTGCTCCAAGCACTGGGGGCATTTCTGGTTTCTGCATTTAAAGGACAAAGTAGACATAAAACAGGTACATACACAGGCAAATGCAATGCTTAAGGGGACAGAGGAGCTGCTTTACCAATTGAGACTGAAAAGTCCATGAGTCTTCCGCTTAAAAAGGATACATTTGATGGGAAATATGATCAAAGTTTACAAAATTATGAAGTCTGTGGACAAGGTACTTATAGAACTGTTTTTAACTAAATTCAATATTATTAGCATTCACTGAAACTAGCAGGAAATAATTTTAAATTAATAAAAGAAGATACATTTCTAGTGAGATGGTAGTGGATTTCTGGAATTTGCCAGAGTTGCCACAGTGATGACCTGGAATATCTGTCACAGGCAGACAGTATAAGCAGGTTCAAAAACGGATTAGACAAATCCAGAGACAATAGGTCCATAAACAAACAGTACAGGGAACAGGCAAAGATGGTCCTCCTAACACCCCCAATACAAGAGTGGTCGGCACAGGAATGTGCAAGCAAGTAGACTGCAGACAGGGGCCAGGCTCCTGTACTCTCCCTGATCAGCACATCTTCTGGGCACTGATGAAGAAGAATCCAGGGACAGATATGAAAATTGGTGTGACCCAATGGGTATTTCTCTCATCCCTTTATGCCTGATTTCTAGGTGACTGCTGCTATCAGGGACTTAACTTGGGATTGATTTCTACAGTGTCCATTGCCTCACCTGCAGCTCTGAGTGCTTTAACAGGCTCTGGTAATGAATGGGCATCCAAAAAAGGCAGCAGCCAAAATTCATGAAGCCTACTGAAAAGGAAGGCTGTAAATATTTCCTTCCTTTACTCTGCCCCAGGGGAATTACTTCCCTGGCACATAAGCACTATTTTATACAACCATATATTTGTACTTATTTCACTTTTCACAGCATTAAGAATCCTGGTAAAGTCCCTTCATGGATCAACCTGGCAGGCCGACACCCTTCCCTCTTCAAATCTGCTTTTACCCTAAGAATCCCAGATCACCCATTTCTCCAGCAGGGCTTGGTTTTATTACACTGCACAGAGACTGGCTTATAATGCAGCAGTCTGGTAAAAGTTCAGCGCTACCCTTGAGCAGCGCACATGACAGCCCAGCTTCATGGGAACACATGTTCTCCATGGCACAGCAAGCAGCATCAGGATGACGTTGGAAACATTTAATTACAAACATGCCTGCCAGGCCTGGAGCTCATGTGCTCTGAACAAAAAGAGCAGAAGGGCACTGAGGTGGGACTTCAACAGATGCCAGAGGATGGGGAGGGGTAGCTCCCTTGCTGACTCCATCACTGCTGCTTTTCTATTGTAACGATCATCTGTCATGCAAAGCCTTTGTACATGCACCATACGAACTCAGCATTTTCCACCCTTTAAAGGAACTACTTTATGTTTAGTGGTTATCTAGTGATGACTGACACCAGTGGCAGGAAGAATTTAGTTGGCTCTTCTCTTATTCTCTCTTTCACCTGCATCTAATCTTTTAGCACACTGTTAGGGGCACAGAAATAGGTCAGTGGGACTCCAGTTAACTGCAAAAGACCAAGTCAAGTTAAATACTGGAGGGGGGGAAATCACCTTTGAGGCTTACTTCTTGTTTTTGTTCTTGAAACTTCAGCTCCGCATGTCATTTGGTCACATGAACACTCATGTGAAACACTGATCATGATGACAAACTTTACTACCAAATCCAGCAAGAGCCTGAGCCTCAGGAAAGGATGAGACAGACTTCTGAGTCACTGAAAAGAGCATGATCTATGAAACTTGAAAACTCTGATTCATCCCAGTCTGAGGCATCTTAAACCTCCGTGGTTTATTGGATTGCAGCTTTTTTTCATGGGTTATGATAAAAATGAATAAAGAAACATGTCATTTTAGGGAATAGAGAAGGTTATTTAAAGTGGAGCCAGCAGCTGTTGTGTGGGAACATTCCTTAAACCAGGACAGAGTCCTGCCCTGAAGTTAGGAAAGTTTGTAACTTGCTACATAGCTAAAACATCTCTCAGGCAGCTCAATTCCACTTAAAAAGACAGTAAGATTTTTTTAATCAAGAAATCTGGCACTTGCAGTACTAATCCAAGGCCAAGTCCCTTTCCTTTACTGTCTCCTTGGTCACATGACTCCACCTTCCCTGGTATCACATTGGCAAAAGGTGACAGGAATTAGGCCATTCCCTTCATGAGCAATTTAAGATACAAACACCTTTTATAATTAGCCCCTTAGAATCCTTGGACACCAGGAAAATGCCAATCACTTCCTTGGGATTACTCCTGATTAACACTAAGAAGTCAAGGCCTACTATAGCTTCATATTGTCAGTAAAAAAATTAGCCAACTATTACAAGAGAATAAAGCGAGAAGAGAGGACAGGGCATATGTTTACATTTCAAAGCTTTTTTACTCTGTTCTAGGCACAAGAACATCAGGGTTTCCGAAATATATCCACAGGAGGTCTTTGCACCAAACACAATTGTTCTTAAGTTAGTTTTATCCTACCTAGTAAGTGAGGCAGAACAACAAGGAGGCTTTCCACTCCTCTCCCACTACTGCTGCTGTAGCCTCTCTCTACCATCACCACCACCCCTGCACCCTCCTGTGCAGGTCCCATCCTCTTGGTGTGTCTACACAGCACAAGTGTAATTGGACTCCACAGGACCACCTCCATGCAGGCTTTGGAATCACCAGCTGTAGAAGTTACAGCAGACTCCATCAGAGGGAGCGACAAGGGTACAAGCCTCCCTAGGGACCTGGGCATGTACCAACTACCTGCCACCTGAGTGGAATAAGCCCATGCTACTCTGTCTTTACTGATGTTACAGCCTGCACAGACTACATTAAGGATTATGGAGGCACCCACTGACCATGCAGCATCAGCCCAGCCCAGTCCACCCAGGGAAACAGCACCACACATGCTCGTGCTTGCCTAAAACATCCTGCCCCAACTGGCAGCTTCCTCCACCAGCGGACCCCTGGCAGGACCACTGCTTTTAGAAACTCTGTCATATGGAAGGTTTCCACATCTGCCTGAAGAAGTGGTTACTCACTACTGTCATCATCATCAATACCTGAAACCTTCTGTGCTCTGCTTGGGATGGGGGGAAAAGAAAGCAAGAAAGACTAGAAAATTTCCCCCCCTCTTTGCTCCCTCCCATTTGCTGTTTCTGCATCTCAGCCCACTGCATGCATGTCTCCCAAACGTTTGCACAGGGTTTTCATACAACAACTTTGGCAAGAAAGTCATCTTACAAACAACACAGAAACATGAGAAATAAGGCTGTGAGCCATCTGACGAGGGAGCTTCATTTGTTGTTCCATGTTTACAGGGTACACTGAGCTCACACTGGACTCCCATGTGCTAATCCAGTGCACGTATAACAGTTGGTAACCCAAAAATGCCAGCCAAGAGCAAGGCTCTTAACTTGTTTTTTCCTTGAGTCAAGTGCAAGGACATCACGCCCCTTCAGAAACAGGACAAGAAACTTCTTCCCTTCAGAGCTACTACTCTACTACACCATGTAAAGGTTGTCACCAATTACTCTTCCCATCCCACAGCTCCTTCAGTCACTTATTTCTGTTCCCAGAATGAATCTTCCAGACAGAATCAAAAGTGATTTACATCTCAGCAGGAAGCCTGCATCCTTCCAGGCACTACTGGCTCTGTTCCCTTTGTTTAAACAAAAGATTTTCCCCAAAAACTGCAAGGAGAAAGGGGCTCTCTAGCTGTTTTCTTCTGTGGTTTGCTCGCAGCAGTCTCTTGCTGGAAGCGTGCAGGGCTCATGCTGATGCTGCTCCGGTTGGAAATAGAGGCAGAAGATATTTCCTGATGATTTAGCACGTATTGTCTGCATGGAAATGAGGCGGTAAGCAGTTTAGTAGTGCTCCACTCCATAGACTCTTTCAAATGCACTGCCCCAAGAATGCTCCAATGATAAAATTCTGCACAAAGACGGCTGGGAAGTTTCCTGATATCTCCTTCTTCCAGCATCAGGATATATGTTTCTGTGTTAAAATTTAAGCAATTTTGTTTAACTCACAATTTCCTCCTGGCCTGTTTCTGTGTCCAATAAGGTCATAAACTCTCAGAGGAAGGTACATATGTGTGTGTGTGTGTGTATATATATGTGTATATATCTATACACACACATANACATACACATATATATATATATATATATTTATATATATATTTACACCCTTCAAATACCCTTGTTTTGGCCTTGAAAGGTGCCTGTGGATGCTGCAGGAAAATAAATAATGAACTTGTTGAGATCATTGACCTGAATCTGGTCTGGTTTGTGGCAAATCTCCCTGCTCCTTACAGCCAGGGCAGGCAAGAGAATTAATGTCACTCAAGGCTAAAACACTTTACAAAAGACAGCATAATCCCCGGCTGACCACATCATATGCTTCCACATCCTGCCAGTCCCTGCATCCTACAAAAGCTTCCAAAGAACAAACAAACACCAAAAGAAACAGGGCTAACTGAGTCTTAAATATTCGTGTTCCCTGAGCTCATGCCAGATGCTTTCACAAGGGGCGTCTTGGAAACAGAGAAGGTACATACCAGGGGAATGCCACGTGCTAAAATGCAGAAGCTGTAAGCACAGCCTGATTTAGCTTAATGAGATAGAAGAAATTAACACCATCCTCCTAAAATCCCTTCTGGACACAGATCAGACATCAGCACAGAGCCGCTCTCGGTTCAGCATTCCCTGGGTCAGAGGGCAAGGGCACCAGCAAGGAAACAATAAACACTTCTTCCCTGTGAGACTGAGCTGAACACATCAATGCTGAATTTACACTAACATTAATTTCCCCCTGTTGTTCCTATAGCAGAGAATTTCTTGGCAATTCACAGGAAGCTTTTCCAGCCTCTCTGCACCTGAAGTGTTAAGCTGATGCCTCACACACAGCAGATCTCTTCATGCAGCACAAAGACTGGTTACTGATAGTGTGAGAGTAACCTGAAGGCTGGGGAGAAGGAGACTCTCCCTGCAATACCGAGATAACACACAAATCCTGGTAAGGCTTCCATAAGCAAGAGCAAACTGTAGGCAGACACTGCTGTTTGCTTTTTCCCAACTTGTTTCCTGCTGGATCTCAGAGAGATCAAATCACTATGCCCAGTAACAGCTACAGTCCTTTTGTTCCAGGGAAAAAAAATATTAGTTTTATGGTGCCAAATTATGGTTTGGAAAATTACCACCTACAAACTTCCTCATAATGATAACAAGAGTACTACTCCCTCCCTTGGCTCAGCTAGCATGGGCAGCACTTTTTTGTGCTGCTTGACAAGAGGCACTTTTCAGCACTGAAAAACCAATATTTAAAAAAATCGATGATTGAGCCCCCACTGTCTGTGGCAAAAAAAATAATCAGAGATCAGAAATGCCCTCATAAATCAGAATAAATGCTTTATAGAATATGTATTTGTCAGATCCAAATTAATTATGACAGGGATTCAAACTAGATGGAATTCACCAAAGCACAAATTTTAACTGCAAGATGCATTTGGTTCTTGCTAGAAAGGACAAGAGGAAATGGCCTCAAGTTGCACCAAGGTAGGTTTAGACTGGAAATTAGCATAAACTTTCTTCCCCAACAGGGTTTCAAGCACTGGGACAGGCTGTCCAGGAATGTGGTTGAGTCACCATCCCTGGAGGTTTTTAAGATTTGTAGATGTGGCACTTAGGGACTAGTGGTGGAATTAGCAGTGCTTAATTAATGGTTGGACTCAATGATCTTAAAACATCTTTTCCAAACTAAACGATTCTATGACTCTGAAGACTTAAGCAGCACCTGCCAGTTGTCTGTCCCACAAATATTTGTCCTTGCAAGCAAAGGTGCAAAACTTCATAAGCAGCCTTCCATTTCTACACCTTCAGATTACCTGACCATATAATCAGAAGAGTACAACCCTCTGGTATAAAGAAAAGCCTTAGGGCAGTGGGTTTCTCCAGTTCTTCTGATTAGAAGACTTGCGTTTGGTGTTATATCGCACTCTGCTTGGCTCACTATCCCAAAAAATGTCAGCTAGACTCCCAGCACCACTCCTCACAGACACATTTGGGGCTTCTGCCTTCATTTGGAATCCACTGTCTGAAGGGACAACAAGACATGCTGGAGTGAAAAAATGCTCCTTTTGAGGCTTAGAGGTAGGCTGAGAGCTGTACTCTTCTCCCAGGTTTTCTTCTTAAAGCTTCAGATGACTTCTTCCTTTTTGAAAGGAAGATTTAATTCTCTCAAAATACCAGCCAAAAATCTTGTAGTTAAGTACTATTTAGAAATCTGTGGAAAGCCAGAAATAAAGAGAGATCTTGGCATTCCTATTTAGAAAGCATATGACAAGGAAATATGCTCTCTGCTCACCTGGCATGCCTTTTTTCCCTAGTGCCTCAAACACCAGTGTTTTTGTGAAAAGGCAGCAGAGCAGAAAAGCATTCCGGATATCAACACAAAAACAAGCATGCCGATTAGTTTAGCTTAATCATTTTGTGCCAGAATTGGAAGTACTTTTTAACTATCTCCTTCTTTTAAGACTGAAAAGACTGTCCTCACAGTCTTTCTCAATTAAAAGTCCAACGTGGAGCAAGGCCTTCCTCCCCAGGCTTTGGCGGCAGTGGTGTCAGTCGTGCAGAGCTCTGATCTCTCCAGATTATCAGCTCTCTTGGCCATCTGGCAAACGGCAGGCATGAACAATCCTGTTCTCTCTGTATTTCTACATCCAAAAATTGGAAGGGAACCATCCCTTCAGTCTGAAGTGATATCTATGTACAGTGATTACTGTTTGCCTTGTGATGTTGAACTGCACTACAAGAACAGCTGGCATGACTCCACCACAGTCAGTAAGAGAAGAAGATCTATGGCAGGGGAATGAGCAGTTATAACCCTGAAGAGCTAGGTGTTAGGAGATTTGCTCACTGACATGACCCTTCATTAGCTCTTTTGACCTAATTAATGCTACTGACTTCTGTATGGGGCTTAAATTCTTGATCAGATTTTGTTCTGTCTGTAATACCATTTACACTTTTAAGTGAAAGAGAACATCAGAAGTCAACACCTTCAGGACTGGTCACCAATTCTGATGATTCTGAACCTGAGAGTTGACCACGGAAGCCTGCAGCACAGTTGCTTTGGGAGTTTTGAGTGATGAAATACCTGCACAGGCTCAGCAATCATCAAAATCAGGCCCAAAGGATCCCTCTTCTTCCTCACTATTCCCTTCAAAGGGAATGCTACTGCCAGTGGATCTTAGCTTGTAACCTTAGTTTTTCTTGATTACCAGAAATGCCACAAAGCTGCCTGAGGATCTGCAACTTCCTCCAGGTGTCAGGTACCCAGATGTCCCATTGATAGGCAGCATTTTCTAAGTCTAAGGATCAACAGACAGACAAACAGAATCACTGTGCAAAGCCAGTCTGTACATAATGAACCACTGACCTCTGGACTTAGATTTTGGCTTCAAGACCACACGTCCCTTTTTTACTAATGACAGTGAAGCCACCCTGTATTACCGTCAGTGATGTATGACACAGCACATCCTCTCTGATTCTCCAGGGTCCTAAATGACTCAACCACTTTAGTTTGTAAGTGCAGAGACACTTTCTATGACTATATTTAGTTTTAGAGAGGGTCTGGAAAAGTGATATCACCACTGGAATGAGGAAGTACTTATCCCCCAACTGGAAACACATGATGATGATGTAAAGGTACTATTTGGAGAGCTCTATTTATATGGTTGTTTCCTGAATCTTAACATGACTCAGAAAATCTCGGGATGTAACATGGTGCCACTGCCATAGTCTGTGGGAATCACTACCAAAGTTTTGCAAAAGCTTTGGCAAAACAAACAGCAAGTTACCATGGCTCTGCAAAGCAAGACTGAGGAATGGATACTAGAATGCAATAACTTGACCAGTTTAGCACCAATGGATTTAAATATTTTAAATCCATTAGTAGTTTGACTGGTAGACCAGTGACAGAATTAAGTGTGAAATAGCCAACAACAGCATTATAATAAATATGAAAAGGCAGTTAGTGTAGAGTGAAATTTGATTTCACTAATTACTGCTTGTTGCAATTATTCTGCTTTTCCGGATCAATAACTGCTTTCCCAAAGCAAATTGCTCCTGCTTCTTGACAGGTCAGGAATTTCTGTGATAAGCAGTTGATTAAAAATATTTTCTGGAAGATTTACAAAGGCAGAGGAGATGCAGCTCTGTAAAAGCTCCCAGAAGCAAGTCTTGTGAATTCAGATTGAATGTTTCCTGAAAGGCCCACAAATCTTTCTTCTCAGAAAAGAGAACACTTCTCCATTAAAGAGAAAGGGAAGTCGTTGAATGCCTTTCTTTTTACCTTTAAAAACCGAACTAGAATACAGCTCTCTGGGAGAACATGGCCAGAAGCCCTATGAGTACAAACAATCTGATGTAGCAGGCTGAGGAAGAACAGGGCAAAAAAGAGGAAGGAAAATAAGAATGAAATGTCATACCTTACAAGTGCCAGTGATTGTACTGAATTACATCAAGCCCATTAGAACAGCAGTAAGGCAACCAGGCACTAGCATTCTTCACTTGGTATTAATACACCCAACAGATCTTGATGGCTCTTGCAGAGTCAAGGCAAAACCTTTTAGAAAACGCAGGTTCATCTGAGAGTCTCCTTGTGCAAAACATCCTCTGTTTCTGCTCCAGCCTTGTTTCTGGAACTCAACCATATCTGTAACAACTTGGACCATACCATACACTGTACTGCTGTGTGTACCAGCACGGGGATCATGCAGAGTACAAACTGCTGTCCCACGAAAATGGCAGGAGCTTTACACCAGCTTTGCATGAAACTGACAAACAGAACAGTAAATTCATGGTATATTTATACTTTATATTTGACTATCAGATTATTCATTTCTTGGCAAGTTTAATATTTAATGAAATCACAGGGTAACAAAACAGTGCTACATTGCTTGGTTCTTGAGGGCAGAAATTCCCATTGATTACAGCTGAAATCTTTCAGAGAATCAGAAAAAAAGATTGCACTTTTCCCTAACTGAGCAGTAGTGCAGGCACTGAGCAATCAATCACTGCATAAGGTTCTTGTCTCATTACTCTCACACACGATGTTAATTCAATTGTTTGCCAAGATTAGAGTGCTAATATAACCACTGATTGCTGATATTCTTTATCACACAAACATTACAGCACTATTAATCATATAGCATTCGCATCACTAATGCGACCTTACAATACTAGAACAGTACAAATACAATTGCTCATGTTGTCTCTCAGGACATGTAAAAGCCGTAATTTTATGACTCTGTCCAAACCTTATTTCTCTTGCTTTACTCATGCTCTCCTCAACACTCTCTCCCATGTTCTGTGGTCCTGTTACATACAATACTCTGACTGGCTTTTCTTTTCTACCTCTGCATCTTATCCCTGGAAAACTTTATCTGCAGTTTCAACTGTATCCAAATTGATGACACACCAATGCATGACTACTTCCAGGCTTCCAGGCCCTTTCAACACTCAGTAAATGCTTGGCCTGTCTTTTGGACAGCACATCCACAATATCTAGCCTTCAGCTCAAGCACAGCACAGTCAAAGGCAATGCTTATTTTGCCTCGTTCTGCCTGAGGACAACACAGCTCATCCCTGTACCATTAGCTGTCAGCTTGGATATGCACTGAATTTATGCCTACAGATCTGGATTACACTGAAGCTCTTGCTGAGACAGAGCTTATCCTAACAGCCTCTCCTGACTTCCTCAATTCTGCAGGAGGATACTTTTCTTCCAGACCAAAAACATGCCTCTCTGCAGTTTCAGTTGAAAAGGGTTAAGCTAAATAGAAAAATGGGTCTGTTGTTCCCAAACAGAACTAACTGCAAGCAGTGTAGTTAGTAACAGAAAACTCACTTCAAATTCACATTTATTTTATCCTGTGTTAACACAGAGGGGTATACAGCACATCCTGAATGTATTTTTTACACAGTGTTTGTATAGTTCTTCCTTTCTCAGGCATCTGGTACCAAACATCCCAGCAGCTCCAACATCATTTCCTCCTGTCCTGGTAAGGAGAAGCTTGTTCTCTTCCACCCAAATGGCCTTGGTAAATATCACAGCCCAAACCTGTCACTATCACCAGCTCTCTCAGAGACGCATTCTTGCATCAAACTTACCTTTGGTTTCAAGCCTTTCCATCTCTTACCCTCACACTATCTATCATTTCTCACTGCTGAGCCACTGATTCCTGCTTCCGATCACTCTGTGAAACCTTCTGCTATCACCCAAATATCTGATTTTCCAACAAGTCTTTTCATGCTTTCCTTCATCTTGCCTTTCCTGTTGCTAGTGCTTCTTTCCTCCGTTTTTCTTTCTGTGTCAACTTTTCTATGTCAGAACTGACATCTGGCTTCAGAAAACTATTATGCCCTTGTCTTTTCTGCACTCCCCTATGTACCATCCATATTGATTTCTGTTAAGATGGAAAGCTCATCAGGTAAGAATCAGCTTTCTGCTCTGTGCTGATACAGTGCCTAGCACAGTACAGCCTTGCTCACGTGCCAGATATGGCCTCTGGTATTCTAACATGTAAAATGACAACATGCAGTATGTATGTTCCATGTAATTAAATGGTAACACAGTGCAGATCTAATATATGGTCACACACACCTTCACTTGTTCTGGACATAACTACTCTGTGTACCAAAACAGTCAAGCGATAGAACTAAGTGAACAAAATACACCACTATTTTGCTATTTGAATGTAAATCTGAAATTTTAAAGTAAGATAAATATTTTAGAGGAGAAGTATCCTATTTTAGTTTAGTAGCCACCCACAGAATTGGGAAACAATTGGTCTAAATCCTTGACTAATTCTTAAAGTGTTTCCCAAGTACTCACAGATTCTCCAGTCTGTTGTAGAAACAGTTTTATCTGTGCCATGCTTTATTTTAGGATACCTTATTCCACTCTTCTTAAAGGAAGAAACTACACTGGTGTAAACCACCTTTATAACTAAACAGCTGCAGCAGTACTGCTTCTGTTTGTATAACTATTTCAGATTTCATCATAGCTTAACAAGTGAAAGCCAAGCCTGAGTTTAGCCCATTCAGTCATAAACTCATATCCAATATCATCATATGGAAATCACCACCATGAACGAGGACAATCAAGAAAGCCTACATGGATATTCCTACCTTTAATCTACCTTATTTTAAGTTCTGTCCCTATTTTGAAGGTGAGCTGTTGTAACGCATTCTGGAGTCACAGAACAATTTGGGTTGCAAAAGACCTTAAAGATCCTCTGGTTCCAACCTCTCTGCCACGGGCAGGTACACCTTCCACTACATCAGGTTGCTCAAAGCCCCATCCAGTCTGGCCGTTGAACACTTCAAGGGATGGGGCATCCACAACTTTTCTGGGTAACCTGTTCCAGTACCTCATCACCCTCACAGGAAAGAACTTCTTCTTAATATCTAATCTAAACCCATCTTCTTTCAGTTTGAAGCACTACCCTTTGTTCTATCGCTACATGCCCTTGTAAAAAGTCCCCCTCCAAGTCATGGGAGTCATGCTTGGCATTTTCCTTACATCAGCAGAGACAGCATCTTTCCACGGCTCTCGGAGCTCATGTGTACACTGCAAGCGCAATATGACGGCTGCAGGTGCTGACACACTTGAGTGAGTTTTCCTCTAGCAGCAACAGCAATGAAATCACAGCACATGGACCTTCGCAGGCCACAGGATGCCTGGTGACTTTGCACAGGGTGCGCTGATGTCTGTACTGCTGCAGCTTCACTGCTGCTGATCATCAGCCTGGCTAGGTTAGGGCAGGGAGGGCACCAACAAGACATCTTTGTATCTGGGGACAGTTTTGAGTTGCCAGGGCAGAAAAATACAACTCTCAGCCTGGTTTTGTTCTTGTTCTTGCTATGCTTCCATCTTCCTTACTTGAGAGCCTGGGCCCTCAGCTGCTACGGTCTGGAATGCTTGAGATGTGAGAGCCATTTCTCCTGCCTGGAAAAAATCTTGTCTTCTGTGTGTGTTGAAGGGATGAAATCACACTCATATGTGGTCAAACCTATGGTACAAGAAGGCCCTAAGACAAGGCAATGGCACATGTCAAAAGCATATCCAATCACCAATGAGAACCTTTCACTTGTCCAACATACAAATCAAGCACTGATTAACCAGCTCTGACTGTGCGAGATATTTTTAATCCAGCCTTTTAGGTGACTTAGCATGATTGGCAAAAGCCTGAAAGGCAAAAAGGGTCAGAGGGGAATTCTACTGCAGTGTCTGCCCAAAACTACATAAGCTCTCAGTTACACTTTTCCAGCGTGCACCAGTGAAGTGGAAAGAGCTTTAGCATGGTTCACTGCCCAGAATGCAAAATTAAACTAAAGAACAGAAAGTCTGCTGAAATTTAGCATGTCTGTCTCACTCATTAAGGCTCCTGTAACACTCGAAAACCCCACATAACAACAGAAGCTCAGAGCAACAAAAACCCAATCCACAATGCAAATGCTTGTGTGCTTGAAATCTTGGAGTTTTTCCCAAACTTTCCCAGTTCGCCGGATAAAAGATATGGTGCCTTTCTATATACCTGAGATCACCTTAAGCACCATGACTGCACACCGCCAATAAAACAAAGCATTTGCCATAAAACAGCTTAAAATTTACTCAAATGCTGCATGCATTTCTTAAAGGGTGACGCTCCTCCTTTTTGCATACACATACTTAGTTGTATTTTCTAAAGAAAGGTCACAAAGTTACTACTTTGTTATAAAAATGCTTTTTTTGTGAGACAAATGACCCATATTGTACTTTAGAGTCACTCCTTTAGTTTAGCACGAAGCCCTTAGGAACCTATCTGTGAAATGAAACTGCCAATATGCATGTTATTAAGCATCTAATTCTTGTGTTTAACCAGGAAATAATAAGCATTTATTTGCTGAAGTTCATCAGAATGTGGGAGACACCACACGTGCAGCAAAATTTCATCCACCGCACAAAGACGAGCTGGATCGCATAATGCCACTTGACCTAAGCAATAGCAGAAAGGGCAATAAATGCTGAAACGATCTAAAACTGAACTGAGGGGGAGGGCGGGGAAGGGCTCTGCCAAAGTCTTTCATGTGTCTCGTGGAGGCAAAGACAGCAGCAGAAGTGGGGAGGCTTCACTTGTTCAGGTAACAAGCACTGAATGATGACCTTGTCCCTCTACCAAAAGTTTAGTCAACTGACTGAGTTAAGCTTGCAATGCTCACTGGAAAACAGATTCCCTATAAATTGGAACATATTATCAGATGCCAGTTGAACAATCCCTTCAGACATAATAGAGTCTGATTCTTAACAGGTCACTTCACTACACTCCCTTAAGTTTAAAACCACTTTAAAATGTTTATATACCTATTACAGGAGCATTTTAAAGCATTTTTACAATAGGAGGAAGTGCAGTACCATAACTAAGATTCACATCCTCATATTCTACCAGTGAAATCGTTAGGCATTGTATGCAAAAACTTCTAATAAACAAGGAGTCTAATAATAAAAAATTCAATTACAAGCTGCCCTACAGAGCTCAATAGTGGGACTGGTGGAGACTTTGGCTTCAAACAGTGATCACAAATTTCACATTTTATCTTTTGCTAGGGTACCCCAGTAGAGGCTCAGCAGAAGGCAATGATAGCACGTCTGTCTGTTTCTGACAAGAAATGCTCCTGGAGTTCTCCACAGGAAGAAAGCAGGCATGGGTATCAAAAGGCTGGTTAGGGTTTCATAAAGTGCAAAAGGCTTAAACTTGCAAACCTAAATTGCCAAAGCCAAAGGTGCAGAAACGCCATTTTATCAAATGCACGTAAGACCTGGGTTACCTGACTACCTCCATTTTTATGGCACTTTCACATAAGACTTTTGACAAGTCACTTGTCCATGAAGAACCATCGACATAAGCTCAAAACTGTTGGGTTTTTTCTCCCAGTTTTGATCTTCCTGTGTTATTTATCTGCTTGCCATTGTGCAGTCTGTTATTAGTGTTTCTTCATTAGGTTAACATACAGCTGATAGTGATTATTTCACAGCAATCATCATGAACAGCAGCAGGATCCTGCCATCCAAAGTGTCTGCCAGGCACATCTGTACCTCTGTCAAGCACCCTGTCAGGACCTCTTCTGAAAGGCCAAACACTTTCTTCAGCTGTGTTTGCAGTGGCATTTACTCCCACTCTTCAAGTCAGGAGTGAATCTAAGACTATACACCCTAATAAATAAAACCATACAAATGCCAAAATTGCTTACAACAGAGCAGTCACTTTTTCAGTCCGGGCTGTAGGTAATACACACCTCTTTCAAGCTCCAGAGTCACATAAATTAGAAGGACTATGAGGAAAAACTGGAAGGAAAATAATTCTGCTATCCCCCCCACCACTACCTCCAGGTTGTAATTCAATCCAGCTCACAAAGCAAATCCAGCAGTATCCCTTATTTTACAACAATATGCTAATTAGCACAGTAATACCCTCTCTATTACCCTTCCCTCAGCACATTTTAATTATACTGTAACCTAAGCAGACGTGACTAAACACCTAAATGTGTGTATCCCACCAGTGGAAGTGTTTGAGGCCAGGTAGGTGTTTTGAGCAAACTGATTCAGTGGAACGTGTCCCTGCCATGGCAGGAGGGTTGGACTAGCTGGTCTTTAAAAGTCCATTCCAACCCAAACCATTCTGTGATTCTACAAAATAGGAGCAGTTTTCCACATGCTGATGCTTACATGGCAAAATCCTACTGCAGACAGAGCAAATTTGTACGTTAACATACAGAGGTAAAAACAGGAACCTAGCAAGGTGTCAGATAAGTCTGAGAACTTATAATAACTATAAACTTTTCAATTCTGTGCTCTTTATTTTAAATGCTAGTATTGTTTTCTGGCCTGACATTTCCATGCTGGGGTCCACGTCAGTCTTCAAGATTTTGGAAAAAAAAAGAAAAAAAATTGTGATTTATCTCAGAACAAAAGGTCACTTTTTACCACCTCATTAAAATGTACGTATTTCCACCCCAAAACCCAGCTAGTTTGCTTCAAGGCAAATGCACTTCTGAAAAGTAGGCTATTTTTTGTGGTTCATCAAGTCCATTGTTTCCAAAAGTAAATAGCCATTATCCTTAATGATTCAGTAATCACTCCCTTCCCTTAAATCACAGGTTTTGAAGGTGATAGGGGGAAGGCTGCTTGGGTCAGATAGCCTCAGTGGGAAAGAGCAGCCAGCTTTTGGGCTGTGGTATTTGCAGGAAGACTTGCTCTTGTTTTTTATTGTAGATAGGTTTTGTTTTGTTTCCCAAAGAGAGGAATTATAAGAATTCAAGAAAGAATAAAGAATTACCATGACATCCTTCAACAGAGTAGGAAGGTTGCCACACAGCTTCCACTAGCTGTTAAAATGTGATAAATGGCAGCCTGAAATGGGATAAGAAACCAGAGCTCAGGAAAACGAGTAAAGTTTAAGATGTGCCCTGGGAGGGCTTCCAGATGTTAAAGTCTCTTGCTCTAGCTCCCTTCACATAGACACACATTAAATTTCCTGAACAGGGGTCCAAGCTCCCACCAAAAAGCTGTTTAGCAATGCAGACTCACACCTCTCACTGCCCCTGGTTTGACACACATCTGTGTGCAGGAAAATAACTCATATTGGCCATGTGGTAAAGACAGCTTTGTAACTTGTAGAGTCACTTGTAAAACCAGCTCTTGAGAGAATTTATACTGTATTGACTTGAAAATGCAGATTATTTTTCCTCCCTTCAGTGCCTTTGCGTCACTCAAAGGTGATGTTAAAACCAGCAGGATTTAACAGCAGGAAAACTCAGCATTGGGTTCTCCACTCCCACCAAAGTTAGGGTCATGGAGTTGAGCACTGCTGACTGCTTCTGAAAATCTCATCCAAAGGACCCAGACCAAAGCAGGCTAATTCCCTGGACAACTAACTCATTTAGACTTGCACAGACGTTGGCTTCAGCCCAGGCTACATCAGCATCCTGCAGAGCAATGTGGTTTAACAATTTGCCATCCAACAGCTCTTAAAATTCTCAGCATCTCTGACTGAGCCACAATAAAACATGTTGTTATTTAACACTATTTTCATAGAGCCTATAGTACATTTGGGATTTTTTTCTGAGGAGCAGTCACTAAACCAAGCTGTTGCTAACTATGAACTACTTAAGAGACCTGTGTTGTCACTTACAAGGAGGGCTTGCGAGCATCAAACACACAAAATCATGCATTCTCACAGGCTTTACAAAAGCAGAACTCAATTCATCCATGGAATACAGGCAATTCAGTTATTAAAAAGTAGGCACACATCATACTCAGTCACCAAGAGCCTTGTGGCATGGCACATTTCTGTCACAGGTCAGCAAGTGACTCTTATTCAGGAGCTACAGTCTACAAGAAAATATTGTACGTATTAAACTACAAACAAATGTCTGAAAGAACTATAAGATGACCAACAACTGCATCATGTTACATTTCTTGATGCTGGTGGAACGTGTTCCAGGGAAGAATAACCAAAGCTTGGTTGGTGCTGGTACAATCTTGGTCTAGTAAGAAAGTAAAGGGTTCCTCCATCATAACAAGGATAAAATTTTTAAATTGCCCTAAGGAGACAATGAAGAACTTCAATAAATGGCTTTGATTGTAGGAATTTTTTTTCTGAATTCGAAATTAGTTGTTATTCAGCAATATTCAGAGTTCAGCACTATTTGTCACATAATTCAGGGTCCAGTTTCAGAAGCTGTCAAGTCTGACTAACCCAAGGGAGACAGACTTTTGCTGATAGGTGCAGAGAAGCATTAAACTGACATATTTACAGAGACTGTGAATTATACATGAGTTTCTGTATGAACCAGACAGGTTTAATGTGCCACACATTCTTCATGTACTACAATTGAGTCTCATAATACAAGAATTGCATTTTACCATTCTGTGAATTTAAAGCTGGTGGAAGCATGAGACTGACATTTCCACAGAGTTGTATCTGCTCCTGAACAGAATAGCCACTACAAATTCTTCCACAGCATTCACATCAGCACATCCAACTCAGAACAGGACAAATACCCAAAAGAACGGGGATTTCAGCTTCCACCTCATGCAGCTCTCAGCCGTTCTTCTGAGAAGACGACTGAGGGCATTGACACAGGGTGGGTAACCTAACTTCATTGTGTTGAGAGATTGGTCTCCCACAGCACCTTCAAGAGACAGAAGAAACTCCCTCAAAACTCAGCAGAGCATGCAAGGGGCAACTCGTTTGAGGGAACATCTCCCATCATGAGGTATCACCTCAGCTACAACTTTATATATTTTTTTATATGTGTTGATACAATCTGGGGAATAAAACTATAAATCCCCAGGGTCTAATACTACCATACTGATGTTTAACATAATGCCATCCACTCTAGCTATGTTTCTGTAACACCCACAGCACATGGGTGTTCACCAACAAGACCTCTGTGCTCAGCAGGCTGTGTCCACCTCTGGGTTTCCTGACACAGCAAAATCCTTAATGCAGAGCTGACATGGCATCTCAGTGCATCTAATACTTAAGTAAACCTTCCAAAAGGCCACTGTTTCCCCTGTGAGACTGTTCTGCCTTGACGCTGTGAAATTCCATCTTCAGCTCAGGGATATAGAACAAATGTTCCTGTAAAGCATATGCTCAGTATTTTTAACTGGCTGCATCTGATCATCACCCTTTTCTGCCAGCTCTGAAATGCTGCTAGAACATCACCCACTTGAATGGCAAGAGCTGCTGGCAGGCTTGCAGTGAATAGACTGAGCTGCTCACTGAAGAGCTGAAAAAGAAAAATCACAGTCGCTGTCTGCCTACCTATGTGATATGGCCATGATCGACAGGCACATCACATCCAGAACCCTCGTGCAGCCTGCCTTCACACAAAGCACAGCAGTGTGAGAGCACACCAACCACATCCTGAAGACCACTTGTAGCGGTACGGAGGGAAAAAACAGAACCCCTTGGTAACAGCCATTGCAAAAGGTCTGGGAAAACACAATTTCCTTGTGCATGCTTCTCTGATCCAGACAGCTCTACAATAGAGACTGCTTACACATTCGGCATTGATTTCGCAGGCCCTAAATGGTTTAGATGCTCTCATGGGTCATCTGACCACACACCAGAAGATGGACTGTGACCACAGCATTATTTTTGCTTTTTACTACACCACTGGGATATGGTTTAAGTTGGAAACCGATCTGGGGGATCATTTAGCTCCAAGCTTTTCTGTCACAGTGGTCTAACCCCCAACCCATTATAATGGCATCTGAATGCAGTTCAACAGATTATGTGAGGCATTAGTAAACTGAGGTAATTTCATCAATCACAGTGACAGACAGGTATGACACATCAATGTAGAAGTACAGGTGTATGTAAATTCAAAGAATGGAACAAGAAGGATTGAAGAGAACTCATTAAGGTATTAAAAACTGGAGTTACATGAAGTAATGTGATTGAATTAATAAAGGACAGTATAGCCGGACTACAAAGTACCTCTTCCAGTGGAGAGATCATTGTGATGGAATCCCCATCAAGGAAAATAATTAAGATTAGATATATCACAGAAATATGCTGTAGAGAAAACTCCTCTCTATCCAGGAGATTGGTTAGGTGACCTCAAGAGATTTGTCTGCCTCAAACAGCTATAAACATATGACAAAGCAAGAGAGGTGGTCTGTCAGAGACAAACCCAGACCTGAGTGGTTGTTTGCATGACGAATCCTCAGCAGCTTATTCCAAAGACTTAATATGACCTGTTCTTCCAGTATGATTAGGGAACAGCATGATTATGCCGGCCCTCTGAACACTTATTTTTTTGCAATGAACTGTGACTATTACAAGAGAATGCAGTCCTGGGACTAAGAACATTATTGCACATCTGTACCAGCTAAAATATCCACCGCTACACACGTAACACTAAGTACAACTTGGTAGAATACATTTAAGTGACAACATTCATCTATCTGCTCTCTGTCAGATCACAGTACTTTAGTAGGTTTTGCTCATAGCACATTAATGTTACAACTGTTGTAGCTCAGTGCTTAGATGGCAAAGTAAGCAGTGGAGGATGGGAGAGGAGCAAAACATCATTTCAGCATTGCTGCTGGAATAAAATCAGAGAGGAGAGAAGCTACTAAAGAAGTAGTCAGATGTGGAACTTGTAAGACTGATAAACGTAGCATGAAGGAAAGGGGCAATAGCCACCAACTGGATTCTCTTTTTCGTGGCCACTTCAACTGCTCCAAGTCTATGTTTCTGTGTCTACTTAGCTTCCCTGTGACAAGATGCTTCAAGAAGAAACCACACACAACACCCAGTTCTCCCACAAACACATCCCACGTGAACATCAGAGCTATGGGTACAAACAAGGCAGCCCCTTCGGCTCTCCAGTCAGCTTATGGTCAGCTGAGCTGAAACCTCTCATGCCAGAGCCAGCATCATAAGCCTGTTATTGGATTTGCTGAATTCCTGCTGGGTGAGGTATGCTTTCTACAAGATTATGATTCCGAAATACACTGAAGGAGGCCACATTTAACAGCTTCTAATGAAGATTACTGCTATTTTTGTTTTCTGCAAGTGAGTGCAGGAGGAACAAGGATGAGATGTGCTTGAGCCCATGGGGTTGGCACACAGGTACACTGGCACCTAGGCAGTCTTTCCCTCCTGCATCATTTCTGTGCACCCCAGACTTCTGATCCCCATTGACTGCTGTCTGACAAACACAGCACGAACAAGTCGTAGTGAATTCGTATGGGCTTCCCATAACCGCTCCTACGTCCCGGTGCCAATCAGCCTAATTATATCAGCAGCCTTCTCTTCTCTCCACTCTGCTCTGCAAAGAGAGGAGCCTTCCCAGAGGGCCAGTCAACCAGGTGAAGGAAACAAGCATATTTCTGCTTGCCCCAGTCTGCTGGAGGAGGGCAAAGGCTCAGTTAGCTCATGAATAATGCATTGTCTGTTTATGCAACTCCGGGGACCCACTTCAAATCAGCTTGTGGTCTCTGGAATTACTTTCAGCATACTTGGCCAGACTCTTTGGTAGGGAAATAAAAAAGCTGCTTTCAAAATTTTCTCTGCTCACTTGAAGCTTTCACCCCTCTCTGCTGTACATAATCCAAAAGAAAGGAGACATGATTTTCTGGTCACTCCAGTTTCACGCTGGTACCACTTGGCTGACTTCAGTCGATTTACCCCTCATGTAGGCTGCTGTGACACAGTGAGCTTCAAAGATGGCTTAAGAGCATACAGGGATGTACCAGCAATTCAGAAACGAGCCAGGAGGAGATCAAGCTGCATGTAGTATCATCAATCCCTTCTAAGCAGATGGTTAAGCATGAAGTATCACAATAAGGGCTAACACAGTCTTCTCTTACTTCTTGTAGAGGTGGAATCTGAAATAATGAACAAGCAGTGCAAGAGGGAGAGGTTGAACTTGTAGGGAGGGTGAAATTACAAGATATGCCTCCACCCTGCAAAAAAATCTTTTTAAATACTGACTCTCACCCCAGAGGTTTGACCCCAGGGGATATGATGTCAGTATGCCAATGCAATAGCAGAAGCAAACCTTGAAATGTAATGTCAACTCCTCCTTGTAAACCTCATCTAATCCAAAATGTTTCACATGAGAAAAAAATGCATAAAAAGAAGCCAGGAGGAGAAAAACATAGCTCAACTATACAAAGTCATGCACACTGTAGACATACCCATGTTAGGAAAAGGCTGAGTTGTTCATTGGGCCAAGTCAAGCAAGTCACAATAACAGCTCCCTTAGCTCCCCCTTTCAAGCCCAGTGTTTAAAAATGTGCCAGTGAAGGCTGTGAACCGGTGAGAGATGGACAACACTTAGTTTGCTCTCCCTCTACACCTGGGCCTGGCTGAGCCACAGATCAGTCTGAAGACACCCACTAGCAATTTCTTGCCTACAAGCCACTGGCTGAGGCTGCATGGAGTATACTCAAGTTCTGCATGCACTAGGAAAGCATCTCAGTGAAAAGGCTGCAGAGGTGATGTTAATACCATCATTGGGGCATTTAACTCTATTCAAACAACAGCACGTAAGTTTGAGCCCACCTAACCGTAATGCCTGCTGCACAACTGAAATACACTGCATGGGAACCACGGCCAAATCAGGCAGCATCATAGCACAGGTCAGGCTAATACACATATCTTCGCAGGCCCTCACTATGAGGAGCTGGGTGGCTTCAACAAAAACAGGGCAGATGGCAGGACCGTGACACAGAGCTGAGAGCAGCAACCAAGAACAAGCTCTGATGGAGCTTGGACAAGTCCTACTCCCTTCCCAGAGCACGGAGAAAAGCATTGTCCTGGAGACCCTCCTCACAAAAAAAAAAAAAAAAAAAAAAAAAATTTACCAAAGTCCAAATTTTCACAGACTTTTTTACCCATTTTCTACACATAGGTTGAGTTCAGGCTAGGTGACACTGGCCATCTGCCTACAGCACATTTCAGCAACCATCTTGGGAAGACAGCTCATATACCTGAAAGTATGGAAGGCTACGGCACACATAGACACGTGACAGGTCGCTTCAAACAGATCTTACTGCAAAAACTACTGGAGCTCCTCAACAAGGCTCTTATCCAATGTCCCATAGCTTACTGATGCTGAAACACCTATTCATCGCCTCTGTTTAATAAACAAAAATTTCTAACTGTGCCTGACTTCTCTCTGCCTTCCTAGTCCTCTAAAGGAAGGCTAACTTTCCATCCTTCACCATCACAGTGATAATATCAGTAACCTGCTGCACTTGGTGCACAAGACATTTTCTGCCTGACCAGAATAGTTCTTGGTGCCTCAGTGGGGAGTTTGCAGTGCCAGACAGGTTGCTTTATTCCTCCACTCAAGAGTCTTGATCTTTGAAGTTCATCTCCACAGGGAGAGAGCCTTTACAGAGTCTTTCTCTGGAAAGTTCAAGACAGCTTGAAGAAAAGACAGTAAAGGTAACACACTTCTCTGTTTAACCTTTTTCACCACCAAAGCATACAGCTAGCATTTTCACTTCCAGGGAGGGTTCATTAATTCACTGCATCTTAGTGCTGGAGATGTGACAGTTCTCATTGAAGCCAATGAAGTCTTCCTCCCTCTCAGTTTACCCTTTCCCAGCATAATGCAAACCTCACTTCAGGTCCTGCCCCAGCCCTCTCCTCCCAGCTGCATCTCACTGCCAGGGGCCCACCACCACCGCGTGGGCCTCTGCAGTACATCTTAGAGGAAAGTGGTGCACAGCCCTTTCCAGGCAAGCAGCCCACAGCCTGGTAGTGGGAGGGAGACAGGGGACACAGCTGCCAGGCAAGAGGGAGGGCAGACACGGGAATCTGAGAGTAACAAGAGCTACACCCTCTTTCCCCTTCCAATTTTTGCAAGCGTCGTGCCATAAGCACAGACTGCTGCATTACCACTTGTTCCCTCCTGCTCCAGTTCTCTCCCATCCCCTCCCCTGCCGGCCTTTATTCAGCTGGCTTCCTCAGGCCAAATTTGTCAGCATGACGGGTGCCTTTCCACTTTCTGTTTTCATTTATTTTTCCCGTTTCTGACAAGGGAGGTGTCTCCCAGTGAGCCCTGAGAGCAGCCCCTCCCCTCTTATCATTCGACTGAAACACATCCTCCTCTTCCAGGCAAATGTTATCTGAAGTTTTCAAGCAATGCATTTTCAAAGACAAGAAATGCCAAAGAATGCTGCTAAGCCTTTTCACCACTTCACACAAGACTGGGCATGGCTTGTCACATTGCTGTGACATTCAGGGAATGTCACCTACAGCAAGTGTCTGTCTTGTGCAAATGGGGCAGAGGGAAGACTTAGGTGGTTTCTATGCCTAATACAGGACTTGAACCTCAACAGCCCATGCTACTCCCCACCCCTCAAAAGTCTCCTTTTTTTTGGCACTGTTTCCAAACAAAGGTAACAAGCCAAACACAGGCCACCAAATGTAAGAAAGTCAGCCGTGCAGAAATAGTGTTCTCCCATCTGACTAAAGTTTGCTGCTGTGCAGACAGCAGTAGGGCCCAAGTATGGCCCACTGCACATTTCCACCACAAATTCCATTCTCTTTATTCCACTCCCAGTATTTACAGCTTTTTACTGCTCTGAGATAAAACCCAGCAAAAAAGGCAGCTGCCATAATACAAGCACTACACTAGAAGAAAGAAGTATTTGTTTAAAGAAAAACAACTTGGTCCGGCCACTTTTTCAATCTCACGGAAATGCTGAGACAATGCAAGCGACTGGGTTTGGCATTCCATTTCTTGTAATGCTACTTTCAGTAGAAGACCAGTTTCTTTGGAATTTTGGACAAAGCAAAAACCACTAAACAGAAAGCGACTTCAAACAGATGACTTTTTGCCAATGGCAGATCAGAAGGCTTTCAAGTCTTTAGGCTTCAGGCATGTGGAAGTTCCATTAGGGTCACGCCTGACACACTCCTAATACTGATCAAGCTCTCAGGGACTAAATCTGGACAATTTTGAACGACCAAAAATTTCAGGGACAGCGTAGTTCTTCGGGGCTGTGAATCTTTTAGCACTTGACCTTGAATGCAATTCTGCTTGAATTTTCACAGTTAGCCTCCCACCAAGTGAAAGACACCTCTGCACTGATGCCTAACAAACCTACTGCCTAGAGGACAACTGCATCTATTCCACTGCTTTACACAAATGGAGAGGGACAAGCTTCCTAGGGGTGCAGCCCTGCCCAGGTGAATAACTCCCTTCCCACACTAACTCAAAACACCCACTGCTGTACTGAGGCAGTCCAGAAAAAGAAGTCTGCAAGCTTATGCTGCCTCTGATCACCCACTACTGTTTATGTGCTTCAAATGAATGCACTCCAACACCTGCAGGTACCAACAGAGGTGAGAGCTTTCCCATCACTCTAAAACTTCTCATGGGACATGTAATTAGGACAGGAAAAAAGGAATGCCACAGATGTGCTTAAGGCTACAGGATCTGCAAAACTGAGAACCAGAGACACATGGGAGTCCCATCCCCAACTGCTGAAAGTGTTCTTCACCTGCTCCACTTCTAATCCCAAAAACCTTTAATCCCAAAGAGGAATAAAAAAATGAGTGCATCCATATTTTTGTGGGAAAGAATTTGAGTTACATGAGCACAGAGGGATACTGACATGAAAAAAAGGATGAAATTCTCCAAGGAAATGTAGAGATAAATCTCAGATTGCTCCACACAGGCCTTTTTTCTGGTTTCCATGTCTGAAAAGCCAACAGGCCAGTTGAAATCACTTTAATTCCACCAAAATGAACATCTGACTATAAATACCTGAATTTTCACTATCTCGTGCTGTGTGAAGTGATTTACAGTTACTTGAGCATCCAAAAGGAGAAGAAACAAGAGCCAAGACTGAAAATCCAAGGCATTTTGAATGATATATTCACCGGTTTCTCTATTTAAAGCACATAAGGCTTGATGTTCCCCACGTCATTCATGGCATTTTAATTAATACCCTAACTATTGTCCACATCAATCCATCTCTCACAGTCTTGTAATTACAGGTTTAGAGATTGGGACAGTACAGCTGCATTAAATCAGAACAGAGGCTCATGCTACACAGTTCTCCTACCAGAGTTAAAAAGTCTATCTCGGTCCGAGGTTAATTTTCTGACTTCTTTTCCTCTGTGGCCATATTTTAAATTTTTTCTTTCCAATCAAGAAACTGCCCCCACTGTTTGCTATGAGAAAACTGAAGCAGCACAATTACCCACACTAATTTCAGGGCCTAACAGGCTTTACAGTGACAGCGACAGACAAGCCTGGAATAAAAGAACAGATAATGAGAAAAAGACAGACAGACAGACTGACAAGGTGATCCTATTACTACAGATATCTATTCTGGGAACAATACTAAATTACTAATTAATATGTTTTATTTGCTGGCAGGACTGGAAGAATGTGACGCTCTCATTTTTTCCTGTACCAACAGTTGCAGCAATTTCACAAGCCTATTGCTACAGCATAACACCATCTGAAGTTTGTTCTAGAGATTTTTGGTATATGGACGAAGAATAAATCTCATTACAATCATGAGAGCATAATCCATATGATCTGTTTGCTTCCTAGTTGCAAGCACCACATAATCCACATGCAGTGCAAGTTAACATACTAAGACCAGACAGACAGTTATAAAAACCTAGATGTATCCATCATCCTGATCCAGAGCTGCAGTGTAAGTAAAACTACTATTCTCTAAGAGTAAAAACCAGTTTCCTGTACTTCTCTGCTGTTAATTCTTTGATGCATCCTTTTCAATAAAGAAACATAAAATTACTTCCTCCCCAAAGTAAGCAAAAGCCTCAAAATCCAGTCCTTTGTCATTAAACCAAAGAGCTCACAAGGCCAATTCATAACTCACTTGCTGCATTACACTTAAGACTCTTCAAGAGAGCCTTAAATGATTTGCCAAAACCTGATTTAGCAGTTAGAGCATCATCACACAATTTTCTGTCAGGCACCAAGGAAAGGAAATGTTTTCTAATGCCTGTTTATTTATTTACCACCTTGGTGAAAAGCACTCAGATCTACCTAGAAAGACATCATTCATGGCTCTGTACAGTGCAATTCCATCTAGTGCAAATTCCCTGTAAGCACGACAAGACCCCCATGGTACATGCAGCTCCAGCAACTATCAGCACCCTACTCACTTTCACCCAGCACTATCAGATGATTCTGTACAATGCAAGAGGCCAAGCACACTATAGGCTGAAAAAACGCCCAGACATGAAACTACACATCTTTTTTGATACTTCATTTGAGCACTCCTAACAGCAGCTGCAAATCTGAACTTGCTCGTATCAGCTTGAGCTGATGCTTGAGGTTGTATTTGCAACCAACATCACACACATGTATGCTACTGTCTTCCAAAACAGCAGTTGCTCCAGTCAGCCTAAAAAGGCCCTGCTCATTTGCTCAAGAAAGGGGTTTCACAGTGTGCAGAGGGCCCTAACAAATACTAAAGAGAAACTCCACACTTCACTAAAAATAAATACACAAGTCTCCCAGCTGCTGCACCATCACTGCTCATAGCAAGCTGTCTTATTAAGATTTTTCTTTTAAATAAAGCTCTAACACTGGAAAGATGATTACTGACATGAATAACCCACGAAATATTCAGTGCCTCAAACAGCCCTTGCAATTCCTTCACAAGCTGCCCTGTACACATTTAAAAGGGACACCCACAAGAGTAGCGGTAGAGGTTATTTTCCTCTGTGAACCAGGTTACTCTGCACTCTCCCCAATCCTCTCTTCCCACCCTGGTTTTAGAGTCCCTACACAACCATCCAGGGAAAAGCCTCGACCAAGTGACAGCAACCGGTCCCCTTCCAGCAGCTCAGATGTGCTTCCCAAGACTGTATCCACTCAACAGTGCTCAGCTGCAGCAGGTCTCGCAGTGAAAGAGAAGAGCAGACCTCAGAGGCCTCAGCTTCTGCCCCTGCCACCAGCTTCCCACACAAACTTCAGCATGTCTCTTTAATTTCCCTGTGCCACCTCATCCTCAGTCTGTAGTTTTGAGCATCCTGAAAGATGAAACCAGCTTCAGGAAGGCAGGAAGTGCAATCTCATTAAAACACACAACCTGTGTTACAGAGAATGGAAACTCAGGACAGAAATTCTGAAGCTTAATTCTCATCATACCACTCTTGCTTAGAGCAAATAGGAGTCTCATCAAACACACAACAAGGGTATAGAGGAACAATTTTATCCCCACCTGACATGTAAAGGGTCAGGTCCCTCTGCACGCAGATGGAAGCAGGTGTGGTCTCAGCAGCTGCCAAAACATCTGTGCACATCAGGCTTTGTGAAGGATCACCTTTGCCTATGTGAACAAATCTATAATTTCAAACAACGACAACCACAGTACCATCACAATTAAATTTATATGACAAGTTGTGAGACAGCACTGTAATCAAAGGCATAAATAACTCTGCTAGACAGCATCAAATCTCACAAGGAAACAGAACAGCATTCACGAGACAGAAGCAAGATGGCTTGTGAACACAATTTCCTCATTTTAGGCATCCAATGCATCAAAGTATTTTTTCCTAATGACTATGTGGTGGAGTACAAATTATATTCAGAATTACATTTCAGGTCCATGGTTTTCTCAAGATATGCCAACGGTCACAGGCCACGTCCACGTGTACTTTGGCTAGTTTAGCAAAGATGTCACCCCTGCAAACCAAACATCTCATGACACGGATTTTTAAACAGAATCCTTCAGCAACATGAATTTAAAATTCAGGACACCTTCTCATGCATTTGGATAACGCTACATCCACAAACCAGTCTCAGGGAATGCTGCTTAGCACTCTGCCTGAGAGGAAAGTCTTTATCAAAGCATCTCATACTGTTTAACCACAAAACATCTTTCCCAGCACTAAACTGTCAAGTTCTTTCAAGGCAAGCAGCAAGTCACAAAAGAGTTCTGCAAGCTCTGTCACGCTCATTCAGTGATAGATTTTTGCAGGCTATGGCTAAGATATCTATGCACCTCTGCTCCAAATATTTTCCCCCTTATCTTTCATTCCTGCAGACATGCTGCTATAACATGTTATAGAAACACAACTGTATTGGGCTATGGAATTGCACAGATGTAGCTATATCTTCAGATTTTTTGATGAACTGGTACAAAAGCCATTTGCAAGCAAATTCCTACTCACATGAATTACTGTGCCTTACAAATATTGTCTATAAGGAATCAGTGATTTTTGTCTTCAAGGAGACTACTTGTAAGCAAAGGTTTGCAGAACTGTGTCCCAAGACTCCCACCAATCATTTGCTAAATTGACAGAAATGCCTTTGCTGAGAGGACACAGATCTGCAAGGCCAGGCCCCTCTCCCTGAGGCACAGTTAGTTTTTCTTTTGGGCCACAATCTGTTCTCAATAATATCATCATAAATTTCAACTCTTTCCTTTGATCCAGTAGAGCTTTAATTGCATTTACAGTGGAAGAAGCAGGATCAGAATCAAAGCTATTACATACAACTTTCAGGCACATTTCTGGAATTTATTTTGATGCACACAAGCTTAGCTACAATTGTTTCAGATGTTCTCCTAGCTATTTGCTCTCCCCTTTCCTATCCCCACATGAAACACTAATAGTTGCATTGTCTTTTATGGGCTGAGGAAGTGAAGGAAGGGGAGGGATTTCCAGGAATTTTTAATTTATACATTTTTCACCTTAATCGTTTTTTTTATTTTTTTTATACATATATGAAACTATATGTACAGACATCAAGAGAAAGAATTGCGAGTGCTCAGCCTAGCCCTTGGTTTCACGTTTTTATGCAATATCACTCTAGCACAGCAAGGATAATTACTGTTTTATAACTCTCTCTCCTTGCTTGACTCCATTTGGATTTTGAAAAGCTCTCTATATTAAGGCTTCCTATTAGCCACATGAAGCCCAGTACCCTAGAAACAGTATTTAATTCAACTATGACCTCCCTTCTGGGCATTTCCTGGCAAAAAATTGCCAGATGGAATAGCTGAAGACAGCCAAACATTCACTGCAAGGAAGTGCCAAAACAAGGGTCTTTATTGCTGATAAAAGCCATGGAAACATCAGAATGCAAAACAAAGGTGCTGCCTTTTTTTTCACTTCCATCTGCTTCATTAAAGCTGTGATTGCTGCTGTGATGGAATTGAAGGCACCAGTTTTCACCCTGAGATAAACTCTAGCACAGTAGCAAATGACAAAAGCAATTTTACTCCCCGTGTTAAATCACTATGTTTACTCTTACATTACTACCAAGCAAGTTCCTCACACCATGTTCTCATTTGCTGTGCTCTTCAGCATGCTCATACTTAGGAGTTAGGCCTGATAAAAAAAAGCCTTTCATCATTAGCCCTGGCTACGCTAAAACAAAGGATGCTATGGTCTCTTTCCGAAGGAGAAAAGAGGGTAAACTCTCAGCCTCCACAACCCCCAACAACTCCTGTTACTCTGAGAGTCAAAACGGTGTAGTAATAAGATCTGGTGTTTATGATATCCTGGATGCCAGTTCCATCATCTGGAAGTGCAGCTATCCCAGGTATCCACAGTGCTCAAGGATAATTATGCTTACACCTGCCAGGTGGGTAAGTCTTGTCTGACAAGGGAGGTCAGTGCCAGCTGTGCGGGGCAGCAAGGTTCATCCTCCTCTGCTCTTCACATTTTTAGCATAGCCAGCTCCTGAACAAGCACGGAAGTTTGGAGACCTCTGAGAGACTTTTGTTCAGAGGTTTCCAAACTCACAGTGACCCAAAAGCCAAACCAAGTTCCTCACACTGTCCACAGCCATAAACCACTTGAATGAATGAATGGACCGTCTTCATGCAGAGCACAGCTATACCAATACACCTAGAGCTGGACTGTACCGGTAACACGGATACATCTGTGCCAGCCGAACCCTCCAAAGATGTATGCAACTGACCACTCATGCCTGCACAGGAGCAGGAATAACCTGTACCACGTACAGGTGCCACTGTGCTGGCAGAACAGTGCTCATGCCAAGTCACACCAGCTGGACTTCTAATGACCACACAGCAATTATTGCATTAAAGAAATCATACCCCTTGCAGTCATAATTATACTGGTACAAAAATATATGTGCAGACCAGGCCTTAAATCTCTTTAGGAAACCTACACAAGGGATTGTCGCTCTTTAATGACACAGCCATTTAAATAAATTTGTTTAAATCAAGACTTCAGACCCGAAATAATTTTTTTTAAGGAGTGTGGTTTTGTTACCTGCATGCATGCTGACCTTGCAAATGAGGTCACTGACTTTGACAGCTCACTCTTAGGAGTTCAGAGTTTGTTATACGGATAATAAACAAAAAAGCAGTAGGGTAAACACTCCTGCTTCAGTGGTTTGAAGCAACCAGAACAATTCATAGCCACTTGAAATAGTACTGTGGCAAACAGATATTAACAGTGAAAGGGGCTGTTGCATTGCAGTGGCCTGTGAAAAACGCCCATCTTTGCCATCTTGGAAATTTAACTCCATTTTCATCCTTGGTGCTCTGCCATCACTACTGCACAATGGGCAAAATTTACTACACATATAGAGAAAAGGACAGTTAGCTGCAACATGCTTCAACACAATATACCTAGTTTTCAAACAAAAGCAGATAGAACAATGTATTTAGTATTTTGCAGAGCTTTTACCCTGCTTCCATCAGGGGTTGTGCTCAACTATCCATATCTGGAGCATACAGCAAACCTCTGTCATGTACTGTCAATCTCAGACATGAGAGGGCTTTAAGAAAAAAAAAAGAAAAAAAAAAAAAGAGAGATAAAAGAGGCAACTATGGGAAGCTTGAAAGCCATTTTATTTGCTTGACATATATTCTCTTTTCCATATTTACCTACATATTCTCCTTTAATTTATTATCTAATATTCTTTCAAAATCTGGAACAACAGAAGCAGCTTCCAAGTCCTTCCTTTACCTACGCCACTGATCACTCAGCAACTCAAGTCCCTAAAACCAAGCAACAAGACAAAGTCAGAGAGGGAAGGTCTACTGAAGATGGTTCAGACAGCTCAGTACCACAGCAGGCATCACAGTGTCAAGAATGAAAGCACAAAGCTATGCAAGAAATAATAACAATAATAATAAAAATAAAATATCTGTCTTCTGATGTTTCCCATGTTATAGGAGTGCAGTATTCTATTCTAGAAGTTAGATAATTACAATACATAGCCTGGGCACAGCTCTAACACTATAAACACACCTTTTATCAATACCTTCTCTCATCTTCCCATAGAATCAAGCTATGCTGCACATTTTCTGTTTGTGCAACAGCACAGCTGTGCCATTTTAACAAAAAAAAATAGCTGCACAAGATGTTGTCGATGTGATACTCACTGTACGAACTGCGACATCAAGTGAAATACAGAAGGAGATCCTCACTAGCACAGCCACAAGGCTATACATGCATGGCTACACCTTTAGCACCAACACCTGCCTCACTCATTGGACATACTTTACTACTTCCAGCCCTTTTTTAGTTAACTCACACTAGTCAAATCTTCCTCAGGCATACCAGAAGCCACGCCTCAGAGAGCTGCTTACCTCTTCTATCCATTTGCAATGCCAAATCAAGATATTATTGCGCTGCTAATGCTGGTTTGTCTCTGTTAGCACTGACAAGGGTGCCCTGGGAGGACCTATGCTGGAAACAGCCCTGGTGTGCACCAGTCTTTGAACAGATGAGTTTTTCCAGCACCACAGATAGTAAAAAAAATAGCTGTATTTGCCACCATTGCTAACATGGTGTAAGAGCAGAATAGCGCAACAGCAGTGTTCAAAGCACACTCAAATGATAAAGGTCATCAGGACTTACCTATGTAAAGATTTACGGGGGAAAAAAAAAAAAGAAGAAGATAACAGCACCCCAAGACATACATTAAAAGAAAGATTTCTCTTCCAAGTATCACCCCTGACTATGGACTCTGACTAACAAAGCATGACAGATCAAATCAAATCAATCACTAGCAGAAGTCAGCAATGCTTTCATTTTTTTCACTTCACCATGCCGAAGGTCCAAGCCCTCAGCAGTCAAGCAGATGGAAGGAGGGTGTCTGTGCTCTGGCACATTTTGCCATTTAAATCACAGGAGAAGTGGGGCTGCTGAAGGCTTGGGCTGCCATTTGTTTTAGCCAACTCACCTACAGAGCACAGCAAAATCTGATAGCGGACGGTAACCTACCACACTTGAGAGATGCTGCTTTCCACATCTCCCCTCTTCCTGCTGAGTGGCAAGGCTACTCCTGCAGCCATCCTGAGGAGATTCAGCCCAACCCACTTCAGCTGCCCACACTGGTCTGGAGACAGCATCTTGGGATCCCCAAGACCAAGCACTCTGTTTAAAAACAGTAGGGAAGAAACTGCAGCAACACAAACTGACCTGACTGGACACTGGATCGCAGTAGGATCTTCATGTCTAACTCTGTTTAAAACAATCACTTCCATCACAACTGGCTGTTTCTTAGGCTAGGCAAATTTGGGGATCATCACAGCATGAGCTCAGTGCCCCAGTATTCTAAGTCTGGTCCATACTGGGCTCCCAACCCACCTACCACTCCAACAACAGAACTGGTGGCTACTTTCACACAGAAGAGCACAATTGGGAAAAATGAAAACAAGCCTTCGATTTGAAGGTCAGGAAGGACACAAGAGGTGGGGTGTTTTCTGGTTTTTTTTAATTATTATTTTTATTAGTGTGGGTTTTAAATCTGAACAGTGGTCTTTACCTCAGCTGTCTCAGAGGCCCAGTATCTCTGTAGGAATTTTACAGGAATAATACTGGCATTAAAGGTCTGCTGTACTGAGAGAAAAAGGTCAATGGAAGAGTTAGATGCCATTTTCTGTGGTATACCTCAATCATTCAAGTAGAAAGATGACATGCAGCCGACTGCCAGCAGGCTCTTTGGACTTCCTTTCCAACAAATGTAAAAAAAAGGCATCAGAGCCTCTGCTCGCTCTGCTGATTGAAGATAGACAGCACTTCATCTGACTTCTTTCACAATAAGATGACCATAAGTCACATTTAATATGCCGCAAAGTCATCTGCCTTCCAAGTACAGGAGCGTGTTCTGCTGAAAGTCACTGCTATTAGGTCAAATTTAAACTCAGTATTACAGGACAGAAATTACATTGCTATTAATAATAAATAGTCATGATAATGTTTTCCCTTAATAGGGCATCTCTTCCCCAAGAATCCTAATGTTTTATAAACTCTGGCATGAGTTTTATCCACTGCTACAACCCTAACTTCTGCATGGGTGCAGAGGAATGTAGAAATTAATTAGAGATTGCATCAGATCTGTAAATTACTTCACTGCAGCTGGATGTTCCTCCCAACTCAGAGGTAGATCCAGCAACAGTATTGTCAGTACTTTAACAAGGAGTTCTCACAAACACATTTTGGACAGCAGGCCTATATTGCAAGCCTGTGTGGTACCAGTGCTTCCCGTGAAGCAGGGAAGGTAAGGATCTGAGCACTACTATTTATGTTCCTCTCTAAATAAAGATGCTCCCTCATGACCACGATCGAGTATAGAAGAACCACCAATCAGCAAAAAACGTTAAGTGCTCTTTAAGAGGAGCAGCTTCTGGAGGGCTGGGAAAGCTGTACTTTGTGTAGTCCCCAGGCAGAATGGACTCCTACCATGCACTACTACAACATAAACATTTTAAAAACTAATACTACGTAGACATGGCTGCAAACACACGCAGTAAATATTCAACACATAGCTCAGTATTCCTGTCCTTAACTTGGGATGAAAGAGTAAGCAAAACAACTGTAAACAGAATCAAGGATAATATCTCCAGAGATATGCTAAACATCTGGTACTTGAGTCTTCTCAAAAGCAAAACATTTGCTCCCCAGAAACACTTATGTGGAACTCAGGAATAAGCTCTCTTTAGCCAAGTCGACTTGATGCAAACACAAACAGGACCAGGCACGTAGAAACATCTGTGCCCTCAAGATGAAATGTGCCCAAGGTCTTCTCAGAACCACATGCGGTAAATCATTTCACCTGATGTGGCAGCTACTCAGTCACACAAAGCAAGTGTTTCAGTCAGGATCTGAAGAACGTCATATCTAATTGACTGAGGAGGGATTACACTGGGAAGAGTCATGTGCTGACAGTTTTGAACTAGGTGGAGGGTCATATCATATTGTCTGTACTAGCAGCTCTTTTGATGCTGGGCACAAATAGACACTCAATAGCTGACATATTTCATCCCTGTGTGCAAACACACCTCCCCTGCCTGATCAGGCTTGGGATACAACTGTACTGCTGAAACATGCGGGCAAGGGAAAAGAGGACAACTTCTGGCAAACACACCGAATGTTTCAGTTCAGTGAGAACGGAAACCACCATTCACTATTCAACAGCAGGATTGTTCTCAATGCTTACCTAAATATTCACCCATTGATCTTTCTTGACCACCAAGCAGCAAGTCAGTCAGGACACTAGTTTTGTATTATGCTCCAGGCAGCGAATTCTAAGCAATAATAAAAAGAGCTCCTAAGTGAGCAGGATACACCAGAGGCAAGAAAAGGAAAGGGTCAATCAGGCCCATTTTGTAGAAGCAAACAAGGAATTTGATTCCTTTTATCCAGAAGTGACAGAGGCCATCTCCACATAAAACACCACGTGTTTTATTTGTGCTTTTGGACACTGTTCAAACCAGCCTGGTTTCCAATTTTCTCTTGATTTCAGTCTGTTCCAAAGACTTGCCCAACACTGATCCTACTCCTAAGAAAACTACCATAGAGTCAGATGCAGCTCAGGAACCTATTTCTAACAGAGACGAGCAGCAGAGGTTTAGAGGAAAAGCTAACAGGACAAGTTTGAAGCTTTTTTCTCCCATTTTCTCCCCTCAACAGCTGCCAGGAAGCCACAGTTTGGGGACTTCATCAGCTGGGGCAAGTATTTGTACATTTCTGTTTCAACAGCAGTTGATGGGCCACTGTACCAAAAACACACTTCAAGCAGCAATACACCTACATGTGAGGTGCATCAGTGAAAACAAAACAACTGAGTCCTTCCCACCAAGTGATCAGAGTTAAACACAGCTGCAGGGACATCTGTTTCACCCCACCTTCACCTCTGGAGTCGGCATCAGAAATAAGGCAGAGTGGACTTAATGTGCTGCAAATCTGCAGTGTAAACTCAGCTCTAGATGGCTGATGGAAACACCGGCAACTGCTTCCTTGGGCTTTTACTTTTTAATAATGAAACTTTTACCGAACAAGAGCACAACTTTGGGAAACAAGACCATTTAAAATAAAACACAGGTACCAAAGAAGAGTTGGTCTCTGTCTCTTCCCAGGCCAGATAAGGATCCTATAATAGAGAAGCCAGACATACATGTTATTAACAAGTAACTCTTGTCTTCCTCAACCTCTTCTACTGCAATGCAGGACATCATGTTTAGACCTGCTGAAGTCTCCACCTGTAAAACTTCTGGTATCCTCATCTACGTCCTACCGCTACCTGCTACATAATATTTCTTGTGTGAAATTTCAACAGTAAGGAATGTTTTCCCATTTTTCATTTTCCTCAGTCTATATAACATTGCCCCTGTTTACCAGAGACTTTTGAACCTCCCACTTGAATTGCACTCTCTCCCACAAACCAGAAAATTTATTGATTAAAGCAAAATAATCACTCCAGGGCACAGCAGTTTCCAAACCATGAAGGACAAGCAGGACCAGGAGATGGAGCTGCCAGCAGAGAGATAATCCTCTCAGCAGCTTGGAAACTGCTGCTCTACCTCCATTTGCACCTATAAGAACATGCAAGAACTTTCACTGTTATAGACCTAATGTCTGTATTTAAAAAAAAAAAAATAAGAAATTTACCGCTGAAAAACTGTGAGAGGAGTTATTTGTAGTCCAAGATATATTTCTGTAATAATCTTTTAAGTAAAACACTAAAAAAAAATTATTACATGTTGCACATTATCACCTTGTAACCTGTTTAATCCCTGTTCAATGACCATTCCATGCATTTTTATACAAACTTTGTTACCCCTACAACATACAAATTATGACCAGTGGGGAAGGGGAGGAAACCCTTTAACTAGAGGTGAAAGGGAACCAAGAATGGTGCCGTTCTAATAAACAGGGAGAAAACACCTTTTTTCCGGCTCTGGTCTGTTGCTAGCAGATTGCATCAGCAAGTTTCCAGTAACATCTCAGCTACATCAATTCATAGAACCATTCATAAATTCAGCTCATGTCTGAGAACAGACTTTTTTTTCTTCTTTATCTGCAAATATTCAGAGAAGGACAAAACATTATTACCTTATTATGCTAGACATGTGTCCAGCCCTCTGAGAAAAAGCATACCAATTGTGTTTCTTTATTATTTCAGAAATTTTCTTCTTCTACCAGCTGCCTTGTGTCTGCCTGAAACCTCACAGGACTCTACCTCTAAGATCACAGGCAAGCTGGGACACTTCCATGAGCAACACCTGCAGGAAGAGAGTGTCACAGGAAAACTGACGCAATTGTCACCAAATTAATGTGTGTCAAACGTGAAACCTTGTTACCTTATACTGTCCTTTATATATGTTTCGTGGGATGTGTACTTCTACACTACAAATTCATTCACACATCACCCTGGCAAGCAAGTCAGGCTTCTGGTGCAAGTGTAGCATCTTCAGGAAAAAGTCAAATGTGTATGATAAAAGAAAAGCAAAGGTTCTGACTCAAAAAACCAGCACTTCCAAGTACAGAAAGTAACACTGAGCAAAGATTTCTACACTGCCTACACTGTACTTGAGGCAGGATTTTTTCTTTAGGTACTGACTTAATTTCCTTAATTGCTTCATTTTAAATGTTGAAAACACTAGCTGGCTGCGATATTAGCAGCATTTGAATGGTGACTAATTCTAATGAGTATGCTAGTAGCAATGTAACACTACGACATGCCACACACATTTACGAGGCCGAGAGCGATAGCCATCAGCCTACTTAGCCGCAGCCCCAGAGCCGGAGCAGCCACCCTGGCTCATAAACCTCCACGCTCCCTGCGACACCTCACAGCGTTTTCCTCTCATTTTCACCTTTTGTCACCTGTATTTGTGGGGACAAATTAAGACTTCCTTACTGCAGAGGGTGCTTCCACTAAAATCCACCGGAAAGCCGGTGTCCGAGGACCAGTGATCACGAAGCTGGAAGAGCGAAGCCCAGACCTGCGCTCACACAGGAGAAAGCGAGATGCGGCCCGCTTCTGCACGCCTGAAACCAGAGCAGCTCGCCACAGTGCATGCCTACTTTTTCAGTCCCTCCTTCCCTTTGTACGTGAGCCTCGACTGTAACAGCGTTTCCTCTGCTGTCACCGCTTCCTGCCTCCCTCTCTGGTTCGCAGCTGGGGTCCTGGGGCCGGGGCAGCGCGGACACCCGCACCCCCTGAGCAGCGCGGGTGTCCCAGGGCCGGCGCGACGCTCGGATCCGTGCTCCCCTGCCAGCCACGGATAGGAACCGGCGGGCGGGATGATTATTTCCTCCCTTCTACCGCGACTTTCTCCTTTATACCACGACGCGGATGACACCTGCTCCCTCTTCCCGCACCCTTGGGTGTCAGGCCCGGCCCTGCCCAGGCTCGCCCGAGCATCCCGGAGGGGCGGGTCCCCGGTGCCGAGGGACCACGCCAGCGTGGACCGGGGATACGGCATGTCACACGGAGCTGCCGCAGCGCCATCCCCCGCGCCCCGCCGGTCCTCGGCCTGCACCCGCGGCTCGGCCAGCTCCTCTTCGCAGACAGGGGAAATGGGGGAGCAGGGGGAAGAGGAAAGCGAACGGAAAACTCCGCGCTGAGAGAAGGGGG
>WEIT01009677.1:5593-49504 GCA_013389985.1 Dryoscopus gambensis | reverse complement strand
CGGGAGCGCTCGCCGGGCCGCGCGGCGCGTCCCGGAATGCGGGGGGCACGGTGCAGACATCGCCTACAGGTGCGCTCCGCAGCACCTATTGAGGCGTCTCCGGAGACTTCCCTCCCTCCCCCACCTCTTCCCCAGCGGGAGAACCTCTCAGGGGTCGTGGTGATGGGGAGTCGTCGGAGTCACGCCCCAGTGAAGGCACAGGAGAGCTGGGAGAGCCACAGCGGCAGACTGGCGTGAGCCGGTCGTGTCCAGCGCCCTGCGGTCCGTCTCCTCTTGGGACGGTCCTCCAGAACAGAGATGTCCCAGAGCGCGAGGGGAGCTGCCCTGTACCCCGACAGCTGCCATGAGTGGCGTCGGATTCCAGCTCCACCACCTGTGCTTCCAACCACATCCACTCGCCTGGGATGCCCAGCCAGTATCTCCACCACGTATCCCACACTGGACTGTTGTTCATTTGCTCCCCTTACAAATATCAAGACTCTTCAGCTTTACTGGGACATTGGTTCTCCCTTTTTTTCCCAGCAAAGCGTCAATATGACAGTCCCCTTTTCCATGGATCTACTTACATAGTTCAAAAACCACGGATTTGCTAAGGTAGCTTAGGAAGCTTTAGCTACTGTTGCTCAGTCCACAGCATTTGTCCAGAGTCTCTGAAGGTCTGGAAGAAGCTCAGGCAGAGCAGCAAACAGCCAGGGCACATAAAGTTAAATTTTTTGTGGGCAGGAATCCTGCCTCCTCTGCAGACCCAGTGCAGTGGGTCTGGCACTGTGCTCTAGGTCTGTCTCAGGAGTGGCTGGTTTGCTGAAGGCATGTCAGGGATTTCATAAGCGGGTACGTAGCATGCAACACGTCGAATCATGGAATCATAATATCATAGAATGGCTTCAGTTGGAAAGGACCTTAAAGAGCATCTAGTTCCAGCCCCACTCCCATAGGCAGGAACACCTTCCACTACATCAAGTTGCTCAAACCCACATCCAACCTGTCCTTGAACACCTCCAGAGATGTGACAGGTACAGTTTCTCTGGGCAACCTGTTCCAGACTCACCACTCTCAAAGTGAAGAATTTCTTCCTAATGTCTAATCTAAACCTACCTTCTCTCAATTTAAAACCATTGCCCCTCGTCCTATGACTACATGCCCTTGTAAAAACTCCCTTTCCAGAAAAGGAAACCTTCCAGCACCACTGCAGTGCCCTGTGCCAGCTCCTGCTCATCCTACCTTCGCCCTTCTCTGGGCCGAATGCTGGCCCTCCAGAGCCACTCCCCTGCCAACCTGGAGGCCGCCAGGTGGGCCTGGAAGAAGGTGAGGGCTGCAGTGCCCGCTGGCCTCACACAGGTCTGTGGAGACCTCATTTGCACAGAGGTGAATCTCTGCCCTGGCTCTGCGTACATATCAGCCGGTGTAGCAGAGTAGCTCCTGTGAGTGCCACACAGCTATCTCGCTGCCTATCTGACTCTTTAGAAGAAAAATTACAAAACATCCTGCTTCCAATTAGAGTATAAGATGTTTTTCCACATATTGTCTTCTTTACCAGTTCCTAGGAGAAAGGAAGGGAAAGGTAAGGAAGGAAAGGGAGGAAGGAATTAAAAGAGAGTAAAGGGAAAAGGAAAGTATAAGAAAAAAGAAAATGAAAGCCTTTCCTATATGAGACTCCTGGAAAAGTGCCAGGGACAATGTTGGAAACATGATCCACCAGTGTTCAAAAAAATTAGGCTTGGAAGCCAGCACTCTTCTCTCATACTCTGTGAAGAGATGGGGTGGGGTTTTTTCCTGCCAGCATCTCACAGCAAACACTTCTTTATTACAAAAAGCAGAGATACTGAAAGGCTCGATGCAAGTTAAACATGTTTTGCTTTCCATGTGCTATTAGCACTGAAGTGAAGGAGATGGACACTCTTTGGCTTCTGACAATTGAAATACAATCCAGATCTATTTGTCAGAGAACCACAGGGATATTACCTTTCTTTAATATACAAAGATTGCTTTTGGGCTCTCCATCAGACATTCAAACCTGCTGATAGGGGTTGTTCCCAGGATGAAAATTTGGAATATCTGTCTTGTCTTAATTGCTTGTCTGTGCATAATAAAAAAAAAAAACCTGGAAAAGTAGCCAGGTTACAGGAACAGGCTAAATATGTGAAAGTTGAAGAGAAGTAGATGCTATGTGCCTATTTAGATATAGCTTTTATTATTTCAGTAGGCACAAGCCACTTTATGAAGTTCTATGTAAGGTCCCTGTTTTGGGAAATATTCAGTAACGCATTCAAACTGAGAATTGAGGACTAGGCAATGAAATGATTACATTCTACTATGTTCACTGTTTCCCTAAAAATAATTTTTCCTTGCTTTACTTTTTCATTTCTTTTCTCCAGTTAGGTTAATATAACTTTGCAGAGTTAAATTGGGCAGATGGCACCTAGCCCTCAGCAGTCCGGCAGCCAAGTCAACCTCTGAGCAACCTGAATTATCACTTCTGCGGCAGCCCTGTGTTCCCCCTCATTTGTTGCAGGGGCTTTTGGGGACACACTGCAGACTGTATTGGAGTGGGGTCGAATCTTTCCCAATTAATCGTGTGAAATAGGGCTACCTACTGCTGCGCCTACCTGTCCTCATGAGCACTCAGAAGGACTGAAGGAAGCCAGTGAAGGACAGTTGGCCTTTCAGGAATACAGACCATGTCCTCACTACGCTGGAGGCAACTGCAAACATGAGTGAAAGCAGAACCAAATCCTCATCACTAATGCTGCCGTTTACTTCTGACTTGAAGTCAGAAATCTGGGCAAGATTTTTTTGTGCAAAACAAAAGAGATTAAGACAACAGCTAAGTGCCTTATGTTGAAGGATGTGTCTAACAAGGACCGAGGTTCCCTGGGTTGAGTGTATTGAACCACAAAGCCTCTCGTACTCTGTATGTTATACCTTTACACTTCTAAACATGTCAGCCTTGTCAAGAGAGCCAGCATTTTGTCTTTAAGGTTCCTAAAGCTTCCTTCAAGGAAGACACATCCCCAGAGATTTCTCTCACAGAGACAGTGATTTTGTTCTTTCGTGATTTTTTTTCTGAAAACAGAAGTAAGTTATTAGAATAAAGTTGCATGTAGAAAAAACAAACAAAACCATAAAAGTCTCATACATCCTTTTTCTGTTTCTATACTAAGTTCTGTAATGAATCCTGTGGGAAACTAATAAAAGTGTGGCAGTTACAATTCTATTCCTTTTACTTATTTCAGTTGTATTTTGTGGCTCTGGGTCATTATACTGTACAATGGATATAACAGGTATATTACCAGCTTTATGTGAGAAATCCCAGTTCCGTAGCAGTTCTATGGAATTCTCATACAATTGTTTGTAAAAATTTGAAACTCTCTTACTTAACTACCAAAAAAAATGTTTTATTTAGCTTTTTTATTTAGTTTTATTATTATTCAGGTAGCTATTAGGTTGAAAGCAGTAGATATAAGAGGATAAATAAAAGGTATAAAAGATCAATCAAGTATGCATGACGTGGAAATAAGCATTATCTGTTAGCATAAGTAAAATGCTGAAAGTTGGTGGTCTCCCACGTACAGATAGCGCTTAGTCAATACACATCCTCAATTTACTTTCCAAATGTGTGAAGGCATCTTCCCACATATTGCAGAGCTTTCAGTTCTAGAGCCTTAGTTCAACTCAACACAAAGATAAGATCCACCTGATGGAGTACCAGGATCCCACACTGCTTCTTTTTTAATTCTCTGTACTTGAAAGAAAAGCTGTCCTTTTTCAGATTTTTAAATATTTATCCAGTCAGACTCCTCAGTTGTGTTTCTCAAACCTCTCATACATCCATCTGAACAAGAAGGGAAAGAGCTGAATAAGACATAGCTTCAGAGAAACTCTGAAATGGAGCTTGCTCTCTCTCCAAATTATTCTCAGTTTCCAGGATTTTAAGATTAATTAGCTCATTTCCTTTTATATAGATCAGTGTCTTTAAACATGAAACAGCTGAGAATTTTCATTAACCAGTCAATTCCTTCTGGGGTATGAGGTTAGTGATCACCACTACTGGGCTTCTTTTATGACTCTGAGGTTGAAATTATTTGCATGGAAAGAGTATTGTTTGAGAGATGGGGAAAAAGTGGTGATTCAAACCTATCTGGTTCTCCTACTCAGCTTTACTGACTCATCCACAGCTTTAATGTGCAGCACAAGAAAGGATGTCTGAGATGAGTTGCTCAAGTCCTTTTTTACATCTAATGCCACACAACTGGCAGTTTCCCAAGCTGACAGCAATTTGTTCTTGTGAAGAGCAAGTTTGTTTTAGCGTCTCTTTGAATGCATTTCCACTGAGACAATCCACAGAAGTTCTCGCTCTGAGTTCTGAAAGCAGAAATTACTTTAACATTTGTAAATATTAAATGGTCTAATGTGCAACAGAGAAAACTAGAGTAGACTACACTGTTAGCAAAGGGTTCATAATACATTCAGCCCTCTTCTGTTCTGGTCAGTGGGAATTGTGACCATGCCTGGGGTCTCTGAGCCTGTTCAGTACAATTTCTACGTTTATATCTTCCCACTTTCCAGAGCCTTTCTTTAGAAGACGCGTGTGCCAAGTGTGGTCGGGCTGTGAGAAAGCTACCAAAGCTTCAAGAAATGACATCACTAACAAGATAGTTGTGAATGCATTGCTGCTCTGTGTGCTAAGGTACAGAGGAGCACCTAAACAAGTACAATTTCCTCTCTGGTAATATGGGACATCCTATGAAGACAAGTGCGTGTATTCTCACTTTACATGTGGAGAAACTAAGGCTCAGACAAAATGAGCGCAATGTTCTCTGTTGTTCTTTGTTGGGTCTTTTTGGGTGCTTGAGGACAGCTAGGCACGCAAAATGGGACCCTCAGCTGGCATCCACTTACAGTTCTGGTCTGGCTGGCTTTCCTAAGCTCCTATCAATCACAGTTCAGTAACATGAGAATGCAAGTGGAGAACCTGTTAGCAGAGATGTTCCTGGGATCACCTAATGAAAGCAGGGAATAGCCGTACAGCTACATGATGGTATAATATGTGCTTAAAGCTCACACCAGGCATTCCCTCCTGACCGAAACACGGGCATATGCAGCAGGCAGCAGACATGCAAGCACTGCATCATCAGATGTGTTGCGTGCACCTGCTTATGAAATCCCTGACATGCCCTCAGCAAAACAGGCACTCCTGAGACAGACCTAGAGCACAGCGCCAGGTACTGGGTCTGCAGAGGAAGCAGGATTCCTGCCCACAAAAAATTTAACTTTATGTGCCTTGGCTGTTTGCTGCTCTGCCTGAGCTTCTTCCAGGCATCCAGAGACTCTGGACAAATTCCATGGACTGGGCAGCACTAGTTAAAGCCACCTTAGCAAATCCGTGGGTTTTGAACTATGTAAGTAGACCCACAGAGAGGGAATTGTCATATTAATACTTCACTGGGGAAAAAAAACAACAGTGGGCATGAGTCATATAGAAATTCTTAATTTTGAAAAATGGTTTTGAGCCTAAGCAGTAGTTTGTGTCATATTGCACTTGTTAAGTGCTGTGCAAATAGCTGTGATATGCAGCTGAAGTGGTTATTATTTTAGCAATATTGTGTTACACATTGCTTGCAGGGCATCCGAGATGTTACTTTGGGATGAAAATAGCAGAGGATCATCACTTTATAAGTCATACAGGAGTGAATGAAAGCACGCACGGGTTGTGTTTTCTAGACTTCTAAGCCTGGCCATGCAGGGTGGGATCTGAAAGGGTTCAGTTTCTTAGAAATCCCTCTTTCATCATAAAGTCATGGAATCATAAAATGGTTTGGGTTGGAAGGCACCTTAAAGAGCACCTAGTTCCAACCCCCCTGCCATGGACAGGAACACCTTCCACTAGATCAAGTTACTCAAACCCCCATCCAGCCCAGCCTCAAACACTTCCAGGGATGGGGCAGCCACAGCTTCTCTGGGCAACCTCTTCCATTGCTTCACCACCCTAATAGTAAAGAATTTTTTCCTGATATCTAATCCAAATCAGCCCTCTATACATTTGAAACCATTGTCCCTTGTGCTGTCACTATCAGCCCATATAAAAAGTCCTTCTCCCTCCCTTTTATAAACCCCCTTAATGCAACAGAAGGCTGCAAAGAGGTCTCACTGAAGCCTTCTCTTCTCCAGGCTGAACAACCCCAGTTGTCTCAGTCTGCCTTCACAGGAGAGGTGCTCCAGCCCTCTCATCATCTTTATGGCCTCCTCCGGACCCGCACCATATGCATTAGCATATCTTCTAGGAGAATCCACTCCTTGGTCTTCCAATGCACAGGGGTGAAGGTCACCACTCTGTCATTTCCTAGATCCTCCTTTCTCACCCTTTAAAAAATGGGAGCAATGTTTCCCTTTATCCAGTGACCAGGAACTTCTTCTTACGCCTGTGACCTTTCAGATATGATGGAGAGTGATAGCAGTCAGCTCCCTCAGGACCCTGGGATGCATTTCATCCAATCCCATAGACTTATGATTTTTCAGCTTCATCAGGTGATCCTGAATCTGCTCTTTGCTTATAGTGGAAGGGACTTGACCTCCTCCACACCCACCTGGAGGATCAGGGATTTGAGAGAAGTGGGAAGCCTGACTGCCAGTGAAGGCTGAGGTAAAGAATTCATCAAGTACCTCAGCCTTCTCCATATCTGTTGCCACCAGTTCACCCCTCCTGCTTCTAAGGGAGGTACACTCTCCTTGGCCTTTATTTTCTGACCTAAGTACTTACAGAATCCCTTCTTGTTATTCTTCACATCCCTTGCCAACTCCTGTTCCATCTTTGCCTTGGCTTTACTGACCCCATCCCTACACCTTCAGACCATATCCCTGTACGCTTCCGCCAAGTCACCTGCCACTGCTTCCACAGCCTGTGCATTTCTTTCTTACTCTGCAGTTTGAGGAGCAGATATGTGCTCAGCCATGCCACTTCCCAGCCTGCCTTGCTCTATTTCCTACACACTGGGATAAAGAGCTCTTGCGCTCTAAAAAAAGTGGCCAAGGAATGTAACTGAAGACTGCTCCATGCTGGAATCAGTCGCCTCCCTCCTCAAATGTCCTCTCTCAGAAAGCAGTTGGGATTTCAATGTGACTTGCAAGAAACCTTAATGGAGAGAGCTATGGAACAGGTTTTAAGGGAAAATATATCTATAGCATAAATAATTTTAATTGTCAGATATGCTAAATACTGCAGACTTTGACAGCCTTCTGGGAAAACTTGCAAATCAGTCCCATTTCACAATGGAAAACCTGCTGCTGTTTAACAAAGGCTCAGGCAGAGTAGGAAGGAATGTCTGTCTACCTGTTGAAACAAGCCCATATCCTGTGCACACTAGAAAGATATTGAATCCCAGGTGCATCTGTTTCTTGGAAATAGATGAACCCAGCTAATTGTCTCTGGAGAGTGTTCTCATCTAATGCAGGCTTGAGTCCTGCTGCTGGTCTTTCCATATATATTTTTCAATGACATTCAGTAGAGAAACTTGCACTTTTCCTATAATCTGTCCAAAGGTCTGGATTTGTTAGCTTCCTGGACACAATGAAATGCCAGCCTTCTCTTTCCCTGCTAGGAAGGGAAATGTTCTGAGGCAGTGGTATTTACTGCATTATCTACTGAGCTCCCTGCCAGCCTGAAGTATGGTCCTATGATCCTAGGCAGCCTTCCTCATTTGTTTCCATCTCAATTTTGAATTTATAACACAAGAAATTGGAGCTGTGGATTGGTACTGTGATTATTTTTAATCTGAAAAAAAATAAATGCCAGTTAATGAGTCTTTCTTTTTTAGGCGTTGGGGGAAAAAATAGAGAAAAACCGTTAGCTAGGTTCATGCTAGCACTGTAGCACAAGCAAGGTTCGTGCAGTTTGCTTTCAGACATTTTCAGATATTAGTGTACTTTTGCACAGCTATTGCTCTCTTAAAATCATGCTCTTTAAGATGCAACACTGTTAAATCTCAGGCCTTAGATTTGCCAGCTGTACTGATGTGATTGTGTTGAAGTCTGGCCTGCATTACCTGCTCTGTGACCTTGCTTCATTAAATCAATAATAGTCAATCGTGTCTTGTTTAATTACACAAAGGGTAAATCCATTCCAGTCCAGTTTCTACTCCCAGCTCTTTGCAATTTCTCATTTATCTGCAATAGTAAATCCATTATTTTTGGTTGTTTCTGGAGGTTCTTTCCTCAATCCAGGCAAATATTGAACCTTTGCAATGTCTGCAGTGAAGAAGTGGAGTGTTGCCATCCTCAGGAATGCAGCAATGTGTGCTGGTCAGAGAAGGAAAGCCTGTCCATTCCTTCAGTCCCTCGGGTTCGCATCCACAATGGGGTGAGCAGAGTATGCTGTCAAGTGTTTCAGGGGATCAGAAACTTGGAGCACCGGTTTCATGATAACAAAGAAACCATCAGATTTTTTTTTTAATTCTCTCCCTCCTATGAGCCAAAGGTATTTCTCGGCTTTTTCAAAGCTGGAGACTTCCTTCTTGAAATCAGGTTTAATTGCTTCCCCTTCCTCTTTCTGCCTTGCCCTGTGTCTGCCGTCATTCAGAGCAGGTCCTGCCCTGGTGTGCCCAAAAGAACACAGTAAAATTATTTCTGGTATACAGGCCTGAAGCATCACCATCAAGATGAATGGGAAAGAGTGACTCTCATGAAATCTGCAAACTGAGGCAGGCAACCAGGCACCGATTTTAATGAAGTTATACATTTGAGGTGGTCTTTGAAATCATAACTGCTAGAGACTGACTCCCAACTCAAGATACACAGATAAAATTTCCACACCAGAATTCCCTGTTAATATTTAAGCAAGGCTTAATCTTCTTCTTGAAATTAAAATACGTCCTTCAGAGGAGCTTTATTTAAGAGAAGAATGTTTCTTCAAAAGTATTTTAATACCTCAGATAACTGTATATATCATCATCAAGCTTCAGGCATTAATCATTAGGAATAAAATGGATACCTATCATTTTAGAAACTGGTGCAGCAACTGTGGTTTATTAAATATACCCTCATGAAAGGACTTCATAATTTCTCATCCGAGTGAAGGCTGTGGCAGGGAACTTCCAGTTGACCCACGTCTCACCTATAATGCACAGGATAGTGTTCCAGCTGTGTACATGCCTTTCTAATGCTTAAGGACACACCACCTTTCAGTGCAGGACAAATGACGAAGAGTGGATGAATGAGGATCACCAAGTAATAAGAGAACATTTTTTTTAATATTAATAAGGCTATGTGATAGCACTCAGCACTTCTAATATTAGAAAATCATAGCAACAAGGAAAATAGGGCAGCTTTATTAAGGACAGTATGGAATCACGAACCTCCTGCAGCACACATCGGGCTGTGTCCCACATATACCGTATGTGGGACACTGTTAAATGTGTGACTGTGCTCCTATTCTTCTAACAAGAGACAAAGGAGGGTGCTGAATACAGCAGTGCAATCACTGGCAGTGCTCAGGTTAATAACTGTGTCAGATGCATCATTTTCATAATTTACCATGAAATGCTAGGCCGGTTTTAATCGCATTTGCAAATCATTTTACAAATCCAGGTTAGAGCATTTACCCTCAGACTTTAGACTTAACCAGATTTGATTGCACAGAGAAATAGTTTCCAGTGCAGTGAACTTTGTGATTGGGCAAGGCTCAAAGGCAAGTCAAAAATATGCATGAAGCGCTTGCCATGAAATCATGCACATCTCAAAAGGAGAGATGCTCACATTTTCTTTCATTAATTTCACACTTGAAAAAATGCAGACATTTCAGATACCAGCTGAGGGAAGGAGAATCTCTGATTTGAGCACTGAAATTTGATGTTCTGATCCTTGCATTGTTTTTATCATTTCAGATATCTGAACAAAGAATCACTGTGCTGTTCATCTGGCATAGAAAATGGTCCAAAATTAAGTTGTGACTCATTTTCATGACAATTAAGGAGGAGGAAATATCAACTCTTTTCTCACAGAAAATGCCCTAAGCCTAGATTCAAAGCAGTTTCATGTGGGTGCAAATCCTGCTCTTCTCTGCATTAAACTCCCAAAATATGCACAGTCACAAGACTTTACAATCCTGCAGTTATGCCTTTCAGTCAAGGCAGACAAACCTGCCTTGAGTCAGTTCTCTGCCATCAGATTGCAGTGGAGCTAAGCAGCAGATAACAAGTTTTAGCAGCACCCAATGTCATCTCCTGTTTCTCTTTATCCCCCGGGTAGTGCATCATGCAGTGGTATTTGATATGGATATTGAGGGTTGCCAGCATGCTACACTCAGCCTATTTACTTTAAAAAAAAAACCAAAACCAACACAAAACCAAACCAAAACAAGAGAACAAAAAAGCAGTGGCAAACAGTCTTGGAATAATTCAGAGGCAACAGCTGGCATCAGGAAATTTGGTAACCTGCATGCACAGCAACATATTGGCAGAAGGATGTGGCTGCCCTTGGAAATGCCCCAGAGCTCACTTCCTATTCCTGGAAGGAGGTATAATTGCAGTGAGAGGTTTGGTGGGATTTTGAAACTCTCCCACAGGCATCCAGAGGAGTTATGCTGCATGGGCTGGGCTGGTTTAGTACAAAGTGTGGGCAGGATGTGCAATGGTGGAGTGACTCTGAGAGTCAGACAGAAAGGAGGGAAGAAGTGGGTAAGTCCCAGGTAAGAAGCAGCATAGCAAACAGCCTCTCTTTTCCTGGGGAGAACCAATGCATCAAGGCTGCTTTGCTTTTCATCTCCTGACTTCCCAGGATGCCCATCTCTCTGCTTTTCTCCCTTCAGAGGAGAAAAGGTAGGTCCCAGTTTCCTGCATGTCCTAGAAGTCTGACCTGTTGCAACTTGCCACTCCATGGAAATCTCAGGCTCCTTCAAGAGTTTCTGGTCAGACCTATCTGATCGTTTCAGAGGTAGTTCTCCATCACCAGACATCTGTGGGGAACATAAATAGGACAAGGGCAGAGAGATGTGTGTTTGGAAGGTGAAAGGCCAGGCAGAAAACACGAGTGCCTTGCTCCTGGGAAAGGCAGTGGAGAGCAAGGTGAGACAAGTGCATTTGCTGGAAGCCGTTTGCGAGGGAGGGCCAGGAGTGAGCAGAGGTGAATCGAAACAGCTGCCAGCAGTGACAGGGTTAGCAGCCTGCCTCCTTCCTCCTCCCTTTCAGCCGCAGAGGCACAAAAACTTGCTACCTCCTGTTGTGAAAAATGAGCTTGGGCGGAGTGATTCATATGTGTGGGATTTAGACAATCTATTTTAACTGTCACTTAAAGGAGAAAGCAAGTGACCTTGGCTAATGTTATCAGGTTTTATTCCTGTTTTGAATTTGTATTTAATCATTTTTCCACAGAGCAGTTGATGCTTAGTAGTTGCTAACCACTGAGATTTCTTCCACAGCACCTGAAGACTTCTGCTGTATTTCATACTTTCTTGTTTTGCTAACTCAGAATGTGGTATGTATACGTTCAAATACTAAAACAACTGACATTTTTATTCAAAGGCTTATTCTTTTACCTTTTAAATATTTAATGTTTACCTTTTATTATATTAGAAAAGGGCAAATTATGTTTTGTACTTACTAGGTAATTCAATTTTTTTTCTTAGTAGCTATGCTGAATTGCCTTTGGATAGAAACTAGGCTATAACAACATACCAAAAGGCAGCATTGCCTTCCATTATCAAATAAAGTCATATCAAATGATTTGGATATGAAAGAAGAAGATGTCAAAACACATTTGGTATTTATAATTGACTGTATTATTATACAGAGAAAACTGATGCTCATGAAATAACTGCTAACTAGTGCTTAAACAGCCTAGAATAAGTAGATCTTAATCCTGATGTTTCAGTTGATTCATAGACTGGTGGGTAGGAAACAGAAATTTACAGATCTTTTAAGCTGTAATTAATTTTTCAGTTCTAATGAACAAGTGGTTGACCAAGCTAAAATGAAGAAAATGAGATACATGAAATACACTTTCTTCACTTGCAATAAAGGCTCCAAGTGCAAAATGCCTGTTTATGACTTCAATGGGTGGTTGTCCCTGTTCACTTCATGCCTTGGCTCCCCATTTCAGTGCTCTGCCTTTCCTTAGAGCCTTGGTAGCAAACATGTTACTTAAATGCTGAGCTTTTAATTTGAGCAAACACTGAACCTCAGGTGTCCCCACCTCCTCACAAGTAAGGGCCTTCTCTTGTGAGCTGCATGGTCATAGCTGGCTTAGGAAGGATGGAAATACTCCATAGGAAATGGGAGGGAGAGGCTGAGAACTGCTGGGAGCCTGAACGCAGGAACAACCTTCCAAAAGGTCAGAGATGGGATTTCACATTCCCTCAGGGCAGATGAGGGGTTTGAATTTGATTCTTCTACAACTTGAACTAATGCCTTAACTACAGAGTTCATGCATAACAGGGAATATACTGTCACTTCCAGGTTTGCTGTTGGGGGAGGTGAGATGAACTTTGACTCCAAATGCAGAACAGGCTGAGGAGCACCAGTTTGGGCACCATGGTGACAAAGCCATGCATTGAAAGGAATGTTCCTCAAATCCAAAGCAACATCTTTTAGGAAACAAAAAGTCTGTTCTGTGCAGACTCTATCACAGCAGCTTTTCTTTGGAGCCAAATACGATTAGGCATGTTCAGTATTCATATTTTCCCCATTCCAACTGTTCATGATGCCTTTGACAATAATTTAATTTTGGTTTTAAATTATGGCACGTCCCACAAATCACCTTCTGATATCTTGCAGACTGTTAGTACCTTCCAGACTGGAGGTTAAAAAGCTGTGACCCTGGAGACTCAACAATTGGAAAACTAACTGTGCAGAAAGGTTGGGAGCACAGAAGGATAAAACTGGATTTGCGACTGCCAAAAATATTAAACTTTCCTAATCTAGCATAGAGTATTTTTCCATGTCACAATCAGCACATCCAAAACAGAAACCAGATCTTCTGAGTTTCAGCCTTCAGCCAGCCTCTCCACTGGGCCATGATTACTGCATCTGCATTAATTTTGCATTCTCACATCTGGTAGAAAAGCACAGTTTTAAAGTCTTTAATTCCCAGTGAAACCTTCATTAAGACCAAGAAGCTTCCAAGGCCTCCTTAACACTGCTGACTGACTTCCAATTTACTGCTCTTAAGTTAGACTTGTCACACAGATGGCATATGCTGATCATTTTCAGGAAAGAGGTTTCTCTGGGTTTTTAGTAACATGTTGATTAGAACCATCCTGTTTCCACCAGGGAAAGTAGATGATTCATACCATGGGACCTTCTCTTCCACACCATTCATATGCATTGGCTACCTTCCTACCACTGGAGGGAGCTAAGATTCATTCTGGCCAGGCAGTCCAACCTCCAGAGAGATCCCTCTCAAGGGAGGTCAAGGAGATTTCCAGAGGCGTCAGTCAGGCCACCTTCAGTGCTTGACACTGTGGAGTGCTTCTAAATTAGACTTCAGCACTGGATAAAGCAAGATACATGAGTGCGGATTTGGACTATGCAAACCAAGATGCTGAGGACTATGTTTCCAGAAACCACATTTTCTGGTCTGTTATCACGAGGACTGAGCCCCACCCCCCCCGGAAAAGATTTTTAGTCTTTCTGCTGTGCTTGCTTGCTTTATTAAATACAGAAGTTGCTGCATGCTTATAAACCTCCAGGGGAGGAGGCGTACTACTGAGTTTTAAAGAGCTTTAAAGCAAAAAAATTCCTGATTTTCTCTCATGACTCTCAAAACTCTCCTCTAATTTCTAGTCAAACAGCTGCCAAATTAATCAAATTTCAGCTTGCATGGCAAAACAATGACCTTGCCAGTTTCTTGCCTGTAACTGTTTACTGCTCCTTCAACTGACTTCTGAAAGTCTGGTTCAAATGGATAATTGTTTTTACATTCATTTCACGTTCATGGCTGGAAGAACTTTGCCTTGCCCAATAAATTGGTATGAAAAAAATCTTCTCAGTAGAAAGAGATACAAGCCACATACAGGCATTACCTTTTAATCACACAAGATTGATGGATTGCCTGAGACAAAACAGAAATTACTGGTGCAGGAATGTCTACCTAATATGTAGAAGAAATTTCTGTACTCTTCACAGAAGACACAAGGGAAAGGGAGAGACAAAATAGAACAGAGAAGCAGAATTTGTTGCCTTACAAAAGGAATATGAAGATGTTCTAAAGAAACGTCAAGTTAGACAGGGAAAGAAAAGGACTTGAAAAAACCCTCTGTTTAGAAGAGGTGCCCAAATGAGGTGGCATAAAACAAGCAGTGAACTGTGCAGTTACTTGGATGACTGGTTTGGCATTTGCTCGCTTTTTGTTTGTAGGGAGCAAAACTTAGAACAGTTTGGTCAGGAACGAAATGTTTGGAGCATCTTTTCTCTCTCCAGGAATTTACTGTTGCTTCAGAGTTTCACAAGTAGCTCTTCCAGTTACCCAAATAGTAATGGAAAAATGCTAAAAGAATCTGCCTGTCCTTGCCCCTTTTTAATTGCTCCCTGGAAACTTTTCACACTATCCTTCACTCGAGTCCTGTCAAACCTCCCTTCCAAACAAAGCTGGACTCCCTGCAACTCCCCCAGGAAAGAGGCAAGTATAATGTTTGCTGCCAGGGAACTGGACTGAAGAGTATTTTGGTAAGCTCCCCTCCCTGATGTATCCCTCTTCTTTTGATCTGCAAGCAGTTTCCTGCAGGACTTACATGCAAAGGAGCTGGTGATGACCTCACACTTGGTAAATGCTCTCCTCCCTTTCCCCCGAAATCAAAACCCAACTCTTTGCCATGACAGAGGCTCCTGAGAGGCAGCGGGCACCAGACTTCATGCCCTTCATAAGCAGGTTGGGTGCCAGTGGCGATGGCCTGGCAGTGGTTCCAAAGGGCTGTGTGAGAGCTGGTCACCTGCCTAGGGGCAATTGTGAGACCACACAGCCATGGCCCTTCATATAATGCTTTCTGCCCACCCATCTGAGGAAAAGCTCATGAAGAACAGAAGTCTTCCAAACACCAGCAGAGGTTTAGCCATGCAGCTCTTCCCTTGACTGTGAAACCCAAAATAGAATGTTTTTTTCGGGTGGGCAACTCATGCACACATAACAAAACTTTCCTTGCAGAGAAGTGAACGCAGAAGGTACCAACAACCAAGTAAGTGCAGAAGAAGAGGAGCCACAGATAAGGCACCTGGATATCTCCTGTTGCCTTTGCGTGGACACTATGCCAAGTCAGCTTTTTTTTTTTAGGATTTTACTTTTATCCAGGATCATCTTCTTGGTTGTCTGGCAGACCAGATGGTGTTTCTGCATGGGAACCATATCTGGAAATTTTGGGCTTCCCTGCTGACCAGGCATCCACTGGATGTTCAGTAAGCCCTGCCTCTTGCACGCATGGGCACAGCATTGCCACAGGTTCAAAATTTGCTGGTGCCCTGCACATGCCCAGCACACAAAACCATGTGTACAGCACACACCCATGGCCTTCCAGAAACTGGAGGGCTACTGAGGAGGCATTTTGTCACACATGTGGGCATCTTTGTACCCAGAAACCTGACAGACCTCAACATGGATCTTCCTTTATCTGCAGATATCAACAGGCTTCTCTGTCCCTGTTGAAAGACCCCTCTGCACATCCCTGTATCCATAACTGATCTGGTGTGCCGGCTGTGCTCCAGTGGGCTGCATGTGATGCCTCTTCTCAGCCAAGATAGTGGGAGCTCTGTTGATCTTTGCTTACCTCTCACTGCCTTTTCACCTACTTGTTACATATGTATTAGTACCTTTTCACTCCACAGGAATAATTTTTATGTGCCCATAGGGCACATCACGACAAATGATGCTTTTCATCAGCAGGTTCAAAAGAACTTTATAAAAGGAGTCTGGCGTTTTTATCTCTGATTCCTGTATGGGGACACTGAGGCACAGGAAGGTGGAAGTCTAGAGTCAGTCTCAGCTCAGCAGTGAATCCAGGCATAGAAACAATTTCTACTCCATTCAAATCCAATATTGCATAAAAAGAGGCCTCTGGGTTTGGTTATTGGTGTTTTAAGCTTCTAATTACCACTTACTTTTATGTAGTCCATGTATCTCACACCTTTTCTCTCCTCAGTTGCAGAACTCCTGTGTTGTGTACCTCACCCTTCCCTCCATGACAAAACAGACGGGAGCCAGCTGACAGCAATCCACTACTTCTTTCTGGAACACATGTGATAAAAAGCCAGCAGCTTGGTTGGCAGGAAAAGACTGAAAAATATCATTGCAATTAATGTGGAGAAACTTGAAGTTACAACACCATCAGCAATTCTGCAGAATGGAGCATAACAGTGCAAAAAGACTAAGTGATGCTTTGCGAGCCATATGGGTGGGTTTTTTTCAGGGAATGCTGACTAATTTTTAATAGATCAGCTGGATGGGCAAATGCCTGAGTTTTTATGGCAAGGAATGGAACGAAAGCAAGTCTGTTGGATGGGTGTCTTCTGGTGTTTTAGAAGGTGAATATGAGAACCACTTAGGGTTTAATACCTCTGGTTTAATGCAGAAAAAACTGGCAACCTGCCTGAGCTGGGTTTATAGAATCTCAGTCAAATTCAGAAGCAGAAGAGTGAGATCAATACAGAGCAGAGTATCAATTAACAGCCATGGTTTTCAAGAGCATCCTTCATTTGTCCTCTAAAATTTCCTTTCTCTCTGTCACAGCTCAGTAGAAAGCACTGAAATTTCCCTTATAAGTTATGAAGCAGATTGCAGCAAGCTGGAGAAGTGACACCATATACATTAGAAATCAGTGTTAATCATACATAGAAAAACAACTTCCAAGTTTAAATATGTATGCTTCCTTGCCTTAGATCAGAGACTTACTTGAGAAACAAACATGATTTGTTAAGTAAACGCTTTTTTAATTCTCCTCAGAGACATGTTTCTTTAAAATATAGTGTATATCTTTGTATATGTAGTACAGTCACATTAGGGAAAATACAAACAAACTACATTGAATATGTTCAGATCAGTATTTTCCTCTAGAGCCAGACAGTGGCAGCTCCAGGATCTCTCTTTGTTCCCTTTCACCCAAGCACCTCAGCAAACACTGAAAAACCAACGCAGCCTGGGCTTAGAATTTCACAATTTCGGTTGGCTGGGTTTAGCTAGTTCCTTTTTCAGGGCAGGTTTCTACCGAGAACTAGCCAGCAAGGGTGGGTTTTATCCCTTGCTCCCTTATCTCCCTTCCTTCCATTTTTATGAAGTTGCATTTTTGCTCCCTGTGGGGAAGACAGGCGAAACACTTCAAACCAAGGAGTGGAGCTGGCAGTGACCGGCCCACAAGCAGGGCAGGAAGCCCATCTGCACCACAAACAGGTGCCACACGCTTGCGGTCACTGAGGACCACTTGCTATTCCCTCACGGGGTGAGTGTCCCATAGCAGCCACACTCACCAGCCTGGAGGGTGGGACACAGCCAGCCCCAGCCTGGAGCAAGCCAGCAGCCCCTTCCTACCTGTGCACAGCTCTCCCCTGCCTCACCGGTGTGAGTGCCCTGACCTGCACAAGTGATGGACAAACCCTTCAACTGCACAAGTGATGCACATTCACACTGATGGCAAAAATAATGAGGGGTAACACCCGGGAGCATTTAACAACCTGTTCACTGCCAGAAGCACAGCAGGAAATGAACTTTGCTTCAGGACTGGGTGTTTTAGAGTTCTTTATGTAGCCTACCAGAGAGATTTCACCCAAGCACTGGCCTCCTCTAAATAATCACCTTCCTCTCACCTAATAAGTACATCAGTTCAGGTCACTCTGGCAGGGGAAATGCACTCCCAGGCACTATTTTCCCAAGGGAAGTAGAGAACATCCCAGCCATGGACAGGTCACACAACAGCTGGCTTCAGGAAGATGGTAATGCTAATTGATCTGTATTTATTTAATAATTTTAGTCAATTACTCTGGAGAGAACAGGCTGCTGTCAGCTTTACCTCCTCCCTGTGAGGGGCTAAATCCACAGTGTTTGCTCTGAGCAGGGACCAGAAAATTCCATTGTCTTGAGCAGGGGTGGCTGAGGTGGCCAGGGTGACACCAGGGTTGGTGGTACACCCCAGGAAGCAGCATGATGAAGGTGGCCAAGGGTACCCATCCAGCCAGCTCCCATCTATTGCTCCCCTGGGAAGGTTTTAGGACTGACGTTTTCTCTGGAGTAGCAATTGCCCACGACTGAGAGTTTTCCGGGACAGTGTGCAGGAATCAATGGGTGGCCCATGAGACTTCCATTTGGGGACTGAGCTTTGCCTCTGCAGCTCCTCCTTTCCATCACTCGGTGCCCTGCTTCACACAGAGGCATTTGACTGCAAGCTCACATGGCCCCTCCCACATTTCCACGAAAGGGGGTCCTTTACCTGGCTTTTTACTTGGCAGGACTCCAGCTGGGCACAGTCTTACACACATGTGCAGTCCTAGTTACATGTCTGGGCAGTCAAAGTCACCAAACCACAGATGTAAGAGACGACATAAGGAAAACGTAACTGTTTAGAGAGCATGAGAGTTTTCTGCAAGCTATCAGGTTGCTGCTTCTTCGGGAAAGAGGCCTGTCTACATAAACAAGGGCAACAATAAGTTAAGGGAGGGGTAGCAGGAATGGGAGAAATGAGTTGCCATCTTCATTTCCAAATCCAGCCCATTCTGCCCCCCAGCTACACTGGGTTAACATTTGGAGTCAGGCATGGTCTTGGTAATGTACATAGAACAATTTAGCTGGAAATCTAAACTGTGATCAAACCTGGTGTTGGGGATGGATGCTGGCTGGATGCCAGGCACCCACCAAAGCTGCTCACTCACTCCCCTCTGGACAGTGGAGAGAAAAGTTAACAAACGGTTTGTGGGCTGAGGTAGGTACTGGGAGGGATCATTCATCAGTTACCATCACGGGCAAAACAGGCTCAGCTTAGAGATATAAAGTAAATTTATTACTAACAAAATCAGAGCAGGGTAATGAGAAGTAAAAGAAGCCCTTAAAAACACCTTACCCTCACCCCTCCCTCCTTCCAGCTCTACCTCCTACCCCAGAGGTGCAGGGACATGGGGAATGGGGGTTATGGTCAGTTCATCACCTGCACCTTCATCCCACTGCTCAGGGAAAGGAGTTGTTCCCCTGCGACATTGTGGGGGTCGCTCCCACAGGAGACAGCTCTCCATGAACTTCTCCAGTGTGGCTCCATCTCACAAGCAACAGCTCCCTGTGGACTGCTGCTATGTTAGTCCATCCGACAGGCAACAGCCTTCCCTAAACTGCTGCGGCGTGCGTCACTCTTCCACAGGGTGCAGTCCTCCAAGGACAGGCTGCTCCAGCCTGGGACCAGCGCCCCCTCTCTTAAAGCATCTTTCACAGGATCACTGCCGCCTCTCAGGCATTCACTTGCTCTGGTGTCGGGCTCCTCCGTGGGCTACAGGTGGGTCTCTGCATCCCTCATGAACCTCCATGGGCTGCAGGGGGACAGCTGCTTCAATATGGTCTGCACCCCAGGCTGCAGGAGAACCTCTGCTCTGGTGCCTGAAGCACCTGCTCCCCCTCTTTCTCCACTGCCTTTGGTGTCTGCATAGTTGTTCTTCTCACATGTTCTCACTCTGCTCTTCTCTGGTTGAAATTACAGCTGTGCCACAACTTTTGTTTTGATTTCTCCCTAAACATGTTAAGACATGGGCATTATTACCCTTTCTAACTGGCCCAGCCTTGGCCAGCAGCACATCCATCTTCAGAACCACCAGGGATCAGCTCTGCTGGACATGGAAGAAGCTTCTAGCAGCTTCTCACAGAAACCGTCCCTGTAGACCCCCCCGCTACCAAAACCAGGCCGTACAAAACCAGTACACCTGGCAAAAGCAACCTTATTGGTATTTGGGTTTCATTGAGTCCACAACCCAAATAAAGTCCTTTAGGAAGCCTGTGCTGGAACAGGCTCCTGACAGGACCTAGGGACCCATGGAGAGAGGAGCACACCCTGGAGCAGGTTTGCTGTCAGGACCTGTGACCTCACAGGGGACCCACGCTGGAGCAGGCTGTTCCTAAAGGACTGCACCATGTGGAAGGGACCCATGCTGGAGGAACTCATGAAGAACTGCAGTCCATGGGAAGGACTCACTTTGCAGAAGTTCATGGAGATCCATCACCTGTGGGAGAGACCCCACGTTGGAGCAGGGAATGAACGTGAGGAGTCCTCTTCCTGAGGAGGAGGGAGCAGCAGAGACAATGTGTAATGAACTGATCTCAAACCCCATTCCACATCAACCTGGGCCACTGCAGGGAGGAGGTGGAGAAAATCAGGAGTGAAGTTGAAAGGTGTTTTTAGGGTTTAATTTCACTTCTCACTGTTCTACTCTGATTTGATTGGTAATAAATCAAATCAATTTTCCCTGTGTTGAATCTGTCCTGCTCATGATGTTAATTGGTGAGTGATCCCTCCTTAGACCCTTTTATTATATTTTCTCTCCCCTGTGCAGCTGAGAAGGGAGTGATAAGAATGGCTTCAGTGGGCATCTGACGTCCATCCAGGGTCAACCCAACACAGATTTGAATGAGGTCAACTGCAGTGACCCAGCTAAACAAGATGCAATTAACAGTAGGCTGACCCCTTTTAGCTTTCCTCCCCTCAAACCTCCTCTTCTCCTGTGTACACTTGCTGCTCCAGGGGAAAAAAAAAATAGAGAGAGAAAAAATTGAGATTAGCGCTAATTAGGTCTCATTTAACACGTTTTTTTAAACAGTTAACTCTTTTCTTTGCTGCTACTGCGTTTTAAGCATATGCACCACCACCCTGTTTGTGGTTGATAAGGGAGGATTTGAATGCATTTACCATCATCTTTTAGCACGTGTTTTGGTGCATTATTATGGAGAGCCCTGACACCATACAGTTAAAGCCCATGTGAGAGGAATACTCTCAAGGAAAGTCCTGATCCTGGAGGGCACCGTGTGGGATATATTCTATAAATCAAATATGTCGTAACAAAATCTGTGGAACTTTTCTCCTTCCATGCAATACACCATTCCCTAAAGAAGCTGGTAGTCTAATGGTTGACAGCTAAGAGGAACAGGAGTAATTGCAGGCTGCTGCCACGTCTGTCTCAGAAAGTCACAATGCCTTTTAATATTGGGAATATTTGCTTGCTTGACAGTATGGGAATAGGATATACAGAAGAAACTGTTATTTGTTTTTTGGTTTTTATCACTGTTATATGGTACTTACCAATGATAAATACCAAAACCATAGATAAGCAAACAGAATGCTTTAAAAAAGTGGAAATAAAACTCCTATGCAACCATGGTACTGTCTGTTGCTGTGCAGAAGCACGAATGTGTGTGTTAATTGCACACCTGGCCATGAGGAGTATGTAGCTGAAGTTGGATCTGTGTTGATCAGGGACTCTCTGTGCTGCCTGAGAAACTGGCTGCTAAACAACCTACTGTCCTTTACATAAATAAGTGAATTTATATAAAAATAAATTCATATAGATTATATTTGTAGGTGTAGGTTGAACACAGTGTCCTTATTTTTTGGCAGAGATGAGACAGTAGTGGCACATGAAGGAGAAAATCTGGCGACAGGCCTAAAGCTGATGTAAATGCTGCAGGGTTGCCAGGTGAGGTAGTGTCTGGAAACTGAAGATATTGCTGGATAAAGGACAAACAATGCAGAGTGGAGCATCTAGCACACTGCTAAACACCAGGGATATGTAACCACGCAGAGAACCAGAATGATCATTTTCACAACAGCTTTATGGATTAGAATACTTTGCGAAGATTTTAGGATTGTCACTCCGTGTCCATTGTCACGATTTTTGGGCTCCTACCCACATCATAATAAATTTTCCCTGCCTCCCAGTCCAGGCTTCATTTTTTAACAGAAACAGAGCCTGCGTAAGTAGACCAACCTTCCTGTCACCTCAGAATATTTCACGTCTTGCCGTGACACCACAGACCTGCAGGAATCTCAGTGAAGGGAAATTTCTGTCCAGGATTTAAAAGCGTTTACTTTGCTCCTACTGCTTTTCATCTATTTTCTCTCCTCCTGGTGTGTATTTTTCTGCCCTGCTGACTGTGGTGCTGCATACTAATGGAGCAATACTTGGCCCATCCCCAGAGGAAGTTGCGAGCAGGTTTATTGAGGAATAGAGGGGTCAGAAGGAATTTCAGCGCATCCAATAACTCTCCTACTGGTGGGATGCCTTCGGGCAACAGCACATAATTTGATCCCAACCATTTTCTACTAACACTGCTGAAAGAGCATGTATCCAAAGAAACTTAGCCAACGCCCTCTCCCTCATTATATATATAATTATTCCAACGTCTTACAAAACTATAATGTTTATGTTTTTTCTGAAAGTGTTTAGAGGAGGCCTATCGTGCTAAATCCCCTCTGCTTCTGAGTCAGGCTGAGAACTTGCAGATTTTTGTCTTTTGCTGTAAATAGGTGAGAAGGACTGGACTGATCTTCCAATACAGATAAGTGATTTCCTTCAGGGGGTGTAAGAAGAGTGGCAAAAGGGTTTTATTTTCATTCTTCACGTGATTATTATCAGCTCCTTAGCAGCACGACCATTGGATTGCATAGTATGCTTGGTGAGAAAAGCCTTTTGCCCCAGGATCATTTCCTTTCATTCCTCAGGCCAGGGCAAAGGTAATAAGCTAAAGACCTATTCAGCTGAGAGAGCCAAGCACTTGTGTTCCAGCATTTGGTGTTCCAGGTCAGATGGCGACAAGTGGGCAAACCCTAAACTGGAAGCAGGTTGATTGTTATTTATCCTTGTCTCCGTGTCTCGGGGTGGGTGGGGTGTCTTTCTCCCCCGGCTGACAGCGGCTGCATCGGAGCCGCGCTGCCGCCCTCTCCCGGCTCTGCGCGCTGGAAAGGCTTCCAAAACAGGAAGCATCCTGTGCATTCCCAGCACAGACAGCTACCGACTAACAAACAAAGNAAAAAAAAGAAAAAGGAAAATATAGAAAAATCTAAGATATTAAAAAAATTGACCAAAAAAAAAAAAAAAGGAAAAGAGAGAAGAGGAGGGAGAGAGATTGTTTTTCACTGAGGGGGTGGCCAAGCACTGGAACAAGATCTCACGGAAGCAGTGATGGTCCCAAACCTGTTGCTGTTCAATAAGCACTTGTACAGTGATCTTAGATACATAGTTTCATTTTTAGGTTGTTCTGTTGGAGTCCGGAGCTGTACTCAATGATCCTCATGGGTCGCCTCCAACTGAGAATATTCTGTGATTCTAAGTACTAGTACTAAAGCTCAATCCCACTTAGTTACCGTGTTTGCAGGACAGAATCTCAAAACACTATAGCAATATATCAGCAAATGCTAACATTTCATGAAATAAGGAAAATAGACTTTTGTTGTACCATATTTTTTCTCCTTAGGGTTTTTCTAAAAGAGTTTCAAAACACTGTATGAACTACCACAAATAAAACAGTATCAATCCCAGCTACCAGTTCCTGCTCCTGGGGCAGGGAACATTTTATGCCACACACTGTGTTGGACAGCAATGTAAAAGAGAGACAGGGAAGGGATACAGAAAACATTATCTCCATTTCACAGTTCAGAAGAGAAACACAAAAAGACTAAAGGAAACACCCAAAGTCACTTGTGCACTGGACTGAGCTGGGGATATTGCATAAAAGCACAAGCATTTGATCTGTTCCATCATGGCATTTCAAGGAAGCAGGAGAGGAGATGAGGGCAGATGCCTCTGTGCAATTACCGACACAATATTTTTCCATTTTTACTTGTAGGGATTCTGGAGAAACACTTTCCTCCTCCTGTCCTAACTACCTGGAGGTTCTCCTGACCTTTTTTCCCCTGCCCATTTTACCAGGTGATTAAGCTGTGCAGTCAGAAAGCATGACTATAATGCCAAGAAGCCAGCAATTTTAACACCACGGAAGGATGATTGTGTAATACTTCAGGCCATATTAGTTTTAGCACAGACTGACCCTCAGCTGGTGATGACAGAGTGCCAACAGCTCCCAGCACAATGACTGACAGAACTGGGACATGGCAAATTGCACTTTCAAAGCCTGCAGCAGAACAAGAGTTAGGGGACTCGCTTTGCATTAAAACAGCCTTGTACCATATTCTTAGAACAAGGGATAAAGTAGGACAGCACATGACTACTTCCCTTTTAAACCATTCCACTTGAGACATTTTTCATCCTTGTCTCGTTCTCCTTTGCTGGTTTGTGAAAGACAGTTGCCTGTACTACTAGTGTAACATTACCTGAATTCTTACACTATACCACACATTTGTACTAAATTAAAGAGATTTTTGCTACCTGCAAATGTCACATTAATTGGAAGAACAGCTTAAGAGTGTGACATCTATCAATGTGTGAGTAACCTCAACGCAGTGGTGCAATTGAGCCTAAGTACATTATTACTGTACTAGAGGTCTCAGTGTTGCACCTGTAAAGACTAAGCCATAATGAGGCACTCAATTGTCCAATATTTTGACTCTCCCCCCAAAATATTTGCTCACATTTTCACTAATTGGGTGTTCTGAAACATTCCAAACCTGAGATGATGTACGTGATGCTGTCTCAGTGTCAGCAACTGGTACAACACACTCTGAATTGGAGACCCTAGAGTTAGCCAGAAGTAAATATACAGGTAAAATCTAGGTTGTCCCATGGATTTTCCACTCTGGGCAGAGAGGAATGTGGCTTCCATTGCACAGTCTCAGGACGTTTCTGCCTTTTTGCCAGTTACTATTTAGCTTTAAAAGAGACTTGAAAAATAGTTGATCCTTCTCCCACAGATCCCAGGAACTTTGCAATCTCTTCTCGGCTGTGGTGTGTCTTCACCTGGCACCACTCTCCCTGCAGGATATCCCACGGCCTGAGGCAAGGAGCCCTTCCCTGGCAAAGGAACTTGAACCCATCCAGGGCAGGAACTGAAGGGAGCCCAACATCTCTCACTTTCCAGGACTTTAGGTAAGCAACGGCTATTACAAAGAGGCTTACACGTCCCCCTTACAAAATTTAGGGCAAACTCCTACTTTCAAGAGAACATTTACCTAACAAAGTGAACAGGAAATCCCCTCCTCTGGTCCTGAGCAAGCCACTCAAGAGAGGGGTAAAACACCTGACATCTCCTCTTGCCACCCAGCTTCTATCAGGCAAGTAGATGAGGAATGGAGGACCTGGGCCTTTACTCTAGGAAACAAGGATTTGACAACTCACATTCTTTACTTCTCTCAATTCTATAATGTTCTGGATGCATGATTAAATACTGAGTTGTTCAATCCTGGTGACTCCGTATGTGTATAGTAAAACTAGTTTCCTGTTCTTGGACCCTTTAAAAAAATCAGTATTCATTTCAGCTTGTGCTGACAGCTGAAAGTGTAAGAAATGTTAAACTAATATTTTTATTTTCAGAGTGTGCTTTGAACGGAACAGTCTTAATTTAAGAGTTATTTTAGCAGTTGATTTCCCAAAAATAACTAAATCACTCTTTCCAAAATCCATGTACAAGCTGACTCATAACATGAAGTTTCACTCAAGTCATGGCATAGCCACAGTGGATTTAATGCAAAAATAATTATCTCAATTCACATAGAGACTACTCTTAGTGGAAAAAACTCCCAGAAAGAAATCATTTTGAGCTAGCTAACAATCAGACTAAAAGCAGGAGCAGTCTGGAGAAAGGATATGCATGTCTTTAATTCTTGAATGGCTCTAGAAAATTCTGTATCAGTGATGGGATTCTCTATTCAATTACATGGGGGGATTTAAAAATATAAAAAGGTAATTACAAAACTTCTGTTAAATTTTACTTAAAGTATGGTCAAAAGAAACTATGATTTAACTGAGACTAGAATTTCAGACATGCTCTAACGTTTATAGTGTTGCTCCCTGCATATTCATCCTGTACAGATCAGGCTATTTACAGATTAAATGCCTGGGAACAAGAGAGGTTACAATATGAAATATATTCAAAAACCTGGAATTAATTTTATAGCTTTTGCTAAGAGAATTGGTAACAGACAGCATAACTGGCCCAACATCTATAGATATGCTTGTAATTACTAATTTCTACTACAGCAGCTTCCAGTGTACTACCCTATGGGTGACCATTGGTTCACAACAGTAGAAAAGTCACTGTGACTCAATACTACTAAATGCCGTTTTCAGAAAAGGAAATACAAGTGTTGAAGTGACCAACAAAATGGAGCAATTATGCAGTTTGGTATTTGCTTTATGCAGTTTGAGGCAATTTTCACAAATTCCTTTAAAGACTACAAAATGGAAAGTGGGTAAGATGTAAGTTAATTTAAACCTGCTTTGCCATGATCATGTTAAGCAGTTGAAAAGCTTCTGATATAATCAGTAGTATAAGGGTGCCAAAGTAAAATCTTAAATAGTCATTACATAAAATATCACTTTAAAATCAAGGTACACACTGTAAGAATCCTAATTTATCAATAATCATGTATCACTAAAGAATAAGCTGATAAAGGATTTTCTTTCACACATTTCTTGCCTCTCCCTTCCATCAGAGTGCTAAGCCCATGTTAGCTGTGCCTGCACTCATAGAGCTGCAAGACTCAGTGCAGGAGAAGCAGTCAAGGTTGGACTGACAACAAAAGCACCAGATGCCACTGATGCCTCTTCCACACTTCAGTCCTCAGGCATCACAGCAGAACAAGGAACCCTCCTGACTCCAGGGTTTCCTAATAATGACAGATGTGAAAAGGCACAGCCACTCTCCTAAGAGATAAAAATAAAATGCTGATACATTCTATTGCTAAATAAGCCTGCAAGATCAGAATTACATAGTGTTAGGGTATTTTATTCCAGTTATACAGTCTAGATCATGTTCAACTGTTCATTTAGTCTAGCACAAATCTCACTTAATTAATCCACGGGGTAAGTCCCTTTCAACCAACTTTTTAAATGCAGTGTTAATGAAGGCCCCTAATTTAATCTTCTGTCCCTCCATTTATAAAGTGATTTTTAAATATCATTGAAAGACAACACTTGTATACTAACAGTCCACTGTGAAGACCTCCACTGAGAAAACAAGGTCAAAAAAAATACCCCCGTCCTCAAACACAGAAATTATACAAAAACTCATGCCAAATACAGGTTTGTAACAGATTTTACTTATAGAAATGCATAATTTTAGCATCATTTCACAATAAAAAGGCAAGATCTGTTTGACATTATAAAGACATGGTATATCAGTTCAGAATGCAACAGGTCAAGCACGCTGTAATACTCAGTATAAAAGGTCTGAGATACATTGTTGTACTTAGCCACTTACTCCTGGTGCCTCTTTGTGGATATTTTCTTAATTACAGGTTCTCTCTGCTTCATACATGTCAGGAGTATATTTTGGAATATAAAAACATGGAAGTGTTAAAATACATTGAAACATGTCTGCAAAAATCAGATCCAGGACCCATTTCTCTCTATACACAAACAGCTCTACCTGATCATTGGAACCAACGGCACCTTGTGTGTAAACTACCTGTCCCATCATCCTATTCCCCCTTACATAAAAAAGAGAAAAAAATGTCTTAATACAGAAAATTTTTCCATCTTCTCACTTCTGCATTCATGCAACTTCATTATCAGGTTTCCTTTTCCAAATATTAAGATGTAAAATTAACAGTTACTTATCCTGGGGCTTTTCCAACATCTTCAGTGCTAATCTTCCAACCATTAGCAAACTGTATAAGGGGAAAAACCATATAATTAAACAATAATAACAACAATTTGTCAATTCATTTTCAAATACTTCATGTAAGGGGTGCATGGGAACAAAAATGATACCCAAAATATGATTCACTCTGTCTCAGTTTAATTAAGCAAATAGGAAATCACACACACAAAGTTAAAAAAAAGTATACTGTATTGTACCTGACACCAGCAATTAGCCCTGCAGGCATGAATTTTCTCGAGTTGTAAAATCTTGTTCCCATGACAGCAGTCAGTGCTCCAGATGTAACTTAAATGAGAGATTGTACAGTCCAGTCAGCAGAGATGTGTGCACGGGAGAAACAGAATTAAAAAGTAACAGAACAGAGAGAAGTAATAGCATCATGTAAAAAGAGAAGCAGGATTACTTCACTTGACAGACTAAGAGAGTCAATAAATTGTGTAAATTTTAAAATGCCTCAGTTTGTAAAGAGTAAGTATTCTACATCAATTTCTAGCAGACAGTCCACTCCATATGCTTCTGCACATACTCCTCAAATTTGTTTTTCAAAATGTGGTCTTTTTGAGACTGGAAATAATTTATGATACACTGCTCTGGAACTCACTCCTTCCCCACACAGGGAAATCACTAAACTTGTGCACATAATTCCCCCACTCCTCAAAAAAGGGAGGGAGCATTTTCATGTCTAACTTGTAGTAATGTTCTGAGAATCAGCTACTTTATGTTTTCAAAAGACTTCAAAAGGGAAGTGTGCTAAACATTAGCAAGGTGAGAGTTAAAGCTATTGTCCCTGACCACTTGACATAGAGACAGGAGCCAGGTAGTTTCACTGACTCAGTAAAATAGAAAGGACAGTCCCTGGAACATGGTATCTCAAATAAAGACTGATTGCTAAAAAAACTGTAAGGAAAACATACACTGATGAAATCCTTAGCCTTAGCATGCATCTGCTACCCAGTGGTAACAGCTACATACAACATATTGCTCCAACAACTCTTTTATCCCCTACCATTGCTTCTATGAGATGACTGGTCCTGCAGGATCCAGTTCATCTTCAGTGCTAGCCACGGCATCCTTCCTCCCAAACACCAGCCTAAATATTGTCATTGATGTCTTCTAATCCCATGTAAGAAGATATGCAGGAGACTGGGACCATAGTCGAACACAGAACGGAATCTTGTTTCAAACAGCAGTAGAACACATCTTCTCCAAAAACTTTAAAGCATGAGAAGGAGGAAAAGACTCCATATGCTACTGAGTTACAGAAAAGTATTTGTCTCTGGTATTTGGGAAAACACTTGACCTCACACTTCTTAAGCTTGCTGTATTTGCAGTGTACTCCAGTTATTAAGGCGTGACCACACACAGCTTTTGGCCTGTCCAGGAGGTGTGGAAGTGGACTGCCTGTAAACAAAGCTGCAGTGGAGGAAATGCTGGGCCTTCCCCTTTCACTTCTGACTTTCACATGTTGAAGAGCCAGATGCTATGTCACTGCTTCACTGAAAAAATGCTGTAGTCAGTGGTGGCTTTGTAAACACTGACTAAGCAGTAACTCTCCACAGTTACCTTCTCAAATCGGGTGGGAGGGAAGCTCCAATTCTGAGAAGGAAGAAACAGCATTACTGAAGCTTGCTTCTCTCTTAAACCTCCCCAGGCATCAACACCTTTGTAATTCCACATATTTGTCACACATAAAAATAAGCCAGCCACAATCTCTGCCATTTTCTGTGATAATAAAATAGTCTGCTAGCGGTATGGTCAGTCTGAAGGGGAATCCCACTTCCCAAAATGTTCCAGCCTCCTGCAGGATACTCAAGGTAGGAGGATCCAGCGAAAAAGAGGGCACACAGAGGTCAGGAATCCATTTATTGGCACTACCCTTGCACTATGATCCTTCAAACACATCAGTATGAGACAGATGCATGTGGGCAGCCACCAGTTCAGCAAAGTTTAGACAGAATTGAAATTAGATTTGTAAGACTATCCATGTTTAACTCTTCTGCAAAGACTTTTAGGTGCTCATTTTAAATATATAGAGTAAATATAATATTTTCTAAATAAAATTTTAAATTACTTACTCAGAGAAACCCAAACATTATGGGGATTCTGTGAGACCTGATAAGCACCCAGTCCAGCCAAACCTCCAAAGAAAAGGCCAGCAGCTAGTGATGGAACACTACCTGAATAAGTAGAAGATAATGCATTTATTATAAACTTAAAAATTAACTTGGTGAGCAGCTTACCTGTTTCGTAAAACACCAACAATAATGAAAAAAAAAGATGGGCATTTATCATTCATTGTTATAAAGAACATTAGAGAAGGGGTTTTTTAAGATATTGAGACCATGCTGGTCAGCACCAAGAAACACTTCAATTACTCTTGCATAAGATACATATACCATTAGTATTTAGCTCTCTAACAGCAAAGCCATTAATACATTTATGATTGAAAGAATTGTGAGAAATACAAAAGAATTGGTGTTTTCCTTGCACAAACTGAAGCATGTTGTTTCAAAACAGTATTATGAAAATTTCTTGAAAGGCAGTAAAGTAGATGGATTACATTGTAAGGATTTAAGATCAGAAAAAAAGGACGTGTGGGTGGAATTGGGCAGGAAGGCATTCAAAGATTTGCCAAGGAGAAGGGCAGAGTTGAACAAGAGAGGTCATATCTCCTAAATACACCTGAGATTTAATCCAAAGGTAACTATAGACTTTGGAAGAAGGTTCCCTGGACCCATCTAAACTTTGAATCAAGTCCTCAGTATAAATGATAATCCCAAACTAGCAGAAAATAAAGAATACCACATCTAAATTGGTGATTTATAGAATATATCAAGTAATGAAGTGGCATGACCACTGGGAATGCCCCCTATAAGGCTAATGTTACTGAAGGTAGTTGTTTACATATTCCTATCTGAGGTCACCTTTCAAAGACTTGAGATTGAAAAGCTAAGCTAATTAAGATATCCTCTCAATGTTACAGAAGGACCGCATACTGCTACCAGAAAGTAATAATTTTTCAGTCATCAAGAAGGTTGCTGTAGTATTGCTTTATATTCTGCTTTTGGTATAAAAAGAAGGGACAAAGATGATAGAGAGCACCTGATATACTTGGACATGTGCAAGGAAAAAGATGTACTCTCTAGTAAGTGGCTGCTTTGCACAGAATATGGGCTAGCAACAAATTTGTGGTAGCTACAATGCTTTCCACAAACCTGTGAGGCAAGAAACGTCCATCATATCCATCAACCTCAAGGCACTGTTTAAGCAGCTACGACACATACACTTACTAGGACAAACACATCACACCTCTGGCTCAAGAAGTTCCTACGTCTCAAAACACAGGGACCCAGAGAACTTGCTAAATGAATACAGAAAAAATTATCACTCATTCATTCACTCACTCTTTGATTGCCACGTTCTCATATTCTTCCAAATGCACCTACTGCCCCCTGTCTGTGTGGGTAAATAGACCTGGTTGTAAAAGAACAAATCAGATCACCAACGTAGCTCTATGCACGAAAAGTTTAATTTTCTTTTGGTTTCTCCAAGTAATTAGTAAGGATACAAAGCTCCTTTGTATGTTTTTTTTTCTCTCTACCAGTCACCATATGAGTTTCTGTTCCCCCTTCAAAAATCCTGTGACCTGGATTCCCCTGCCTGAGCATAACCATATCCTCCCAACTGGGTTATAGAGGCTTGAAAGACACCTATCCTTTCATAATGGCCTAAGAAAAATACAGATGCAGTTAGTTACTTAAGTTCTCAGTATTGTCCCTTCTGTCCTAAACTCCACTTACAACCCAAAGGATAAATCAAACCACTGGAAAACAGATTGGAGTAGGCACTAGCATCTACGTAGTCAAATGCACTGGTAAGAATCTTACTGACTTCAGCAATGCCCCTTCCTATCATAAAAACTAAGATGGCTTAGTGATTTTCAAAGCTGGAAGAGACAGTGTTGCAGCAGGAATGAGTCCACAGCTCTCTCTGGAGGAGGGAGAACTCAGAAAAAGGCCAGGAAATGAAAGCAGTAGGTCAGAGGGTAAGCTTATGATGCAGAGCCCAGAAGAGGAACAAGTTTAAGGACTGATCTGCACTGTTCAGCTCTACTTGGAGAAAAGATAGTTCTGAAAGGTCTCTGCAGCTTGCACTATACTGTTATCATGAAATACTAAAACGGGAATAAATCTCTTAAAGGGGAAGAATGGTGATTTATGTCATTTGTAGATACAGAACACTTATAGAATGCTTGTATTTTAAACAGCAGGGAAGAAGCCTTTCTGAAGCAAACTTATGACAGTTCACCCAAAGAGCACAGTGCAGATATCAGCATCCACCAGAAAGCAGATTATGGCCTTATCAGCCCAAAGCACCAGCTCAACTCAAAATCCACCACACCCCAACAGCAGCAAGTTATCAGCACATGTCACAAACCGATAACATTTACCTCTGGGACAACTTCGAGATAGGAGGCTTTCGTAAAAAGCTGCCCAGCTCCCACCAAGTTGTTGGGGAGACGGAGAAGGGAGTGAGGGGGGTGGGGGGGAGGGAGACAGAAGCACCTTTCGGGCCCCTACCTGCTTTTGCATAGCCAATGATCCCTCCTGATGCCACCAGGGCGGCGTAGCCAAAGCCGAGCCAGTCCACTGCCATGCCGAAAACTGGAAGAGAAAACTGGGGTGAGGATCAGCACCTCTCAACCTTTTTCAGGGGAGGGAAAAAAACCAAAGCATTTTGCCGTGGCGGGCTTTTCCACGAGCAGGGTCTGCCTAAAGCCTAAGCCCTGAAGCGCGCCCAAGAGATGAAACCAGCTTTGTTGGGAAGGCAGCCCCGGGGGCACAGGGGCACTGCCGGGTCTCACCTGCGCAGCGGCCCCGCTCCGCAGCCACCGGGGCGGAGCAGGCGGCGGAAGGGGAGGTGAGAGAAACACGTACCGCCCAAAGCTTCCCTTTTCCGGCCGTTCTGAGAGAAGGGACAAAAGCGCAAGCACAAGATCCAACCGAAAACCCACCGAAGAGGCAGGGCAGGCTGCGTCCCGCAGCCCGGGGTTGCGGAAGAGGAGGTGCTGGTGCCTTCCCACCTACTTGCAGAGCTCCCGGGAATCCCGCGGCACGGCCGAAGGCGGGTGTCGAGGATGCCCGAGCGAGCCCTGGTGCCTCCAGATGACTCAGTACAGACCAAGTTTTGTGCTCATGTTCAGTGAGGGGCAAAGCTCCCACAGAACTGCAGTCGTGTGCACCCAATCCGTCCCGGTCCTGATCCAGAAGTGGAGTTACGTGGTACAGATGCCGATTTGGGGTTGGGTTTTTGTGTAGCATGAGTTACAACTCTGGGCAGCCTACAGGCTGCCTCTAGCTTTGATCAGTAATTTCAGTACAGGTCTTGTATGGAAGATGTAGAGGATTTCCAGGACCTCTAAATTACAGGCTAGTGCAACAGAAAAAGGAGTCTTCTGCTGTAGAAGTTATGCGACAGTGGGAGATGGAAAACATGTTGTAAAGAAAATGTTTTGCATTTTTTTTTAAATCTGGAAAAATGTGGAGATGTTTATATCTGCCTACAAAGCTAAACTTTCTCTTTTCCGAGTGCTGGAATGGACTTTCTTCATGTAAATGGTCCTCCATGATCTTACTCCAGTTGTCCATGCACTTACCTCCCATGGACATTTGACCATACAAAAAATAAAAGTACTCCCGTAGCCAGATCCCTGAACTGAGGGGCTTCAATTCCTCTTCATAATAGAAGGCATAAAACAGGAGAGGCCTGTACTTTCTGAAAAACACAGCTTTCTGTAGCTGCATTTCAAATTTTCCCATCTTTAGGAATTAGCCTAATGGTCAGAAAGTGGGGAGCAGTTTAATTCCTCTGTTAGCCTACGTGGTTTAAATAGGAATCCCCTCCCTCCGTGCAAAGTGCCACAACCAACACATATCTAAGCTGGATGGGGTTTCCTTTTCAATTCAAGCTGTGTAATAGCTATGAGGTTCAAGCTTTACTGGGCTCTGCTTTGTGATCCAGTACAGGGATTCCTCAAGAGGGGAAGCAGGAAAACTGGAAGAAATCCACAGCTGCTGGAGCTATTGAACTCACCTGGGGGTCAGCTGAGATGCTGCTCACTGAGCAGTTGTTTCTTGCAGCTATGGCTCCATCTACTCTCCCAGTGTCATGCACTCCCACCCCTTCTGACAGCGACAGCTTTCTCACTGCTGACATCTCCTCTCTCTGCACTGCTGCCTCCCCTCTACCATTCTAAGCAGTTCCCTGAAAACTAGAATGGAAAATGTGCTAAAAAGGAAGATGTACACAAAGATACAACAGCAAAACCAAACTGCCAAGTACTCATTAGTAGCACAGTATTCACTCAAGGTATAAAAAATATGGGTTTTCCCCTACGGACTGTTCTTCTCTGCCTCCAGCTCATACATTGTTCTGAGTCTCATGAGATGCATAATTCTTTGTTACTACACAGGGAGTTTGGAATTTTATAAATGTCTAATATTTACTTCTAAGTCCAAACTTTAGAACCCAAATTATGTGGAATTTTTGCTTTTTAATTCTTAAAATTATTTGCAGAGTAGATTTTTTTCCCCTGGTGCTTCTGCAAGCCTGCTTCTGCAATTGTGATGACTGTGTTCATGAACTCATGTATTTAAAAATTCAAACAATAAAAACTGGTTTAGTAGTGGCAGACATTTTGTCAAGGACATAAACACTATCAAATAGACATAACACTTTACAAATGAAAAAACTGTACACAAGTCCCTTATTTAGGCTTATACTTTTAAAGTCTTATATTTACTGTAGAAGTCTTATGAATTAAAAATCTGTTTTGGCACCTTTCTGTCGAGTCAACAAACCATTTGAAGTCCTATATTATTTGCACGTGTTTGTGAACACAAGCATTTAGGGGATCATTAAAATTAGAGGCTGCGTAAGCTCAAACTTAATCCCTTCAATGTTGAATTAAACTGAGGTTGCATAAATCAACTATATTGAATATCCAAACAAGGGGCTCTGATTCTTTATCTAAATAAGGAAAACAGTTACAGAAGGTAAATATGGACATCCAAGGGAATACTGCTGCTGCCACATGAACAATTCTGTAACAGCACTGATGATGCTCCCTTTGTTTCCGTGTCAGAGCATAGAGCTGAACTGAGCTCTATTATATATCCCTAAACCAGCCTGCATTCCTTTCTCCAGATTTTGCTCCATCTTTTTTCTGATTTTCTCTGCTTTTTCTCTTGCTACACAAGTAAGGAGGAACAGATGAAGTGAATCAGAATAAAGCATAATTCCAATTAGTCTTTGAAAACAGAAATAGTAATGACTATTCCAGTAGTGCAGAAAACATTAACATGCCTTACACTTTAAAATAAAGAAAGGAAACACTCACTACAGCTCTTTGACCTTGTTCTCGCCAGCTCAACTTTGTTTTTCCCACTGTATGTTTGTAATAAGGCTTAGGATAAATTCCTGTTGCAACTGACTGAGAAGGTCAGGAATTCACTTTTTGTTTAAGTGCAGACAAAACAGATAGGTGACATTTTATCAGCATGGCAAACATTTCAAATATTTTATAATTCTTTTTTAACAACATGGCTCAGATCAAGGACTTGAAAAAATACAGTGGGAAGGGCGAAGAAAAGGTAAAACCTTATTGATATAAACTCTTCTACCTAAAAATATATGTATCATATTCTGAACAAAATGTTTCAGTCATGTGAACCATGGTGCAAAGATTTTTTAAAAACTTAAATATATTTAAGTATGAACACAGTAAAAAAGCCGAACATTGTGCTTATAAAGTCCATATATAAGTCCATGTCAAGAACTAGAAATTACAGTTTTCCCTGAGTGTATGAATGGAATGTGATCATCATATTTTAAGTAATTTTAACATGTTCTTTCTTACAGTAAGAAAATAAATGCAGAACAAAGGCAGATCATACCTCGAGTCAAATGAACAGTAACATTTTCAAAACTAAAATGAAAAAGTGTACATGTTTTTAATATGCATTTAAGTGAGACAAAAATGTAACTGAGACAGATGCAGCTATTTTTATTGTTTTAGCTATCTTTTTCAGAGCCAGTTAAAAAGTGTATGGTATTGTTAATTGAAAAATATAAACATTGCATATTATGAATTTATTTTTGCTTTGTTTACTTACGGAAAGTTCCCAGAATGATCAGTCAATTATTAAAGTAAGAACATGAATTACTTTTAAACAACACATCGGGTCAGAGGTATATGTCTTGTTAGGGTTTGCATTCTTATAAAAACTAGGGCAACACCAGCATTTACTTTTTATACAGGAGAGAAAGTAGCTGCCTTCATGCTGAGCTATTCTGTTTCTTTTTCTTCTTTTGCACTGGAGCTTCCAACTTTTGTTCTCCTGGAATAATTTTTCTCTTTTTTTTTGCTGTTTTAACCCTTTTATTAGTCCAAAAATCTTTGTTTCTCCTGGCTGTTGATGATTTTTCATCTTCTGTTTCTGAAAAAAAGCAAGGAATTATTCACACTGACCTTTATGTCCAGTCTTTCTAGTCTAAATGGCACAGAGACTTATCTGTATCTCATTTTAAAAAAAGAGTTATAAAATAGCTTTTTCTTTTACAGTGGAAAGTGCCATTTATGCTAGTTTTGCCTGTGAAATCAAAATATATAAAGATCAAGTATGTAAACTGATTACAATGCAGGAAAAACAACAGCGGAAAACCCAAAAAATCTGAGCTAGACTTCTTAAGTTTGCTCAGCTACAATGGCCTCAGACCTAATTTCATTTATAGGAAAACAAGACATGCAGTTCTATCAACTGTTTATTTTCTTATCTGACTCAAAAGCTTCGCAGTGGCTTTGCAGTGGCTTCCTCAGTATGGTATCCCAGTAAACAGAAAGAAAACTTTAATAAAAGTGAAAAGAGGCTTATGTTCTCCAACAAACGTATGGGCTTGAGACACTATCAGATTGGTAAGTGTACCTGTATGGCTTGCCAGAGTCATATCTCCAGTTCTTCAAAACACCAGAACGTTTTCCAATGGATATAGTAGCAACCTCCCACTTGGTGTATTCCATTTCACAGTCACATTAACAATTCAAAACACAAACAGTTCTGTTACCTTGAGATGGTGTTGCAGTTTTATCAGAGTTTTCTTTCATTTCTGCAGCTTGGTCAAGCCATACTGCAAGACATGTCAGCCTAGCTTTGGTATTGACTTCACACAGTAAAGATGGCCCATCTTTAATCTGAAGAAAACATCAAAGAAGATTATTTAAACCTTATTTTATTTCTGTTTACATTTACTGAAGTACTTGAAGTGAGAAAGCATCTTACTGCCCACCTTCACTTCACTGATAGGCAATTGTATCACTCAGCTCTTGGAATACAAATATTCTATTACAGATATCAGGGAATAAAGTGGCACAAACACATGTGCAGTGTTAACAGCATCAACCCACTGAAAACTACTGTATTAGGATATTCTAGCCCTCAGAGCTGCACAGAGCAGCCCACACAGTTATACAAAACTTTGCCTGCAGGGAAAGGAAATCACACATTTGGTCAAAATAAATACAGTGTTATACAGAAAGGTAAAGAGTTCCTTGATCACTCCGTCAATTCTTTACAAGGGGAACAGAAATGTAAAGTAAAGGGAAAAGAGGGAGATCACTCCTGCACTTACAAGTATAAAAAAAAGCAGAGTGGGTGACATTAAAAACATGCAAATTCAGATATGAAGTGTATATAAGTTGAGAAATTATTTTTGAACTATCCAAGATACTTATCATAAAATACAGTGGATCCTTTGTAACTAGGCAATAAATTTAAAAAATCTACTTCTGATTTTAAGAGGAAACAATAAACACAAGAGACTTTAAAGGTAAGACATGATTCCTTGTTGAACTATGCTACTCAGAACTGTTTGAAAATACAGGAAATACAAGTACCCAGTACATTCACATATTTGAATTTTTCCAAAGGATAAGTTCCTCCCCTGACACGAACAACCATCTTCCCCTGCCCAAACCACAGACTTTGTGTTTTTAAAAGGGTAGCAATAGTCATCAACATTACAAAAATTCACAGCAGTCCTGAACTAATTAGATAGTCATAACATACATATCTGATTAGATAGTCATAAGCCTGGCTAGGTCTGATGGGAAGCATGACTTTACATACAGTGGAGATGAGCTCTCATAATATCATCATACTTTATAGTTTGTTTTTAAAAAAAAGGTACAAAGACAAAAAAAATACAAGTGCATAATAAATATATGTGCTTACACATATATCTCTACTGAACATGACATGGAAGAAGATCAAGACACCTACATTTCAAGTAAAATTTCCTCAGTGATTTAAAATTAACTCTTACAACAGAACTGTCCGCAATTTTGGTTCTCTGATACTTTTCTGAAACATAAGAAGCAGTTTAATACACCAACCTTATCGAGATCCAGATTCCACATTTTAATGTAACCGTCACTGGATGCAGTAACAATAACATGCTGTCCTTCTCTTTCAAAACTAAAAATATCTTTTATTCTGCAAAAAGTAATACATTTTTATATTATAGCCTGGCAGTTCACTTCAGAACAGTAAGCTGAGAGAAATTAAAGATGAACAGGCAACAGTCTAAAAAATCAGTTTGAACATAAAACCCTGCAGTAACAGGCAAGATGTTGAAACAGTCATCTGCTTTGAGTGCTGTCATTTATATTAGGAACATTTGCCTCTGCTAGGCTTCTTAGGATTCAATTCAGAACTCTTCAATACTTTAAAGCATATACTATTAGACACATCAATGACATTACTGCTAATGCTTTTGTGTTTTGATGAATCCAAAGCAACATTTGGACAAATGTTTGGTATTCAAAACCAGAGAATACGTGATTACACTCCTATTGTTTGAACTGAATAAAATTGGTTTGTTTTTTTGAAGCATTCTAAAGAGTCAGAGTCAGTAAAGACTAGTTAAACACAAACACCCACAAGCACACACACTCAGAGATTTAGAGCAGTAATATTCCTAATTCTGTACCCTGTTGTTTTTGTAACATGCATGGATGGCACAGTACTTGTGCTCATACTAAAAGCAAACAAGTCTGTTTGGAATTTAGCACATAAATAAATTCACTTTCTATACCAAAACAAAAGCAAAATATGCTGAACATTACAAGCCATTGAACTTTAGAGCGGACTCAGCATTGCCATAAATATTTAAATAGTAAACAAATACAGAATACCTGTTTTCATGAGCTTTGAATTCACACAGGCATTTTTGAGAGTCACAGCTGTAGAACCTAATCATTTCATCATCTCCAGCTATGGCAAGGATAGAATCCTTGGAATGGGAAAAAAAGAAATGCAAGTGTGATTAATTTCATGCGTTTCAAACCAGTTAACTTCCCAACATCTCTCATTTTTGTACTTACTGTAATAAATCTAAGTGAAGAAATCCTCTTCTCTGTTGTAATGGTGCCAGTGATGGAAGCTGTGTCAAGTCTGTAGATATCCACTTTGTTTTTTATCACGGTCACATACTTCTCTCCATCAGGGGACCATTTAATTATGTGTGCATCTGTACATATTGATACAGAGAATATAAAAATAAGAATCTTTAGAAGCTACTAGACACTGTTTTCTACCTAGATTTAAGGAAATATTCATTAAAAAAATCAAATAAACTAGAAAAAACAGCTATGCTCTTAAATGTTTATTTCTGATTATCAGAATCATGTAAAGAAAAGCAAACTAAAACACATTTATTTAAATGTCCTGATCTCAAATTTCAAGGGAAAAAAGTATTTACTTTAGTGGTACTATGTTTTCCTTTTGCTAAATGATTATTATTAAGGACATAAGGTTACATATGCTTGCCTGCATGTTTAAAAAGACATGAAAGTTTGCAATTAACTGACTTGATTAATTCAGTCAACTTTTCTTTACACGAAAAATAAAACTATCAAATTCCACTTAATTAGTGGATTTAGATTGATAAACTCACTTTGCTTCAGGTTTTTGATAAAGGCAGATCGTCCTTCAACAAGATTCCAAGTTCTGAAACACAACAACAGATAATGTGCATTCTGGTTAAAAACAGCACGGAGAAACTGAACTCCAGTCTGCTGACATGAGGCACCCAAAGGAAGCTTTTAAGCCTCTCTATGCATTTTTCTGCCTTCTTAATGCAAGAGAAAATGATGAGTTCGTATATTCCTTGCACGCTATAATGTTGAACTTCTGTTTTTTTTTTTCTAAACCACCATTTGCAACACTGAGCCCAAAAGTAGCAATTTGTGCTGTTAAAATAGCATTTCGTATCTCTAAAATACGTATCTACAGCAACATGGAAACCCTTCAAGTGAAAAATCACACTAAAGAAAACCTGGCATTTTTCAAAAGTTTAAGCAAATTGTGTTCCAAAATGCAAACATATTTATACATCTACAAATGATTTGTAAAGAGTCAGAGTTCACAAGAAGAAGGTATGAACAGCAGAAACTCCTCTTAATTAAGAGACTGTAAAATATTGCTGGCACTTAGAACTTCAAAAGACAACCAATGGATCTTTGAACCATGTAATGACAACTATATTTTATCAGTGTTGCATGGCCTAGTCCCAACACAGAATTGTTGCTTATAACACCTATTAAGAGTTACTGAATTATGATTCTCAGCATTCCTTCATCAGTTTTGACTCACCTTAGCGTTTTATCTGTTCCGACTGACAAAGCTAATTTCCCAGAAGGATGAATAGAAAGAGATGTCACGTGTCCTCTGATAAAAACAAAACATTAGTCACACCTATTATTTACAAGGAAAACAGACATGAAAACGTACATGAATATGAAGATTTAAGAAACTCACTTATGTGCCTTAATGGATTTCAGGCATTCCCATCTCTTTGTGTTCCAGATACAAATGAGTCCATCTTCAGCCCCACTCAGTAGATGCGCAGTACCATAGAACTCCAAACAAGTTATCGTGCCTAGGAATACAATTAACAATGTTGTACACACCAAATTACACAAGTTAACAGAGAATGTACAACTTAACAGAAAAGCTTCTTCAATCAAGGCATGCCAGCTACAACCCTGACCCTGGGAAAATCTAAATTATTTCCTAAGTATTTCTTAAAAAAACCTCAAACTTTCTTGCTATATTCAATAGTCTGATGTGCTCTATCAGCCACCCTTTACCCACATGTCTGAACTCCATCTGGTCTGTTTTCTGACACAGCAGTACTCAAACACCATAGCAGAGATGACAGAGAGCTCCTATCAGTGATAGGAGTGCTCCCACATTAAAGCCCTGCTCCTGACACACAGCTGAATTTACTGCACATGCTACTTCCCCATAAGCACCAGATTTATCATACATGAGTTAAATGCAGCTACCGTGCTCAGTCTAACTCCTGGATCTTTTTGGTTAATCAATACTGAGCTACAAATGACCCAAACGGATTTGTTTGGAGAGCCATTAACTGATGACTGTACCAATGATATAGACAAAGGGTGCACCCTCAGCAAGTTTGCAGATGACACAAAACTGTGTAACTGGTGAGGGATGGGATGCCATCCAGAGGGACTTGGACAAGTTCAAGCAGTGGGCCATGGGAACCTCAAAGTTCCGCAAAGTGCAAGCCGGTATAGCACAGGCTGGGGGATGGACAAATCAAGGGCAGCTCTGCCGAGAGGGACTTAGGCTTGCTGATGGATGAGAGGCTGGACATGACCCAGCAATGTGTGCTTCCAGCCCAGAAAGCCAAATGTGTCCTGGGCTGCATCAAAGGCAGCATGGGCAGCAGGGCAAGGGAGGGGATTCTGTCCCTCTACTCTGCTCTTCTGAGACCCCACCTGGAACACTGCATCCAGCTCCAACAGGTCCCCAACATAAGAATGATGTGGACCTGTTGAAGCATGTCCAGAGAAGGGCCATGAAAATGACCAGGGAGATGGAACACCTCTCCTGCGAGAAAAGGCTGAAAGAACTGGGATTATTCAGCTTGGGAGAAGGCTGCAGGGAGACCTTATTGTGGCCCTCCAGTACTTGATGGGGGCTTATAGGAAAGATAGGGACAAGGATTTTAGCAGGGCCTGTTGTGATAGGACAAGCGGTAATGGTTTCAGATAATAGAGGGTCAAGTTAGATTAGATTTAAGGAGGAAGTGTTTCTACAAGGACAGCAGTGATACATTGAAACAGTTGCCCAGAAAGGTGGTTGATACTCCGTCCGTGGAAACATTCAAGGCCAAATTGGCTGGGGGCTGCAAAACCTGATCTGGTTGAAGACGTCCCTGCTCACTGCAGTGGGGTTGGACTAGATGACCTTTAAAACGTGCTTTCCAACCCAAACTATTTTGTGACTCTATCATGTACTTTGCAGTTGTAATTCGGGCAGCACATACAGTGGGAAATGTACCAGGTTAACTCCTCTGGCAGCAACAGCCGCTCTCACACACAAACTCTCTCTTTTGTGTGGCTCTTGTACACTTGTGACAGGACAAGGACACTTGGAAAGATGGTAGCTGGGAGTAGGCATGGTCTTGATAAACTGTCCTGATAGAAGAAAAATGGCACACAAGCCATTTGTGGGTCATAACTTCTTAACCAGATAAAACTACAAATAACTGAAATCGGCAGCAATATTTGTTGGCTAATACCAAATTTTTTTTTTTTTACTTTTATGCTCTAAAGCTTACCTTGTTTGTATCATCACACCATCCTGGCTGCAACACCACCACTGTTACAGTCTTATTAGAACAAAAAAATCAGTTTTCTTCTTCTGGCAAGGACCAGTTTTCAGCTACAATTTTTTATCATTAGTTTTTTACAAAGAAATGCTCCCTTACCATTGTGCTGTAGCAGCGCCCCATGTTCTATCTTCTTTTTCATGTCATAGATTTGGATTGTCTCATCTCTGCTCCCAGTGACCACATATCTGTTATTCACTGCTACTGCTGACAATGAGGCGGAGTGGGCATGATGTGTAAAATCAGGGACAACTGTCCAGGACTGTAAATGAAACGCAAAACAAACAGGTCTTTCTCAAGCTTACCATAGTAAGCGTCCACTTAATTGTCCTGTAATTTTATTTTTTAAAAGCAAAACCTGAAAAAGTATATGTGTAAAAATCAGAATCACAGACTCAGTTAGGTTGGAAAAGACCTCTGAGATCATCATGTCCAACCTATGACTGAACATCACGTTGTCAACCAGACCATGGCACTGAGTGTCACGTCAACTGTTTCCTTAAACACCTCCAGGCATGGTGACTCCACCACCTTCCTGGGCGGCCCATTCCAATGTCTAATCACCCTTTCTGTGAAGAAATTCTTCCTAATGTCCAACCTAAACCTCCCCTGGCACAGCGTGAGGCCATGTCCTCTTGCCCTGTTGCTTGTTGACTGGGAGAAGAGGCTGACCCTCACCTGGCTTCATCCTCTTTTCAGGCAGTTGTAGAGAGTGGTAAGGTTCCTCCTGAGCCTCCTTTTTTTCAGACTAAACAGCCCCAGCTCCCTCAGTCACTCCTCACAGGTCTCGTGCCCCAGACCCTTCAGCAGCTCCACTGCCTTTCTCTGGACCTGCTCCAGCACCTCAATGTCTTTTCTGAATTGAGGGGCCCAGAACTGAACACTCGAGCTGTGGCCTCCCCAGTCCCAAGCACAGGGGGAGGAATTATATTTAGCTATAAGCATAATGGGATCTTACCGAGTTAATGTGCTGTTAGGAGATTAGTCCAAAGGATTTAAGCGTGCAAACTGCCCCTTGTAATCAGTGCTGTGCTTAGACGAAGCTGTCTGTGAAAAAGTGTCTGCACAGAGATAAATCCCAAGGGCAAGAGAGAATTCTCTCGTTTTCCATCACGGCAGGAGACACGCCTTACACCTGGTCCCAGGTCCCAGACCACCTTCCATCCATCCCTCGCGCAGCTCTCCATCCTCAGCGTCACGTCGGGAGGAGACACCTCGCAGCGCAGCCCCACGCATCCACGTGGCTGCCCGCGGCCCAGAGTATCCGCAGCTCCCGGGAGCCTTCCGGGGCAGCGAGGGGGCCGAGCCTGGCGGCAGAGGCTGCGAAGGAGCCGCCCCGCCCCCGCAACGCGCTTTAAGAAGCCCCGGCGGCGCCCGGAACCGCGGCTGCGGACGGGCGAAACGGTGAGTGCCGGGCGGGGTATTTCCCTCACACACTTCCCTGGA
>WEIT01009676.1:172473-183727 GCA_013389985.1 Dryoscopus gambensis | reverse complement strand
GGGCACTGCTGGCTCATGGGCAGATCAGCACCCAGCCTGTACAAGTGCCCAGGTGCAGGACCTGCATTTGCTCTCGTTGAATGTCAGATGGTTCCTCTCTGCCCCTCTCTCCAGGCTGTGTCTCTCTGAAGGGCTGCACAGGCCCTGGGGCTATCGGCTGCTCCTCCCAGCTTTGTACCATCAGTGAACTGCCGAGGAAGCAGCAACCCCACATACAATCACTGATGAACAAGTTAAACAACACTGAGCCCAGAACAGAGCCCTGGGGGACACCACTAGTGACAGGGCTCCAACTAGACCCTATGCCACTGATCATGACCCTCTGGGATCTGCCTCTCAGCCAGTTCTCAGTCCACCTCACTGTCCACTCATCCAGCCCACATTTCTTGAGTTTGCCAATGAGGATGTCATGGGAGGCAGTGTCAAAAGTCTCGCTGAAGTCAAGGCAGACAACATACGCTGCTCTACAACTACCATCCAAGTAGCTGTTTCATCATAGAAGGCAATCAGGTTCAGTGAACCCATGCTGACTGCTCCTGATTACCTCATCTTCCATGTGGACAGAGGTGGCTTCCAGAATCAGGCACTCCACCTTTCCACAGATTGAGGTGAGGCTGACTGGTGAACAGTTCCCAGGGCCCTTCTTACCCGTTTTGAAGACTGGAATGATATTTGCTTTCTTCCAGTCCTCAGGCACTTCTCCTGATCTCCATGACCTCTCCAAGGTGATCACGAATGGCCTCACTATGGTGTCCCACCAGCTTTCTCAGCACTCATGGATGCATCCCATCAGGGCCCATGGACTTGTGCATTCAAGCTTGTTTAAGTGTTCTCTGACCCAATCCTCCTTAACCAAGGGAAAGTCTTCTTCCTGACATTCCTTTACCCTGGTCTCCTGGGACAGGGATCCCAGAGGGCTGGTCTCCTCAGTGATGACTGATGCAAAGGCAGTATTGAATAACTCTGCCTTTTCTGTGTTCTCTGTTACCAGGGTCCCCCCTCCACCTACTAATGGGCTCACATTATCCTTCATTTTCCTTTTATTACTTGTATATTCAAAAAAGTCCTTTCAGTAATCCTTGACATCCTTGGCCAGATATAATTCTAGATGAGCCTTGGCCTTTCTAGTCCCATTTCTACTTATCCTGACCACCACTCTATATTCACTCCAAGTGGCCTGACCTTGCTTCCACCTCCTGTGAACTTTTTGCCTATACTTGAGCAATGACAGGAGCTCGTTATTCGTCCATGGAGGTTCTCATGCCCTCAGCCTGACTTCTTTCTTTTTCACTGGGATGCATCATTCTTGAGCCTGGAGGAAGTGAGTCTTGAATGTCGACCAACTCTCCTGAACCCCTCTTTACTGCAGGGCCTGCTCCCACAGGATTCTTCCAAGAATATCCTGAAAGAGGTTTAAGTTAGGTCACCTCATAATCTTGCTTACTGTCCTGCTACCTCTTCATTCAACACTGAACTCTACAATCTCATGGTCGCTACAGTCAAGGCTGTCCTCAGCCTTCACATCTCCAGCAAGGCCTTCCAGGTTGGTTAGTATGAGGTCGAGGAGCACATATTCCTTGTGGGATCTTCTCACTGACAGGAAGTTATCATCAAGGTTTCCCAAGAACCTCCTGGACTGTTTGTGCTTTGTCGTGTAGCTTCTCCAGTAGACGCCAGCATAGCTAGCATAGATGGCCAGCCAACAAGAAAAAGGGACTGTGACTTTCCAACTGCTTCTAGTTGCCTCATACACTTCCCTCCTCCCGACCGGGTGGTCTGTGGCACACAGCCACAACAGTGTCTCCCTTACCAGTCTCTCCTTCTGTCCCAACCCACAAGCTCTCGACTCAGTCATCCTCCTCACCAAAACCCAGCTCAACACATTCCTAGTGCTGCCTCACATAGAGGGCAACTCCACCACCGCTCCTTCCTGGTTCCTTCCTACGCAACCAGTGTGTAGCCCTTCATGCCAGCATTGCAGTCACAGGAGCTATCCCACCACATCCCTGTAATCTCAATGAGACCAAAGCCTTGGGGCTGCACACAGATCTCTGGTTCCTCCTGTTTGTCTAGGAAGATCCAGTTTCTTGAACAGAATAGGAAAGCAAGATGACCCTTTTCCTCAGTCTTTTACATCACATTAAGAAATTGTCTAATAAACTCACATTTATGGTGTTTGCTTTATTGTAGGGACATTTTAGTTTTTCAATTCAATCATTAAACTACAGTCATTTTTCAAAACAAGAACGTACATTTTTTCCTCCATCATTTTTACAGTCCGTAGAAGCAACTGTGCTCAGCAAATCTGTCACTGAAACAAATAGTTATTAATTCTAAATAATCAGAGAGTCCTTTGAGGCTAAGTGGCATTAATCACATGGTCCAATTTCAAAACCCAATTTCAAAGGGTAAGCTCACCAGCTAGGCTCCTCAAACAAAAGGTGGAAAGAAGTAGCTTTTTGCAGAGGTTACAGTACTGCTCTGACTCAGCCAAGGAGAAAGCCACCCTTCTCCAGTGACTGTAAAGGAAGTTGAGGTGGCCAGCTCAACTCAGGCAGTTGGGTACCTAAGTTTGGCAAAGGAGTATCTCCCCTCAAAGATCTCTTTCTGGCTAACTGTCAAACTGAAATAGGATTTGTGCCTTTCTTGAGGTCTGAGATAACACTGAAAGAAATAAGGCTTGCTAAGTTTGGCAAGAACCAAACTTTCATTTAAATCTTACGGAGAGGTTACTATGTGGTCCTCTTGTTCTTTTCAAAGGCAAAGAGTCACCAATCCAAACTGGTATCACTGAGGCAGTTGCATCTGGGACTCAGTGAAGTCACCAACTTCTGTATTTAAGCAGGGCCATCATCTCCTCCTCTGTAGGTAGCTCTTTCTAGAGCGATACGAAACTTCTGTCAAAGCAGAGACTAGGGGGTTTTTTTTCAACACAAAGCCCAAGCAAACTTTCTGTAGATCATTTAAATAAAGTTCACACAAAGTGACTGTTGCAAGAAAACATAGTACCAGAGATCTGTGCGTTGCTTTTTCTGTAGTGCATCCCCTGCAATGAACTGGATGTTGACTCATGTTGACTAACGGGCAAAACCTCTGAAAACAAACAAAAAAAGCCCATAGAAACTTTCTCTGTGAACAATGGAATGAAGAAAACTTGATTATCTAGAAAGAAGCACATCAAGTTAGATTTCTTGAAGTTTAATGAAAACAAAAGCACTGAGTGAAGCAAGTCCAGCAGGTACAGCACTTGGAGCAGGGTCTGTCCCATGTGGGTGCCCTGTTACACACATGCCCAATTCCACTGGGCTGGGAGGCCAATGGTAGATGAAGCTGGGGCCCAGCTTGACCAAAACCGAGCAACAAATTGCAAACGTCAAACTGGGACTCAGACACCTGCAGTATTCACACATGCATCATATATTAGCTACTAATGGTGATTTTTTTGCCTGTTTTTAGGCTACTGTCAGCTCCTAGATCCATCCGTTTTTTGTATGCATGTGCTCAGTGTTAGTTTAACATAACCCAATCTCATACACTCAATGTAAAAAGCTGTGAACACTGCTTTTCTCAGCTACACAAACCTCAGATGAATAAATCTGTAACCTCAGAGGAGCTAATTAAGAGTACAACAAAGTTGTGCAGCAACCCTTTCCTTTGCACTCTTACATGTGACCCAAGGTCAGGAGTGAAAATTGCCATCTATCACCAGCTAACAACTTTTGGCTTTTAATCACATTGGCAGAGGTAGCAAGAGGGTCTAGATATCCATGCATGCAATATGTGGAAAGCTAGACAGCCAGCAGAGTTCCTGATGAAAGTTCTTGGACAGAGCAACATTAGCTCTTGTACCTCTCACGGGAATGGCTTGCTGCTCTTCAGGTCAACCCTCCACAGGAAGCACTAATCTGTGCCCAAACTGGTTTTGAGCTGTGCAAATTTAAGACAAAATTATCAGAGAAAATGGGTATTAGTTTGCAGGATAACCTGTCACTAACTGTGCCACCCTGCCACAGTAGTATCCAATCCCCAGACCACTAAGCAGCTCAAACATCCAGTTAACAGCTGTCTTGACAAGATTGGAGTGGTACATGAGACCCATGAGCTATTTATTTTGGCACTACAATGATACTACTTTTCTCTTCTCCCAACCCCACCTGCACAAGCAAGAATGCATCCTGTGCTAGAAGCTGATGGAGGAAGATCTACCAAATGATAAAAAGGGTCTGTTAATAACTGTCTGTATTTCCTCTTTTGCATCTGCTCATATATTTAAGGACATACAACTTTCACAAAGTAAGCTGCTTAGTGTTGAGCAAAAGATGAACAAACCACAGGGTGAATTACAAGACTGCTGTTGCAATTTAATGACATTGTTTTTGACAAGTAACAAAGAAAGAAGTTTCTGCATTTCTTAGTGTGGGCTTCGATAAATCACCAAGAAAATGAGACCTTTAAATAGGGATGACATGCAACTTGAAAATTGTCTTAAAGTCTGTAATAACCTTAGAGCAAAAATACCAGTGAGAGAAAATTAGAAAACTGATATGACAGCTTAGTAACTACTAAAAAAAAAGGATTGTCTATGAGAACAGCTAACAGATAAATAGCATTCTTTATGTCAACCAGAATATACAGTGGAAGTATACAGTATAAGCACAGGAAGCTAAAACTTCTGACAAGGGGAAGAGGCTCCATCTCTCTTCAACTGCTCTGTTTCTCTCTCATGAAAAAAGACCCCATACCTATTATTTTTATCACCCTCTTGCCTTCTAGGGTCTGCAAGACAGGTTTTAAAATTCTGGTGAGCCTGACAAACCTTGATCCTACCTTCCATTGCGGCAATAGCCAGTGTAGGACAAACCACAGAGCCAGAATGAGGAAGAGCTGACAAATGGATGAGAACTGTGGAAAAGGCAGTGTGTTTTTTTAGAAGCAGACATTTCACTGTCATCTAAGCCTTGCTTAGTTATCACTGCAGTGGAACAGCATGTGACAATAACTTTTAAAACTGAAAGATCTATGTGGATAGAAACACCTAAGAACAGTAAAATCACAATGCTGCCACAGCTGGAAATCCTCAGCCACCTTACCAGCTACAGCTACCTACTGTGGAATGACTGGAACAGAACAGGAAGCTCAAGGCTCCAACCATGTGACCCAGGATGTCAGCCTTATGGAAAGATGTCAAAACAAATGTTTCCACCAAGAGTGTCAATTTTGATGAATCAGCATTTCAACTAAAATAAACAGTCAGATAATTCCACACCAATTTCAACTAACTGAAAATCCTTTAATGAAAGTGTTAGCTCTTACTTCACCATTTAATGTTGTTTATATGATTTATCTCCTCAAATTAAGAAGTCAGGTCAGCACCTCTGTTTCTTTGTAGACAGTTCAGCAGCACATTAGCACCATGTTTTTTACAGTCAGAAGGACTCAGCAATGGCAAAGAATGCTTTTATCATAAACATTCCTAGAGTCCATCTCAGAATATCCCAAAGTGTTCCCAAAAGTGTTTACACTAATTCTAGGTTTTGAAATAAATTTCTATTTTTGCCCTTCTAATTCATCTAAATTGTTTGACAAGCAGTCCTGTTAGAATGAATCTATAACAGCACAGCTGCTGCTCCACACATTTTAAAACAATCACAAAAGGCTGGCACAGCTCTGGCCCAGGCCTATGCCATTCAGGCAGAGAGAATCTCAGCACCTCTTCCAGCAGGAATCTGCAGGAGTGGGAGAGGGGAAAAGGGAAAGCCGAGAACTGCATTGTGCTCACAAACCACCTACATAACATCAAATGTCTCGAAAAAGAAAGTTAAGTCAAAAATAGTGATTTGCTCAGGATTTCTCATCAAAGCAAACACGAAAACCTCAATACACCACACAAAAAAGAACCAGAAACAAAATCCTCAGTTATCTGCCCCTTGAAAAATGTTGTAGTACACAGAGTATCTGCTCAGTGATACACAAATCACTCATTCCACTCAACTAAAGTGATAAGGCAGACCGCACCACTACTGAAACTCTTGTCTTTTCAGACACATTACACCACTAAATATGCGATGCTTTCGTAAAATTACATGCTTGTAACTATTGCCATTTCCTGGCATAAAGTCCTCAACTTAATCTGTACCTAAACATTCCTTATCTAAAGGAATCAAGTTCTGAAGCTCAAATGATGCAAAGCTCCCATACACAGTTATTATTTTCTACACACTGACTTGCTTGTGTAAACCAGCTGTTGGCATTTTCAGAATGATTATGCTGTCTGGATGCCTGATACTTCATATCATGGCCCACTCTGCTGCTAATCACAGGAGTTGAGCATTCATTATACCAAGAGTTACACACAGAAACCTTCCTTTGAGACATCATGTATTTATCTATGCAAGTGGTTTGACAGCTTTTAACTTCAAATTAAATAGCATCTCACCCTCAACTAAAATATTCAGTTGCTAGGTTTCCTGACTTCATTTCCCAGGTTACATTTAGACCTTTACAACACCAAAAACTTGCAGCCCATGCCCTTTTGGGTAACAAAGCATCAATTAAATGTTCCCTTAAGCAATTTTCTGCTTAAGGCTTTGTGCTGTGTTGTGATTTTTAAGCTATCACTGATATAAAACCACTACCCACCAACTCAGAACCAAGTGCACGTGACAACAGTGGACCCTGGTTCCAGCCTAGCAGCCACCATTTCCATGTGCTGATGGACACATTACTCACACAGACATCCCACAAATCACACAGTTAAGTGTTTCTATGCAAAACAGAACCTACACATAGGGAAAAAAAAGGGCCTAGATCTCTGTTAACAGCACTCCCAGTACAGTACATTTATCCCACTCACAGTCACCTTGGCAATGGTCACAGATTTTATTACTGAAAATAGACACGGTCTTAACATTAAAATGCCAATTCAATCAAATGGTACTTTTCTTCTGGCAGCAACAAAAGTTTGTCTGTGGGATTATGCAGCTTTTTTTGCTGACATGTTTTGCCCATTCTTGTGCTTCTAAAGAAATAAATAAAAGAACTACTTCTCTAAACAAATTCATCCAATGCACTCTGGAACATGTCAAGAGTGACAGACAAAACACTACAATGCAGAGTAAAGGCTGAAAGAGCAGAGGGAACTCTCAAAAAGTGACTGTCCAAACAAAAAAAAGGTTTGCTTCCTTTTATGGTATGTGAAACCAACCCTACTTCTCACAAGAGGAATAGTAGTAAGACACTTTGGTTGCAAAGAAGTGGTAGAAAGGAGAAAAAAACAGAGCTTGGTGTTCATGTGTATTTGTGAAAAACACTATCAGGTCACACTGTCTTCACTACTAATTATTTTTATTTAAGTTAAAACCTCCTATCTTCCCACTCCACTTTCATATCTTCCCACTTGTTAACACGGTGATAGACACAAACTTAAATTCAGTCAGACTTGTGAAAAAGAGACCAGGACTAAAATAAAACCGAATTCTGAAAGAACCCATTGAACTTGTCCACTACTAGACTGCAGTCATACTCTCACTGAAGGGCTACTCTGCCCCAAACCAGAATGCTGTCCATGCCCATTACTGTCTCTGAAATCACCAACTGATTACAGAGAATTTCAGTTTTTGAAAACAACTTCAAGCACCATGAATCCTAAAGAGGGTTCCAAAAATCCTAAATCTATCCACACAAAAAGTCAAGGGAAAGTAAGACACTCTGAAATAAAACTGGGCATGGCCATTCCTGTCAACAGTTCCTGTTGCTGAAACACTGAATAAGGTGTTGTAATCAAATAACTATATAACAGGCCATGTGAGTTGCATAACTCAGTCCACAAACATCTAGGTGGAGATTGCACCAGGCCCTAAATTATGACTTTCTTAACTTACATGATTTCTCATCAGGGATGGAAACACAGCTACATTAAAATGGTGTTGTCTTCAGTTATGCAAAACAGGGTAATTCTAGGTGAAATAAAACTATTTAAGGTCAAAAAGTTTATGTACGTGGTTTGCCTAGGAATTTTTGTTGACTCTCTGGATGTATCAATTGTTCATATTCCGTTATGATTTTGGAGCATTAAACTCTCTTTTATTTTTTTACATACTTAAAACTTCACAGTTAGTGACACAAAAAACCCACAAAACTATCTCTGTGAAGATTAATACACAGCTCTAAAGAGTACTGAGAAAATAGATGCCAGTGACTTTGTAATTCCAGAGGGACAGGCTGAAATGAAGAAACAAGTCATGTAATATCTTCAAAGTCAGCCATAAAAAGGCTAATTGTTCCCATAGATTTTTCTTATTGTTTCTAAAAAAAGGACCCAGAACTTTTCCATCAGAAAAACATTAGTCAAGCATTCACTCAACATATGTTTGACAAGCTCTGTCTTACATTCGTGTGAGCTTCTTGACCATGCTCACACCAAAGGAAACCTACCAGAACATTATGAAAATGGCAAGTTTCGTGGCTCACAAGAACCATACATTTGCCAGGAAGATATATGTGCAAAAGAAAAAGGTAGCCATTCCTTCTGCTAAAATGAATTTTTAAAAATATCAAACATAAAAGTAACAACATACTTGTTTCTCACTACGTAGCTTGGGCATTTTTCAAATTCTCAGCTAAACTATTTCATTAACCAATTTTGGCTTATACTTACACAGGGGAGAGCAGTCATCACACTGTTTTAAATGTGATTTTGGTCTGTCTTTTTTCAACAGAAAAAAATCATAGATTAAGCTTAATTATATCCTTTACCATCTCAAGGGGAAAAACCTTGAAGTTAATATTCAGCAGTTCCTGAAAAGAAGTTTTATATGGTATCTAGGTCCTCCACTAAGAAAACAATCATTTAAGTCTGGACACTGGAATGCCACAAACTCTTTGTGCAAAACCACAGTTCTCTACCTAAGCAGCATGGTCAACGCTGCTATAGCAAAATAACAATTAATACAGTGATTTTATCTGTCCAAGCTGCACGCTCTGTCTACCACAACAAGCCAGCCTGAAAAGTTCACAGGATAGATTCTAAGGAGCATCTTAAAGATACTTTGGAAAACAGAACTTGAGAAAGAAAAGCACTTGAAAGCCACAACCCCAGAGGATATACCTAGTGCTTACACTACACATGTGCCCTCCCAAAGCTGATGGTAAAGCATACTTTGAAAGCTGGAAAAGTGGATGGCGTATGTGGCGGGAGCAAATGGAGGGGAGAGAAGGGAAGAAAAATGGCACCATTACATGATCGTGATAAATATGTTTTCTAAAACAGTCTCAACTTCCTCCACCTCAAAACCCACATATTTGATTCTAACTATGTTTTTTTAATGCAGAAACTTCACTATTTTGTGAAGTACACCTATTTTCAAAATACTACTGACTTTTCCATTAGTACAACTTTTTTTTTTTTTAGTGTATTTATTTAATAAATTTAGTTTATAGCTAACTGGCTCTGCAGATTCTTTCACTGGAACAAAACACTTTTTTCCTACTTGAGCAGGTAGTGGTAAATTTAGGAATGACATTCCCTAATCAAATTTAGTACTGGAAATCAGCAATAGAAGAATCATGCCAAGTCATTCATGAGTTTAAGATCAGACAGGCAGCATTTAACAGTTTAAGCATCAAGTAATTCCCATAGATGACCTTACACTTGATTTCAGGAGTGTTCTCATCAAGCCGGTTTAATTGTTCAGGGTCACTGTCTTTTGTCTTTTTTTTCCTTAAATACAGGACTTCTGCTAGTCTATAAAGAGCTGCCAGGCATAGTTTTCCAATATGACAAATTTTACTTCTGATCTTCATAAACTTACTTATAGAGTATCTTAAGGAATTTCTCTCTCCTCCATCTTTTCCAAACATACTGAAAGCTGTTCTAATCCCTTAGCTCCAGGACCACAAAGTGCTAGGTAAAACAAGCAGCAAGAAACATGCTTATGAAGGTCTCCAGATAAAAGTCCAAAGGCTTTGTAGACTCTAAAAGACCTACACCAAACCAAGCTGTTCACATTTTAATGGGTTGGCTTCTGTAACACGTTTCAGGCACTTCTTATTCATAGATCATTTGGTGTACATACTGCTAACACTGTACTGGTGAACTCTATATATATGAAAATATTCAGCAGTTGCTTGCAGAGGGCCGGGTTTTGAAAGCAGAAGAGTGAGTGACAAAAAACTTAAACAGGAGCCAGAGCTCAAAAATCTAAAACCTCCCACCCTGTTGCACAGGTGGCTGCTTGGCATCTGTAATCCTATTCATACTGGAGAAAATGGGAAGACTATCTCCTGATGGATGACCACAAAGCCCACCAAAACTCAAAAATTACCAAGCCTTTCTTCCAGCCACTGCTTGGCTCTATTTCAGGTATGTCCTCCTGGACATTTAAACCTGCTGATGCATACAAGTTCTCCATATTCTGATCTGGATTTTCCTTTTTTAACTTTCATAAACTAATTATCTGTGTGTGACCAGTTGATAGCAGCCATTTTATTATGAAGGGGGATACAGAGAAGATAGGACTTGCAACAATAGGGCCACAGTTTAATGAGAATCTGCCCCAGACAGGAAACCTTGTGACTGGAAGCAAAGAGAACCTGTTTATATTCCATGGCTATCAATAAGACTGCCCTTTGTCTATTTAATAGTGGGCAAAATGCTCTGGTTATATAAGCTGATGAAAGATCACCATTTTTAATTACATTTTAAAAATACATTTATATTAAGGACTCATTTTTTCAAGTCTCATTTGCCTCCACTTAGAACTCAGTTTTCCAAGTCTCATTTCTGCCTTGAAATAGAAGAACATTTTTTAATGCAAGGAGACAATTCTTCTCTAGTTAAGTAACAAATTTCTGTCAAACCTCAAGAACACATTGTACTTTCATGCTTTCATAGTATCCATCATTTGAATCCAAATTTGGTTTGTAGTTATAAAATGTTGATTAGGACTATATAATTTATTTAATGCTAAAGCTTTTAGTGGTTACAAGCAGCAATCAGACCTTTACTCAAACAAATCTCTGGTTACAGTATTGACTGGTTGGCCAAGCCATCCTATGCCTGCCAGCTCAGCACTGAGGGCTGGCTTGGACACCACATCCAGCAATCCTTCTCCTCAGTCAAGAGGCTGCTTTTCCCTTGTGGACAAAGAGGGCAACAGAAATGCTCAGTCAGAACCTCCAGCTACCACTGCTGGCCTCAGTAAGCACATTACAAAATGCCGATTAAAACGGCATGTCATCCTATTGCAATAAAGCA
>WEIT01009676.1:148019-165313 GCA_013389985.1 Dryoscopus gambensis | reverse complement strand
GAAAGAGCAGAGCACTGGTGAAACATTTCATTTTTACTAAATTTCACTAGCTGGGACACTTCCAAGAAAATGCATTATTCATCACTATGTATCTCTGCTAGTTTATACTGTTAGCATTTAATTTCCAAGTAGGCATTCTCATGTTTTCAGCAACACAGATATATTTAATAAATATATATCCAACTCCAGAAAAGACTAGTAGTTTGGGACTTAAATCAGCTTTCTCATGAAATACTTGATGCATGCTACTTTAAATCAACTATTTTTCACAATTTAACTCTGATGAAAAACTGAACTTATTGTTAAAGACAACCTTAGTGTAAGTTTTGCTGCTAAATCATTTCTTTTCATGCACTGCAAGTTTATAAAATTGTATCTGAAACAAACATCGTCTGAGCATAATAGGAGGTAGATTAGACTGCAGGAAAATGCAGGGGTTTGCTGTTCCAGGTTTCAGATTTTATTAACTGCTCATAGAATTTTTTATGGCTTACTCCTACCACTATTTGCCAGGCAACATCTTGAAACCAAAAGACAATTACAGGGCTAAAAAAATATAAATACTGGTGAAAGAAGCATGCATACAAGAATCGTTTGGGGAATTATTTATCTTTTTAAATTTATGTCTCTATGCTCATGTCACCTTTCCACCTATATTTCAAGCTTTGGAGGCTGTTCTGAAATGTAACCAGATTTATTAAAAGCTGAAAGGTTTTCCGTTCTAAAACTGCATATGAGAACTGCATTTTTGCAACTGCAATATGGTAAACCAGAAAGTGGATATACTGCTGTACTACCTTCCTAAAACATACCCTTCATATAACAATTTAGAGAGTGACCTATTCAAAAATTCAGAAGAAAGAAAATATTTTGTCCTTAAATTACAGTTGTTGGAGGGCTTCTTTTGTTTTGGTTAGAGGGGTTTTGTTTGGGTTGGGGAAGGGGGCTTGGTGTTTGCTTTTTTTGCTACAGTTGTTTTGTTTTAAATTTCAGCATATTGAAGTGTTTACTCCTCCTGCTTTAGCAGATCATCAGTATGGAAAAAGTAACAGATTTGCTTTACTTTTGATCTGTTTCATTTTTCTTCTTGTATTTTCCTCTTGGTGTAAAGTATTAAGAAAGAGTAAAGAGTATGCAAACATCGAGTTGGGGTTGCTGAGCATATTACTGTGCACATTCAGAAAAAACAAATACTGTTCTAAAAAAAGTCCAGCTGGCTTCACAAGAGAGCTTTACTCCTAACCAACAAGAATCTCAGTCTCTCTGGTTACAAGCCAAATCAAAGTCACTTTGACTGTGTTTTTCCTTCCTTTTTCTCTCACTTTTGGGACAGTGGGAAGAAAAGGCATGAACATTACACTTTCCTTATACTCTTAACTGGTTTTAGAATCTAATAAAATAAAACACTATCATTGGCTCCAGTTTACAAGTTACAAATATACAGGAAAAGCATACATCCATCCTTTTGTTATTTCCAAAGCTTGAAATATATGTACTGGAAAATAAACATATTTTGAGTTTATAAATTGTCAAAAGACTACTGAAATTGAAGAAGAAAATATTCAAGATATGGTATTTCTATGAAGTTCAGGTAAAAAGCCATGTTTTGCAGAGATTTTCTTCTTTTGGAGGAAAAAAGCCGAACAAAAATTATAGTGCAAAGAAGTGGCAAGCAGCAAAACACAACCCTCATCTTTTCAAAAAAACGAGGCACTGATTTCTCACCCCCCAAAAAAACAGTTGGCTGAAAAACGTATGGGAAATGGCAGTATAATAGATAAACTTTCTTGCTTGTTCAAGGAAAAAAAAAGTTAGTAAAAGTAAATTCTATATTATAGATATAAAATATTTTCAAAAGGTTAGACAGCATCAAGGACATTCCATTAGTATTCCACTTAGGCTTTCGAAAACACTTGGTCACAGATGACTGGCCGTGGGGTAACCTCAAGCCAGTCATTTACGTAACATTACCAAAACTCCACTGAATTTTCCATTGTTGGCAAACACTGCTTTGTCCCAAGAACAGAGCAAAAAGAGCCACATCCAGAGACTCAAATGAGAGCTGAGAAAATAACATCAGTTCTAGAAGGGGCTCAGACAAAAACACAGAATTTTTTAGAACAGGAGTTCCCTCCCCCAAGGGTGGGGAAAGGAGCCTCTCTTGTAAATTTTCTGATTAAGCTTCAAAATACATCTCGAGTTGTTATTAATACAGTATGTTGGCTTCTCCCATTTCTTCAGGTACTTCAGTAAAGCATTAATATCAACAATGAATAAAGCTCCAAAACATTTCATTTCTTGACACTTGAGAGAGGCATAAGTCTGTCCACAGGCAGCTGACACCCTTTTGAGAAAAGCAGATTGTATTAGGTTTTAGGTTAGAACTTCTCTGTTTCTGCTGATCTTCTGCACTACAGCCAAACTAAGTTTCTAGTACCATTTTTTAGAGTCTGAGGATTCCTGATTGTTCACAAACCAATATGAATGGAATTTCAGAGGTTTGCAAATCATACCAATAGAAACAAATGATGCAAAATGACTTAGGATAACTTTGACAACAGCATTTGAAATCATTCAACAAACAAGAATTATTACAAGTTTTGGTATTTGTAACTGTTTTAAAAAAGACTTACCCTCTTGCAGGATCTAAGGCGATTGCTCTGGGTTGATCCAATTCTTGCCAAAACAAAACTTTCCTTAGTGATCCATCTAAGTTAGAAACCTCAATCCGATTTGTTTCCGAATCTGTCCAGTACAACTTCTCCCCCAGCCAGTCACAGGCCAGCCCGTCGGGCGACAGAAGTCCGGAAACGACCACGTTTTGTACACTCCCGGATTTATTGAACTCTGTCCGTTTGATGGCTTCCTCGCTGACATCACTCCAGTAAATCAAACCTTTGAGGAACACGAAGTCCACGGCGGCCGCGTCCTCCAGGCCCCCCACGATCACCGTGGCGTTCTCCTTGCCGTGGGCAGCATCCACCAGCCGCAGGTCCCGGCGGTTCGCGTACAGCAGCAGCGGGGCAGCTGCACACGGGACAGAAACAGGGGGCACACACAGACAGATGTGTTAGTATCACTCGTATCAAGCACAACTTGTACTGATGGTGCATCAGGCCATCGGTAGCTACTGATTTAAGAGTATATAAAAATAAGAAATACTAGGGAGACATTTTGAAGTTTGACTAAAAAGCACCGACTCAAAGCTTTTTAACTTGGTTACAAGTCTTCGTAATGGGCAGCTCGCTATTCTGGCTTGTGCATTATTAAACTAACATTAAAGAAGAAGGGAGAGAACAAAGAAAATGGAGGTTTGAAGTGCCCAAATGACACTGCTCTCTAGAGAAGGATCAGAAAGACAAAGGTAAAACAGTTTTCTAAGCACTCAGTGCTGGCTCACCTGAGCAAGGATTATTTTTCTTTACAGAATTTAGTAATATACACCCCACATCTATAAAAGCATAATTCATGTCAAGCTATCAAAGCCACTTGCATGTCAATACTCCCTGAAATTATGTATCTCAGATATTTTACATATAGTACATAAAAATACAAAATTCATGGCACAGCATGAGGCAAATGTTGGTTTAGAGTGTTGAAGGTGGCATGAGGAGGTAGGGAGAAAAATAAATCTACAGGAAGGGACAAAACAGTTCTTTCAAACTCAGCTCTACCATACCTGCTTAGTTCTCTAACACAAAGCCTTTATGGTATATGCTTTATTTGCTTACTCTGTCAGTTTGCACAGTCTGGATATTTTTCATAACAACACCTAAGATGACTAATGTAAAACGATGAAAAAAAGACAGCTTCTTAAATGTAATATGCCTGCTTAATTGTCCTTAACCACAAGCTATATATATAGCATTATGAAAATTCCAGCCTCATTCCTACCTCAACAAAAGGTTCAAAAAAATACTACATTTGTGTAAGACAGACAATGACATCCTTTTAAATCCACTGTCAGAGAACATTTTTACCTTTCCCTGCGTTTACTCAGAAACTGTAGCACCAGAGCTGTACAAAGGCATTTAGATCCATAAATGCTCCTCTACCTGTCACCACACAAATTTCACAGGGATCTTGCAGAGTTCTTCCTCAGCATTGGTGGGCACTTCAAATTTGCAGCAGAATGGATGTCCTAACCAAAAGGTCAGAATTTACAGAGCCAAAGGAGGTGCATGGCTCAGTAATGTCAAGGGCCACACTGCCAGAAGAGATACAGTTCCCTGTGTGACTAACTCACACTGAAATTAGAAATACTAACAGACTTCAGTAAATTCAAAAGCTGGTTTCCAAGATCAGACTACTCCCCTCATTATCGTATCACAAAACAATTTCTTAAAAACACTGTCACGTGTGAATTGGGAGAAACTGAAATAACTAGGAAAGTTCCTTCCTCTACCTGCAATTAAATGAGTCCTGCTACATAGGTTTTGGGGTGGTGGGAGTTTTGCTGGTTTTTAAGAAAACTAAATTGCTTAGACTGTCATCCTAAATGTAGAAACACTGAATATAACTTGATTTATGATGAGCTTTAGATAGAACAAGGGAGGGGTGAAATTTTGTTGGTTTTAATACCACCAAATTTGTATTTGTATTCCCTTCTTCAGAAAGCAATTTTCTATTGTGGAAAAAAACATTTGAGTTTAGAGATTATCTTCCCTTGAAGAAGGGGTAGACTTTTTAAAATTAGATGGAGAATCTTTATATTAAGAATTTATTATTGCCTTACTTTGCTATCTCCTTCCCTTCCTTGCCTAATTTCCCACCCCCCAAGATTTAAAATTATTTATAGTACATTTTCTTGAAGGGCCAATTGCTTATGATGACCACATTTCAGAAAAAAAGTATTCAATAAACTGCAAGGTGTAAAAAATGTAATATAATAAAACCCTCTACTTTTTAACAGTAACCTGAAAAATCTAGTTACCAGCCAGCTCAGCGTCATCTAATGCACACAGGAGAGCGTGCAGCTAACTGGCACAGTCTTCTCTAATAAGACAGCATGCCCAGCATTTGGAAAAAAGCAAATCCACACACCAGTGAGTACAAGCTCCATTGTTATGTGCACCACGGAGCACCCATGCACACAGCATGCGCTGAACTGGAGCACCAGGTCAGCAGGCAGGCCTGAGGGCACTGCTGAGCCTCACACAGCCTCGCTGCGCCGGTTACTCACTCCCTGCCGGAGCTCTGCAGACAAACACCTTTGCATCACTGAGACAGCTTAGCTGAATGACAGCTCAGGAGAAACACAGCTACACTTAGGATGTAGTACACTTTAGGATGCATAGCTTCATGCAGATTGATTCAAAGCCACAACTTGTAACACATTCCGAAGGGCTGGCAGATGAGGACGTTAAGCTTTCCAATTTGTTGCAACACTCAGGAATGAAGCCTGCATCACCTAAATAATAAAAAACAGGTTTGTTCCCCCACTGCCTCCAGCCCTTCCCAGAAAACACGAAGGCTTCAATGTGCCATAAAACCCAGTTACTGAAGTTGGCAGAATTAGTACCTAGTATCATCTCTGCATTTACTTCACTCAGGCAGCAGTGCCAAGAACAAAATTGTGCCAGAAGATCCCACGCTGTCCCAACTTTGAAAGCACAGGACACTGAAAAGATGGCTCTCTTCAATAATGACATTATGAACTGTACTAGTAACTTGGGAAGAAGTCCAAGAGCATCTCCTTTCAAAGCTGGGCAACTATTTGGTAGTTTAAGTTATAACAGGGCAAAATGACAAAATTCAGATTTTTTTTTAAAGAAGCTGAACTCTTTACATGTTTTTATTTCTCTTTCTATAAAGATCATAATAAAATACATTGTAATGCAACAAACTACAATACATCCAAGAGAAGCACATATTTTTGAAAGAAAAAAACACCTATCCTGGAAATCAAAACCAGAAACATTAGTGAATACTTCCATGTCCTCTATCACCTGAGAGGTCTATATGCAGGTAATTCTTCTAATTAAAGTACCCAATAGAGAGTAAAAACTATGCTTAGCTATAAAATAAGGGATTTTTTTTGTACCCACCTGCAGGAACAAATGTCTCATTAAGGAACACAAAAATTACAAAAACTCAAGTTTAACACATTTCAGCAGCAACAAAAGTAATTTACATCGTAAGAAAGTCCTGCCAGTAGTGGTCACTCAGCATATAACCATTTCTTAATTCCAGTGTTCACATAAGACCCTTCCTAAGTTTACCACATGCAGTATTAAAGTCCAGACATTGTCTTTTTTGCCTTACTTTTACAACTAGAATTCTACCAGCATCCTTCTTCTCACCGCCAAACTCCAGTTCTTACACCTCATATTTCTCTTGGCTGCAGCTCCTGCCTCTCTTACTGAAAGCTGCTAATCCCCAGGACACTCAAGCCTGGTTTCCTTTGCACTTGTTTACTCAAGTCTTGCTCTGTACATCTGACTTGTGAGCATCTGTTACAGGTATAAAAATGCTGCTGCCCACAGGATGCAAAGTGATGAACCAATATAAAACGAGCACTTTACCACCTAAAAAGGTTTTTTAATCTTTTTGGTGTTTAAGTGGCAACTTTAAGCTGTCAGAATTTGTCATGCTTTTCTTTAATTAGTCCAGTGGCCTTTTCCACGAATTCCCACTTTCTCCTTTCTACATTCAGCGATCCAGGACAGCTCTGGGTGCCATTAGGTGACGTCAGTGTTACCTTCAACATGCTCATTCTCTTTCACTGACACGGAGTTTAGCCTGGCTAAAGCAATTAGCACAGTCTCACTTCCCCCAAATCTTTTTTTGTCATTCCCAAGCCCCAGTGATGCTGTTCCACCCCCTCCCTTAATTAAGAGCCCCTCCCCAAGCTGATTCAAATCACTATGTCAGTGAAAGGTTTGACTGGGTTAGCAGGTTCAGTCAACTCAAGAAGTGGTCCAGCAAACTCCAAAGCTGACATAAGGTGAGCAGCAGAGAGCTGGAAGGGGGAGCAGCTCTCCCCCCTTCACCAGCAGCCTGCTGGATCTGCTCAAGATGTGACTGCAGCCACCTCCTTTCTCCCCAGCTTCACTTCCGGCTGTTGGTTCCCGACCCCTCTTTCGTGTTGGCTTGAGCACTCGTCCTGTGCCACAGCAAGACAATGCAGGGAACTAAACCAGCAGAAGGCTACCGAGCTCTCCTCGCCAGCTGCCAAAAAGCAATTTTTAGCCAGCCATTGTCCAGAATCAGTTCAGACCAAAAATCAAATCAGTATAAGCACTAGCACACCAGGGAAACGAGGGACTGCATCAGCTTTCACTAATTAGTTGGACCAGTTCCTCATGAACCTCCAGTTAAGGAACAGGACTCAGAGCAGAGGTGGCCACTGACAAGTTGTGGCAATCTGCCACAGAATCGCAGTGTGGAAATCACTGAGCAACTGCTGACATTGTGGAAAGAAATATCCGTGTAGAAGTCACTGGTAAGAAACCCCAGGGACTGTCACACTGGAAGATGATGTCGTTGAGTTGGGACGGGAATACTCTCCATCTTTTAAAGGTCTTGCTGAAGAACTCTGAGCATCTAAAGCAAATTGGTACTGCTGAGCACACTGCTATGAGGACAGCAAACACGAGGACTGGAGAAAAGAGGAGACACAGTGATGAAATGTACCAAATACATGCTGACCTGCATGAGGCACAGTAAGCAAGGATTCCAAATGCCTTGACAGAATGACACGCACTCACATTCAGCTCACAAGAGAAGGAGAAGCAGAGAAATGGACATAGATGACCAGCAAAAAACATTAATTGCAACCTCCTTAAAACCATTCAATACACAAAACTCCATGTATGTAATTCAGTAATCATCCCCAAGATGTCCCCCAGAGAACCAACACAAGAACATAAGGAAAAGTTTCTTACACAAGGATTTTGGAGCAGTCAGTTATGAGGACTGGCCCTTCACTCCCTGGGTTTCAAATTTCTTCATCACTGCTCATGCTTATATGAAATTCTGTCTATTTATTTTCTGCAAAAGTTTGAGTTTTGCTGCTCAGTTTGGAGAAGCCAAGAATGAAAAGGTTGAGGTAGCATTGGGAATCAAGCCTGGGAGACTTGTATCAAGTAAGAAGAGAGACAATTTGAAAATTAACATAAACTTTTCCAAATAGCAGGGAGCCAACCTCACGAAACTTTATACAGAGATGGTTTATATTTTCAAGCAAACAACAAAATCACTAGGAAATATGCAAGAGTTTTAAGCATAGCAAGCAACAAGCCAGGATTTTGCACCAAGTTCTCCATCATAGCACTTCCCCAATTTTTTCCATACGCAATTCCATACATTTTTTAAAATACAAATAATGAACTGACTTACTAGTGCCCACCATGCCTCTTTCACTGTGAACTGAGAGTACTCTTCTCTCTGAACCTCCTTATTCTCACAAACATACTTCCAGGACGCAGCAGGCAACCAGGAATTTAGTAAATGAGCATGAGGCAGCCCAAACTTGGCAGAAAGGACCTTTTCTCCTCTTTTCAGCTAACATAAAGTATTTTCCTCAGGCTGAAGCCAAGCAAGGGCTGTTCAGACAGTAACTCAAAAGGTCATAGGAGCAGCAGGCCAGTGAAGGAGATGAGTAGCCATATCAGTGCAACAGCAAAGACACTAAGCTGGGCAACAGCAGCATTTGGATTCTGTAGTAAGCTTTACTGTTTTCAGGCCTTTGGCCAGATACTAGCTGTAGAGACCAAGGCATCCTGCAGGACTAGCTGGTACAAAGGCAGTAGAGTCATCCTTTAGCCTGCTAAATACAGGGGGAAAAAAATTACCTTACTAAAGAGATAGAAGGATGGAGACATGAGACTGAGAGGAGAGAAAAAAAAAAAAAATCAAAAGGACTACAGGTAAGGACAGAAACACCAGGTCCAGGCATAAAAAGCCAACAGACCTGTCAGATTATAGCAAAAGCACACATGACTGAAGTACACGATGAAGTCCGAGCATACTATAGGCAAATAAACTTTCTGAATAACAGGCATCACCTGCCAAATCATCCCACTGGTAACACAGCCTTACAGCAGGAGCACCAGAGCGTGGCTCTTCTCAGTGCTAGGTAGCACACACAGATGTTTTGTCCACCTTTCTGTAACATGGACTCCCCTGTTCTGAAGTTCTTTTGATTGTCCTCTCATGGGGATGGAACACAGCAGTTTAGCTCTGACATTTTTCTAACTTCATATCGTGAATCTACCTGGCTCACAATAGGATGAGCAGAGAGCTGATGCTCCCTGGTCAGGCATCTGCTTATAGCTGCATGGCCATAAAACACTACCACCTTCTTCCACCACCCTTCTGCTTACAGAGCAGCAGCAAAATAAAGGTGACCTGGCACTTCCCAGGGCCAACTGCAGGCTCTGGAAAGCAGGAAGGCTCCTTAGAGATGCGTAGTAAAGTACTTCTGTGATCCACAATAAGGTCTGCAGAACCTGAGCATTATACATCTCATTTTCTCAGGTGTCCTCATAATCTTCCTTCAACACTCTTCCAGCTTCTCAAACAGTTGTCAGAATAACACACAGTGCTGCAGATGAAGTCATACCAGTTCCACATACATTGGCAATACTTCCCCAGTTCTACCAGCAACACCCATGTTTAAATCGACGTGATCTGTTAAATGAAAAAGTTAGTTAGCAAGCACCTCTGCTCCAGCAGAAAAGAAGTCTTGTTTGGCTCTACCAACTAGAGCCCCATATCTGAACAGGGATGGTATTTTGCAATCTAAACTAAGTGCTGTGATGACAGGGAAGACAACCGGATCACACTGAAACAAAACACTGCCCTTCACACCTTCTGGCATCACCTTTTCCTACAGCACTTCTAACAGTGACAAAACAAACCAAAAGCCTCGATCATATTCCTCGGGAAGCTGTGTCCCTCCACTGAGGGAGAGCACTGAGACACAACGCTGTGGTGCTGTGACAGCAGGAGCCCATTTCCCAAAGCCTAGGAGGGCCAAAGGCCACAAGGTACCCCTTGTATACCCTGGCAAGCCAAGGTGGGAGTGCCCGAAGGTTTGTTGCTGCTCTGGAGCAACTGCAGTTCATGATGTGTTCCAGCCTAGACAGCAGACATTTGAGGGTGCACGTCCAGTGGGGAATGGCCTGGGAGTGTTACTGTCAGTCACTCCTACCAGCTCACTCCCCTCCTTCGCTGGAGTAACCCAAGCACATGGGAACAGCCCCAGCCACGGGGTCTTACCCCAAATGGGTCAAAAAATTCACACCCTCAACAGCAGCACACTTCCAACAAACAAGGCCTTTCTCCATGCTAACAAGAAGTTCACAGGCACTGAACTACTCTGTTCACTACATCTGGAAAAGATGACTTCTCCAACAATTGTATCCAAGATTGCATGCCAGTCTTAAAAGATACCCAAAAAACATTTCTTGAAGTGTGACAGTTTGTCTCACCAGGTAAAAACCAAATCAAACAAAACAGCTTACTTATTCTGTTTTGAGGCTGGGGGTTTTTGTTAAGTTTAGTATTTTAAGCAGTATCAGGAAATTGCTGTAAAGCAAGAACACAGAATTTAGCATGAAAGACCCTAGTTCAAGTGAACAGTCTGGGACTGCTTTTAACGGGCAAGGAAAGATGTGCACATACTCCAATAATTTTGAGAATGATTGGACATTTAATTTTTACTTTGTGAAAAAACTGTTGTAGCATACTTTTAACTCTCATACTTTTAATATCCCAGCACTATTAATGTCAAATGTTCGACAAGCTTACATCAGATGTAATGACACATGGGAAAAAAACCCCAAACCACCCCAGAAAACAACACACACACACAGATATATGCAGGATCCCTTGGAAAAGGTGAATGATCTTGTCTTTTTCACACTGAATGGGACTCATTTCTGGAAATCCAAAAGAAGAACAAATAAACCCATAAACACAAAACCACCCAACTTGGAATTATCTTATTTATTTTACCATTACCTACAGGGTAAAGGGTAACTGTTGAGCTTCAGTTAAGTTTCTGAGTTGTTATAAGAACATCACTGCACTTTCTAAATGGACATAATGAGAGTCACTACAAGGTCTACAAATTCCTACTCCTCAATTATTCTTAATATTCCTTTCAATTAATCTGTGTATGGACAAGAGGATTCTTGGATTTCCGAAGTGTTAATATTTTTATTAACACTAATACTATGAGTATAAGCAGGAGTTTTATTTCCTGCTTTGACAGAACAACTAAGGGAACAAAGTTTGAAATTCTGTGACACCTTAAATTTCTGTTGCTTTCCACTTACCCTTAACTTCCAGAATTCCAGCAAACATATCAGCTACTTTCTAGAAGCCTGAACTCTCTGACAACGGACAGAGGAGAATCTATGTTATTAAGGAGTTCTTGAGGCATAAACAGTTTAAAAACCCCAGCACACTACATACAAACTATATTTTTCCTCTGGGAACAGACTGGGAAGACAGAGGAAGAATAAGGGGGGGGAATATAAAGGTATCACAGAGAAGAAAACAAACAATTTTTGATTAAGCAAAATTATATAGCCAGTTGATTAAAATTTTCTGTCTCAAATATGATTACTTTTCAAATCTGACATCAAGAGCTCACACATGGCCCTCATAAACAGAATTAAAACTATAATCCCATTATTGCCACATTGATTATATCACAAGGGAGTAATTCTATTTAGGTAATGTGATCCTGTAACAAGATACTAAAAAAATCTGTACGAATGTTGCCATTTTCCATGTCTGTTTATATTAAAAACATTTCCTTACTGTTCTCTCCATATAAATACTGAGGCTCAAAAAGCATTCCATTTTTTAAACTGATACGCTTCTTTCTCCAAGTAGTTTATAACATTTTGCGAAGGAAACAAAGTATTACTAACTAAAGCATTGCTTCTTTTAACCTAGACTTCGACTGGCTAATTTCTTAAAAGTAGATTAAGAATAAGGTATTACAGACAAAGGTATTAACAGTATTCCCATTCTATTCATAGACTGGTATGTTTGACTCCATTTCAAAATTGGTGGGGAACTCTGCCAACTACGTGGAAACGGAAAGGTCTGTAGCAAGATAATAATGAGACAAAAACCCCACCCTATTTTCATAACCATTTCACCAGAGAACATATCAAAAAGCAGAAACGACAACAAGATAATTTCTACTTGCAAATGCAAGCACTGTGTTCTGACTAAGTTTGTCCATGTGGAGCAAATAGCAAGCCTTCCACATTGTAAATGTCCTGACATAAATATTTATAAACTACAAGGATATCTAGAGAGTTTAATGAAGGCTCTCTATGTCAGCTTGCCTGGCAAATATATAAATTGGAAAAGGCTGCTTAATATTTAGGGTGTCAATACCCAGCATTTATGTACAATCCATTAAAGATCCAAAGCTTTCCCCTTTCAAGCCTTGGACAATTACCACAAAAGAATGACACAGCCCGTTTGCTTAGAGCACTGTGTATTCTGTAACTCTGCAAGTGGTACATACTCTGAAGCCACACCTGACGTGTAAGCTGAAACACTGAAGGTTATTAGGAGAGCATGTACTTTGTTCACTGAACAGCAATTGCACTTTAGAAGAGTCATCACAACCAAGTGCTCGGCACAGAAGAAGTGGAAGTACTGGCTGCCTGCTCATCCCAAACCTCATGTGCACACACCAACAGTCACCCTTGGTGAGCCACAGCATATAAAACTTGAGGGCTCAGTTTTAAGTGGGGAGCGCCAACTGTGAACATGACCAGACCACCTCTGAAGTCCGCAGGGCAGCTGCATCCCCCCCACATCTCTCTAAGCAACTTACACCACTTACTGGTACAAGTCCATCTGAGGGAGATTCCTTATCAACCTAAATTCTACCCAAAGCTCTCAGGTGAGTGGGCTGAAACATGAGGGCTGCCCAGCAGGAGAACTGGAGAAGGAGCTGAGCACGCTCCCAGACACAGCAGAGCCAGCAGCTCAGCCAGAAGCAGGAGCATGCAACAAAGCTTCAGCTCCAACGGCATTTCTGGTGCCACGCAACAGTAACATGGACCCCTCCCTACAGCATAAGGAACTGCCCTCTTTGGAAGAGGCCACCAGCAAAGCCACCCAAGTATTTAGCATTTCATAGGAAATTAATGAGATTAAATATGCTGGGGACAAAGAACATAGAATTTAAGTCTGCAGACTGGCTGCCAGAGGAGATGAATGGTGACAGATCAGAAATTGAGACCTGTTTCTCCCTGTTTTCCTGCCCTAGCCTACTCCCTCAGAAGGAAGACAAAATATCTTCACTGTAGTTGGTTTAAACTATAAAGCATATCCCATATTACATGCACTGCAGCAGATATTTTTGAAGCTGGCATTTTTGAAATGCGACATCATCATAAAGGTGGATTACAGATGTCCAAAGGAATCAGCTTTCTCCAGCTCCCAAAGACAGAGCTTAAAAGGTTCCTATATGCCCAATCCTGACCTATCTTCCTGAAGGGAAAAAAAAAAAAAAAAAAAGAAACAAAATAAACCCCTTCTACATATTCTACAGCTTGTAGCCAAATTCCTTACCTAGAAGTCCAGGAATGCAGATTGAAGCAATTCACTAGGGAAAAAGGAAACACGAATGCAGTTCATGCCCCTCCAACCAGTGTTGCTGTGAAACAAGAACAAAGCTTTCCACCTGAGTATCTTCAACTCACACTGAAGGATAAAAGAAGTCCTTTACCTGCATATACCTCTGACCAGAACTTCCCTACATCTTCAGAACTTCCCTACATCATCTTGTCAAAAATCCTACTTTGTCTTACCTCCAAGACATAGCAAAAATTGCCATCAAACTTCTTAAATCCTAATTTTTCAGTCTTAAATAAAAGCTAAAGCAATCTGATGATAAGTAAACTATATCACAGAGATGCAATTGAAAAAACTATTAAATTAACAGTGGATCTTGGAACACCTTAGATTGCACTAATTTTAGACTATTCTATGAAAAGATGAAAGAGGAAAATGCATTGGAAATCATGGAAGACAAGGGCACGCTGATTTCTAAGGAATCATACAATGAAGAAACATGACTAGAAAATGGTTGATTCAAGCTTGGGTGAAGAAATAGACCACGAATATTAAAAAAAAAAAGTTTCCAAGTCTTAGTGTCATAGTATTGTACCGTCTCTGGGTGAAGAGAGCCTTCAACTGAATGCGGAAACATATCTCTAGCTGGGAATGCCACACTTCACCTCCAACCTGAGTGCTTCAGGAGTGAAAACCTATTCCTTACCCCCTTCTCCGACTTCTGGTAGAAAAATACGTACACACACCACCAGTTAGCAAAGTTTCAAACACACCACAGCTTAGCAAAGTTTCGAACATTAAACTCTTCTAAACAACATGCAAATGGATCTATCCAAAAAAACCACAAAAAAGCAAGGATGTGTTTATGAAAACAGAAACAATGGATTAAAACCAATTAAACAGTAACAATATTAAAACAATAATAATGGATTAAAACAAACTCTCTTCTGAACTCTAGAGAAGCACAGTTTTAAAACACCCATTACCAAAAAGGCATTTTCATTTCTTCACTATCTGACCCTAAACACAGAGGTCTGCAACATTCAGTAGGTTTGCACAAACATCCTTTATAAGATTCCTATTCAAGCAAGAGCTTTTTGCATTGTCTGCATGATCAGGGTTTAAAGCCAAAACAAAACAGCAATTGCACGCTGACTGGAGAGCTATTTCTGGAAGAAAGCAAGCCATGAACACTGGTAGAGGAAGAACTCTTATCACTTTTTTAAAAGCTGAAACCTCAGTTTCAGTTATCTGCAGTGCCCTTACAGATGTGATGACACTGCTTTTGCCTCTTTGCAGCTGTCAGTTATCTAACAATTATCTCTCTGATTGGTTTCCCAGCTGTCCTGAAGAACACCTCAAAGCTGCCACAGAGCAGCTCTAACTCCACTCCTCTGGAAGTACCCTCAGGGAGCAGCTTCAAGAAGCACTGCTGGTCAGAGGGGGAAGCCCAATCCCCCACATCAAACCACGGGCCAAGAGGAGAGAGCAGAGACCAGTGACATCTTTCTTCCAGCAGCCATAACATTAAAAAACCCCCCAAGCCCAAATCACAGAACCTCCACAGCAAGCTGTCATGATGGTGACCTCCTGTCTCTTAGAAACTCAAGCACTTGCCCTGAAAACAGCAGTAGGCTCTGGTTTATCGCAGTCCTGGGATGATTTTTGAGACAGGTGCCTTGCCTTGTGCATCCATTTCTAGCCAGCCCCAGCCTCACACTTCTTCAAGTCCTTATGCATTCCCAGGGTACTGACTTTATTCCTTTACAGATTGGTAAGCAAGTCTACCATAGCTTCTTCAGAGTAATAGTTCAGTTGTCATAAACCTTGGTCCATTTGCCTTTTCTGTGAGAACAGGGAGGCTGGTTCTGGAAGCAGAGAGGATACAGCAGTCCACAAATACACACTATTACACTTGCTGAGTTTGTCTCCAGCACTGTCGGCTTGGCATCCTCTACAGCACCAAATTCACAAACCAAATAGTGAACTTCCTAACTTCAACTCTACTTTCATGTATAAGCTTATTTATACTCATGCTGGCACTGCCTCTGCCTCATTAAGGAACTGCTGACACCTCTTCTGAACTCACACATCTTACTCGAACCTACTCTACTTGCATAGATGCTGTTTATTAGGGAGGATGTATGCATTAAAATTTGATTTTTGTTTCTTCACGGTTCAGCTGTTCCTGCTGTTTATCTCTATCGAAAGTAACAATTAGCCAGTAGGAAAATTACTATCGTGTCACAAACAGAGGATTACAACTTCATGTAGGCAATCAAACAGCAGGGCACCACGAATACAGAAGAAACAGAAATGCTGTTCGGATACAAATGTCCTTGGCAATAGACAGAGGTGAGAGATGAGAAAAGGAATGACAGTCATATAATTTATAAACTGAATGCTTCTTCAAAATGTCCCATTAAGCATGAAGTATACAAAATTTTGCAAAAGCACATGCCACTATTTTGAGATTAATTTGAAGAAATTACTGTAACAATATTATGTGACATCACATACAACAGCTATTTCTGTGCTGTCATTTGAACTAGACTGAACATCAAATTAAAGCCAAACACATGGTATATTAAGAATGGGCATGATTGTTACTTATTAAAATAAACTAATCAGGAAATAGTTTCTCCCTACACTCCAGAGCCAACTTAACTTTCAAAAATTGGGGTTAACTGCCACAAACTAAGTTGGAAAAGTTACACATGCCATTTAAATAAGTATATTTGTATCTCTGCAAACAGGATACAATATGGCAAACAGATGCACAGGGTAAAAAAAAAAAAAAAGGCTATGGATGAGAGGAAAATCTTTGTTTTCCAGATTACTGAGCAACTGGAGACTGAGCAGTTACTTCAACCTACACCACCGTTAGTCTAACTTTGATCAAAACACTCTAGTGGGGATGAATTCTCTAAATAAAAATGTGGTTGATTAACTCCTAGCAAATAATCTCTTGCCCATCTAGTATGAAAAAAGTCAAAATCAAGTAAACAGAAAAATGTATGCAAACACCACAGGCGATTTCTTCCCAGAAAGACTGAACACAGAGACATAGTTACTGTAGTTAGGTTTATAGCATTTAAAAAAAGAAAAAATCCTGTTTTCTTTCAGATTGTGCCCTGCAAGACAAGAAATTTTGTTGCAGCCGGGAAGCACACTCAAAATTCTCAGCTACTTTAAGTGACACCCCCTCGTAAGGCACTCGACTGCTCATTTAAAGCTGTATGAACATCCGTGGAGGTTCACCAGAGAAACACAAACTTCTCTCAAGTCCCTGCGCAGCGCCAGCCCAGCTGAGAGCTGAGCACTCGCTGCTCCTCTCGCTCACTTTGCTGCGAACAGAGGGTCGGTGCAGCCGCGGTTCCCGGGCCCTGCCCGCTCCCGGACGCTGAACACGCGGGGCTCCGCGCTCCCCCCGCACCCCGCAGGATGGAACCTCGGGGGGAGAACGCGACCAGCCCGGCGATGGGCACAGCGGTGCCAGCCTGACACCGGCGGGGCCGAGCTCTGCCCCAGAGCCGCTGGCGTCCACGGACTGCGGGGGCTGCAGAGAGACATGGGGGGAGCGTGCGATAGTTCAGGGGGATCCTTTTTAAAAAGAAAGAAAAAAGAAAAAAAAAGGAAGAAACTTGAAAACAACAATGGGGCGGCTCGGGACGCGGCCGGTGGCCGCTGGCAGGGCGGGCTGCTCCCGGCGCGGTTCGGGAAGTTGCTCAGGA
>WEIT01009676.1:124647-147495 GCA_013389985.1 Dryoscopus gambensis | reverse complement strand
CAGCTCCCCTCTCCCGGGCGGGATCGCGCACACCCCCGGCAGCCCCGCAGCCGGCAGAACCCCGACGGGGACCCCGGCCCGGCGGGGCTCCCTGAGGGATGGAGGGAGGGTGAGCGGGGTTACGGCACCCCCCGAGCACAGGGACGGGGCGAGGTGGGGGGCGGCCGCATTCCAGCGGGACTACTTTGCCTCCCCTCGCCCCCTCCGCCGCCTGCGATGCGGTTCGGCCCTGGCCCGTGAGGACGGGACTACTTTCTGCCACAGAGCTGCGGCGGCGTCCGAGCGGCAGCACAAAGGCTCCGATCGCCATCCCGACCCCGCTCCTGGCACGGGCTGTAAAGCCGGAGCATCGCCCGGGGGGCGGGCGGCAGGCAGGCAGGCAGTGTGGCAAAATGAAGTTACGGTCCGTGCCCCCAGTGTGCAGACTGAAGAGCAGTAAATCCCGGCCTTTCCCAGAGCAGAGGGAGCAGGCGTCCCTTATCAGCAGGAATTGCTGCCCGGCTGATGTAACGATGCGTGATTTATTTCCCAGCGCTTTTGGGGGTGCCCTGCGTTATTGTCCCCCTTGCTAAACTAAATGTGGTGGGCTGGGTTTGTGCTGCTTAGAGCAGTGTTACCAATAATATGAGCGGCCAGTGTGCTGTGTTTAAACATAACTTAGTCTTTCCCCCTCTTGTATTCAAGTAAACATACCCTTTTCTTTCTGAGGAAGCTAAAAAGTTAAGATTTTGTAATACACCCTCAATTGAAAAAAAAATCCCCTCCTTTCTTTGTTCGTTCCTAATAATATAAAATGCAGCTTTCTTGCATTTCCTCTAGATTAGAAAACCTACTTCATTATTTCAACACGTCTAAACGTTTTCATTAAAGTCTAAACGTCTACATCACATTCTCCCTCCCTCACAGAATGTGACAGCTGGTGAGTAGAATAATGACACGAAGCAGAACAACTTAGAGCAACATTTGAGGTACTTACATTCCAGAATAGGTATTATTTTCAGGATTATTAGAAACTCAGAGAAACGTTTAACTTTTACCTTCATAGCTGCTCAACATACATGTTCATAGCTTTTTTTGTTATTACAGTAGGAGATAACATCTGGGCCAGATTAAAGGCCTGGGCATTGTAGGCTGATTCTAAATGGCTCCTGGTGCCCTGTGATATTATCAGACTCTCAACTTTTACTGTGGAAAAATTTAAAAACTAGAAGAAAACAGAAGGGGGTTTTTTTAAATTAAATATATTTCCAACCTTCAAGGTTGCAAAAAAAGATTTTGAAAATGTAAACAATTCAACTCAACAGCAATATCTGCTCAAGGCCAGGTCTATATTACAAAATTTTGTCCTTGACTGTCTGCTGGGTGAAATAGCCTCCTCTGTTACTGTGCTGTCAGTTGGGAGGATCAGCAAACTCGAGCAAGATCCACATGGACAATGGATGGGAAGACTTCCCATACAGAAATGTACCCTGGAGAAGAGAGAACCTGCATCCAACCCTTGTTTGTCACCACGAGATTTTGCAGGAGCAGGCAAAAGGAGCACAGTTTTATATTTACTTTCACTGTTTAATTGGAATCTAAAAGGAAAATGAGGTTGTGGTTGATTTGGGGTTTGGGGTTTTTTTTCCCTCATAGTGTTTCCTTATACTTTTCCCATACTCGTAGTGTTGCACAATCTGTCATTAACCTCTTGAGAAGTACGGCAGATCTGTAATGAATTCTTTGTATCTCAATCATACAGTGCACAGCTGAGGAAAACCTCAAGCCTGCACCCCTGCATCACAAAAACACATTTCTCCACATGCCATTCCCTCTCACATCTTATCTGTTTCTGCTGGAAACACTCTGGTGTCTTGACTATCTCCCTTGGGAGCCTGATCCCCTGCCTGGTTGCTCTGACTCTTAAAGACATCTTCCCTGCTGTCCAAGCTGACTGGTTTTATTTGTAGCTTTTAAACACTTATATGCTGTCACCCCTCACACTGGTGCATTTTGCTATTTTTCTATAATTCAAACCCTTTAATTAATCCAGTTAATGATTATTGGATTCACCTCCCTCAGCCTAGCCCCTTTCCCCACAGCCTGCCTAGAATCCTCCTCCATCTATTCCAGCCCAAGTATCAGAAAATCATAGAATCACAGAATGGTTTGGATTGGAAGGGGCCTTAAAGAGCATCTAGTTCCAACCCCCTGCCATGGGCAGGAATATCTTTCACTCTCCCAGGTTGCTCCCAAGTCCAAGTCCAATCTGACCTTGAACACTTTCAGGGATGGGGCAGCCACAGCTTCTCTGAGCAGCCTGTGCCAGGGCCTCGCCACCCTCATACAGAAGAGTTTTTCCCAGATATTTGACCTAGATCTGCCCTGTTTCAGTTTGAAGCCATTCCCCCTTGTCCTATCACTATGCGTTATTGTAAATAGTCCCTCTCCATCTTTCTTGTAGGCTCCCTGAAGGTACTGGAAGGCCCCAGTTACATCACTGTCATGGTTTAGGAATGCTGCTCCCCAATTTAGTGCTCCCACAGAGATTCTCCAAACCATGCACCATCACTCATTCCCTCAACCTCCCTCTCCCCTCTGCAGCAGGATGGAGAAGAGAATTGAAGGCACAAAAGGCAAAAATCATAGGTTGGGATGAGAACAATTCGCTGGAAACACCAATAAGATAAGAAAACAAACAGTAACAGCACAATAGTAATGATAGAGAGTACAAAAATGGAACATTATTGCTCACTGCAGGAACCCCGACAACAGACAATAAATTGTTCCCTCTGGTTCAGAACCCAGGCCTCCCAACTTCTCTATTCAACTCGATTACTCGACTGGAAGGAACCCCTTCTCCTCAGAAGAGACTCCCTTCTCCTCACCCCTAGCACTGACAGAAGGTGTATAGAATAATCTCCATGTCCTTGCCATGACCCCTCCTGGCTACTACAAAAATTAACCCTCCTGGGTAGAGGCAGGACAGTCACCCTGAAGCCTTCTCTTTTCCAGGCTGAACAATCCCATTTCTCCCAGCCTTTCCTCACAGCAGAGGTGCTCCATCCTTTTAATCATCCTGTTGGCCTTCTCTGGACTCATTCCAACAGGCTGATGTCTTTCCTGTGCTGGGCTGGAGGCAGCTCTGCAGGAGGGGGTGATCTCACCTGAGTGCAGCAGAGGAGCAGAAACCCCCGCCCTCCCCTGCTGNACATGTTCATAGCTTTTTTTGTTATTACAGTAGGAGATAACATCTGGGCCAGATTAAAGGCCTGGGCATTGTAGGCTGATTCTAAATGGCTCCTGGTGCCCTGTGATATTATCAGACTCTCAACTTTTACTGTGGAAAAATTTAAAAACTAGAAGAAAACAGAAGGGGGTTTTTTTAAATTAAATATATTTCCAACCTTCAAGGTTGCAAAAAAAGATTTTGAAAATGTAAACAATTCAACTCAACAGCAATATCTGCTCAAGGCCAGGTCTATATTACAAAATTTTGTCCTTGACTGTCTGCTGGGTGAAATAGCCTCCTCTGTTACTGTGCTGTCAGTTGGGAGGATCAGCAAACTCGAGCAAGATCCACATGGACAATGGATGGGAAGACTTCCCATACAGAAATGTACCCTGGAGAAGAGAGAACCTGCATCCAACCCTTGTTTGTCACCACGAGATTTTGCAGGAGCAGGCAAAAGGAGCACAGTTTTATATTTACTTTCACTGTTTAATTGGAATCTAAAAGGAAAATGAGGTTGTGGTTGATTTGGGGTTTGGGGTTTTTTTTCCCTCATAGTGTTTCCTTATACTTTTCCCATACTCGTAGTGTTGCACAATCTGTCATTAACCTCTTGAGAAGTACGGCAGATCTGTAATGAATTCTTTGTATCTCAATCATACAGTGCACAGCTGAGGAAAACCTCAAGCCTGCACCCCTGCATCACAAAAACACATTTCTCCACATGCCATTCCCTCTCACATCTTATCTGTTTCTGCTGGAAACACTCTGGTGTCTTGACTATCTCCCTTGGGAGCCTGATCCCCTGCCTGGTTGCTCTGACTCTTAAAGACATCTTCCCTGCTGTCCAAGCTGACTGGTTTTATTTGTAGCTTTTAAACACTTATATGCTGTCACCCCTCACACTGGTGCATTTTGCTATTTTTCTATAATTCAAACCCTTTAATTAATCCAGTTAATGATTATTGGATTCACCTCCCTCAGCCTAGCCCCTTTCCCCACAGCCTGCCTAGAATCCTCCTCCATCTATTCCAGCCCAAGTATCAGAAAATCATAGAATCACAGAATGGTTTGGATTGGAAGGGGCCTTAAAGAGCATCTAGTTCCAACCCCCTGCCATGGGCAGGAATATCTTTCACTCTCCCAGGTTGCTCCCAAGTCCAAGTCCAATCTGACCTTGAACACTTTCAGGGATGGGGCAGCCACAGCTTCTCTGAGCAGCCTGTGCCAGGGCCTCGCCACCCTCATACAGAAGAGTTTTTCCCAGATATTTGACCTAGATCTGCCCTGTTTCAGTTTGAAGCCATTCCCCCTTGTCCTATCACTATGCGTTATTGTAAATAGTCCCTCTCCATCTTTCTTGTAGGCTCCCTGAAGGTACTGGAAGGCCCCAGTTACATCACTGTCATGGTTTAGGAATGCTGCTCCCCAATTTAGTGCTCCCACAGAGATTCTCCAAACCATGCACCATCACTCATTCCCTCAACCTCCCTCTCCCCTCTGCAGCAGGATGGAGAAGAGAATTGAAGGCACAAAAGGCAAAAATCATAGGTTGGGATGAGAACAATTCACTGGAAACACCAATGAGATAAGAAAACAAACAGTAACAGCACAATAGTAATGATAGAGAGTACAAAAATGGAACATTATTGCTCACTGCAGGAACCCCGACAACAGACAATAAATTGTTCCCTCTGGTTCAGAACCCAGGCCTCCCAACTTCTCTATTCAACTCGATTACTCGACTGGAAGGAACCCCTTCTCCTCAGAAGAGACTCCCTTCTCCTCACCCCTAGCACTGACAGAAGGTGTATAGAATAATCTCCATGTCCTTGCCATGACCCCTCCTGGCTACTACAAAAATTAACCCTCCTGGGTAGAGGCAGGACAGTCACCCTGAAGCCTTCTCTTTTCCAGGCTGAACAATCCCATTTCTCCCAGCCTTTCCTCACAGCAGAGGTGCTCCATCCTTTTAATCATCCTGTTGGCCTTCTCTGGACTCATTCCAACAGGCTGATGTCTTTCCTGTGCTGGGCTGGAGGCAGCTCTGCAGGAGGGGGTGATCTCACCTGAGTGCAGCAGAGGAGCAGAAACACCCGCCCTCCCCTGCTGCCCACGGTGGGGCTCAGCCCAGCTCAGGGGGGTTCCGGGTCCCAGCACACATGGCTGGGGCAGGGCCAGCTCTCACCCAGCAGCACTCCCAGGGCTGCTCCATCTGCTCATCCCCAGCCTGGATTATCCCTGGGGATTGTCCTGACCCAGGTGCAGCACCAGCACTGGGTCTTGTTCAACCTCATGGGCCACTTCTGGGGCTTGTCCAGGTCCCTCTGGGTTGGCCTGTCCTTCAGGTGTGTCACTGCACCCTCAGCTTGGTGTCATCTGCAAACCTGCTGAGGGTGCACTCGATCCCTTCATCTGTGTTACTAATGAAGGTATTTAAAGAACCCTGGTCCAGTGTGGACTCCTGAGGGACACCACTTGTCACTGAGGTGCATCAGGACTCTGAGCCATTGATCACTACCCCCTGCAAAAATGGCCTTTCTTGAACCCTCTTCCCCATCAGTGCTTAGGATTCAAGACCAAGTCTACCTCCTAAATGTTTGTCAGCTTTACTTCGAGTTCATGCACGTAGAATTAACTCCATAGCAGAGGCTTTTACAAAGTCAAATAGGAGGCAAGACTACCACACACAAAAAAGCCTCTAACAGGCATGATTTCTCTAAGATGATTATGTTCCTTCATTTGAGCCTGAAGTCAAAGTAACTGGAAAGAGAATGTCTCTTTTATTTTAGTAAGAAGCTCCCCTTGTTGGTTGCAGTTATTTTCATTCACCGTAGAAAGAACCTTGGTTTGCTGGCTCAAATCTAGCTGAGGCTGAGAAACCTGGACAGCTTTACCCTTACCTCTGGACTTGGATGGTGGCTCAGGGACGCAAGAGCTTTTATGGGATTATTTTTATACTTGGGTAAATTCCCTGGTTTAGTTGGTGGCCTAGCTTTACAAGCAGTTGTGTCAGCCCCCAGGACAGCAAGGGACAGAAGCTGGAGCTCATGAAACCAGCAGCAACTGTCAAAGTCACTTTGCTTTTGAACTGTGCCCCAAGTTTGAGTGGAGTCAACGGGATCTTCTGTAGAACCAGAACAAAAGTCCCTCATGAGCAAAAGCTCTTAGAAGATGGATGCTCAGCAAATGAATTTGTGGCTGCTCACATCACAGAAGCCACTATCATAACTAGTTTTCTCACTGGATGTTTCAACAAGAATTAATGGGCATAGTGTGCTGAAATGCTGGTCCCTCTGAAGGCAATGGTAAAGTTCTCACTGATTTCAAAAGGGCCAGGGTTTCACGCTGAAACTCAAGCTCAAGTCCTTGTGCCCCCACCAGGAAAGTCTGCAGCACAGGAGCTTGGGAAATGGGATGTAATGTTGCTATCCAATGATGCCTGTCCCAACCATTTCACAGAATAAAATAGGTCACCCTAACTTGGGACATCATCATCATCATCATCTTGCCACATTGCCTAGATCATACAGTTTATAGAGAAAAATGTTTCATCCAACTTTTCCTCAGAAAAAGGTCAGTTCTAGTAGATGTGATAGAAATGCCTGACACAGTTTATGCTATTCCAAGAGTGCAATGGATTCAGCATGGCATTCCTTTTTCAATGAATAGACGACCAGATCATAGAATCATAAAAGGATTTCTTTTTAATATTTGCCCTCCTTAGCTGGAAGCCATTCTCCCTTGTCCTATCACTAATGCCCTTGTGAAGAGCCCTTCTCCGTCTGTAAGCCCCCTTCAGGCACCAGAAGTCTTCTTTAAGGTCTCCCTGGAGCTTCTTCTCCAGGCTGAACGACCCCAACTCTCTCAGCCTGTCTTCATGGCAGAGGTGCTGCAGCCCTGAGCTCATCTTTGTGCCTCGCCTCTGGATCCAGCAGGTCCACATCCTTCCTATGTGGGGCGCCTCAGAGCAGTAGGGGCAGGACTCCAGGTGGGGTCTTATGAGAGCAGAGTCACCTCTCTCAGTGATCATCTTTTCCTTCTTAAAGTCCAATCACGAGCATCAATACTTTTCCCCTCACTTTTCCTCCCATACCATATGTACTGCACCTTTTTCCCAGGATACAGGGGCCTTTACAAGCAGATTTCCTTGAACAGATGGTCATGTCTCTAGTCCAGCAATTTTCTCCAGGCATAAAACCTGAGTTGTTTTTGCTGTTACTATCACCACAGTCAAACCACAGCAAAAATTAGCACTTCCACTAATTCTGGGGCAATTTTCCCATCAAATAGGTCATCAAATCCCCCTTTTTATCACATACAGAGTTGCCTTTTCTCCTTGCGTTTCAGTACTATTCTATTATTCCCCCAACTCTCCCCTCCCCCTCCTTAATACCCATTCTTTCTTTCCCATCTTCTCTACCAGAAGAGGCTGCCTGGTGCCCAGGATGAGAACTGCGTTTCTTTGTGGCTAAAAAAAAATCCTTACAACAAAAACTTCACAGGGGAGAAGGTGCTTGAGTTCAGCAGCCCATACGGGCAAGCTAGTCTCACAGAAATCTAGCAATATCCCCACAGGGAAATATGAAATAAGATGACCTGGAAGGCTTGGGCATTTTCTTTATGCCTTTGGAGGAGCGTTTGGACTCCTGCTGATGGTGCATTCAAGGTCAGGCTGTCTACCTACTACCTCTTTTCTCCTCTCCCATCTCCCAGGGAGTTGAAAACAGCACTGCCTGAGGATATGCTTCTTCAGCGGTCATGTTTTTCAGTGTGAACCATGCTGGACTCTGATTTTAATTTGGCACTGCCCACCAGACCACAGGGCAAGTCCAAGACTTTCCTTATGAATATTTAGCTGTGGCTACATTTCAAAGCCATATTATAAGAACATCATTTGAGAAAGTTACTGTTCTAAAATTTGTAAAGTGCTTTAATGCTATGTTGATACAGTGAAAACATCCTTTTAAAAGAGCTCACATTTCAGGCTGACAGACACCAAAACACTATTTTGTTTTAGCTTGCTCAGCTTTTCAAAACCAGTCAGCATCTGGGCTCTATTAACCATAACGTGCGTGCCTTTTAAGCAACAACAATTTAAGAATATTTCCTTTTCAAGCCCCTTTCAAACCCCTTCAGCATTTTGCAATATGCATAATATTTAACAATTCTGCTTTGCACTGCAGCCTTTGAAGTTTAAAAATTAGTTACTGGTAAAGCCTTGTACATTTTCTTGCACTCTTTTAGTCACAGGGATTAGTGACTAGAATTTATGCCTGTGGCCAAGAAAGGTAAGTGACTGTGTCACACTAATTAGCAATCTTTCCTACAACAGTTTTCAATCTTTATGTGATGTGCATGGTGTGACACACCATGTGTGTAGAGAAGAGCTCATTTGCCACCTGCAGTAACCACTTCTGGGGTAAAGTACTCTACCACAGAGTGCAGTTTATGGCAAGCAAAGAGACTCATCCCTCTTCATTCAGACTTCATGAGGAAGAGTCATATTTCTATTTCCTATTTGTATTTCATATTTACGGCTATGTTCATATTATATTTATGTTGATATTTATATATTTATTTTTATGTTCATATACAAATTAGTCTGCAGTTCAACAAAGACACTAAGCACCTCAAGAATATCGGTGTGGAGCATCAACCATGGTATCTCTTCTGGGGTGTTGTTTTTCTGAGCTGATAGTCAAGTTCTCAAAATAGGCTAGAAAAGCACACTCAGTTCCTCAGAGCAGGAAAGGTTGCCCTCTAATGGTTAATCTTTAGGTTTAATATCTGTGATATTTTAGGAAGTGCTCCTCTTCTAAGTGATTTGTAAGGTAAGGCCACAAAAATGCAAGATGTTGGAACAATTTATTATTTCAAGGAAAACCCAAATCTTTGTTATCCTCTTAACTGATGAGTAAATTAATTAATAAAAACAAAGATGAAGGCATATTCTTGGTAAAATTTTCATTAACTACCATTGGCTAGGGTTTCTCAGAGGAAGAGGGATGCATCTGACAATTCAGAACTATTACTCATACTGGATTTAACAAATTTTATATTTCACTGAAGGAAATGTTTCAAGGTCTGAAAAAATAGCATGAAAATTATCCAGTTTATTTCAGTATCATAAAAGTTACTGTGAATACTGTAGAGCATGATCTCACTCTTGCATGAGTAAACTTCAAGGAACAATGTTCTTACCTTTAAAAAAAAAATCTTTAAATCAGCTAATCACAGGGCATTGCCTGTTGCAGCACGGATGCATGTGGGTCCTTAAGCTTGCACTGGCTCCATATATAAAGGTTTCTGTGGCTTATGGCCTTTAACTCATTCTTCATGTGATGCGGGGATGGAAGAGGCAATTATATAAGGCTGAAGTGTCATTCACTGCCTTTCCATTTTCATGAGTTCTTTGAATAATTTCCTTACAGTGTAGATTTCAATAAAGACTCTTGCAATACAGCTGGCAACTAAATGTAGATAAGTGACAAAGGAGAACTCAGAGAAAGTCAGACTCAGTCCCCAAATATATTTATTTAAAAAGTAGTGGCTGCTATAAAAATATTCTTGAAAGATGATAATATTCAATTTTGGAATAATTAGATTATATTTTCTCCTCTCAAGAAGAAACAGTGATTAGAGTGAGGCTACCCAATCCATTCCTCATCCTTCCTTTTTCTACCCTCTCCCCAGTCAAACCCACAAAGACAGTATTTGGTCACATGGATCTTTGCATAAAAGACAGGGAATTGTGTCTGAATAGCCCTGACTCATAAAGCTCCTTCCAATGCCTTTTTCAGTGTCAGAGCTTTGCAGTTAATGCAACTTCTACTAATTTTTTTTCTTATTGCAATTGTGAAAAATCTAATACCTTTACAACAATTTGAAAAGGGCTTACACAGAGCAAAATCCCCGTTTAATCTCAGCATATTAAGAAATCTTTTCTTTGAACAATACATTTAGAGTGCTATTTTCCCAAAACAGTTTTTTCTTTTAAGATAACCAAAGCTCTAAGCGTTAAAAGGAACTATGATTTAGAGTCCTATCTTCATTTGTGGTTTAAGAATCCTGGCACTTTACCAGGAGGAAACAGTTAAGATACGTGTGGCCTAAGGTACACTGTAGCAGTAAATCATTCAGTACAGGAAAAGGTGTTCCAGTCACCCTAGTAAAAAACCCAAAACAATGGGAACCACTGACCCAAACCACTTAAAGATAGGAGACAAAAATGTTTGTAGAGCATTGCGTATAGCAGTTGTTCAGTTGTCGCTCCCCCTTTGTATACCTACCCCTCAGCTGCAGTCACAGAACTATAGAATCACAGAATGATTTGGGTTAGAAGGGACCTTTAAAGGTCATCTAGCCCAACCCCCTGCACATTCCACTAGAGCCTTCCACAGGGACACCTTCTACTATCCCAGGTTGCTCAGAGCCCCATCCAGCCTGGCCTTGGACATTTCCAGGGATGGGGCAGCCACAGTTTCTCTGGGCAGCCTGTGCCAAGGCTTCTTCACCCTCATCATACAAAATTTCTTCCTTATGCCCAATCTAAATTTAAGCTCTCTCAGTTTGAAACCATTGGTCTTTTTCCTGTCACTACAGGCTCTGATAAAAAGCCTCTGTCCATCTTTCTCCTAAGCTGCCTTTAAGGCCACAGTAAAGTTGTTGTCTTGGTTTGAAGGACAGGTGTTTGCCATGGAAGGCAGGAGCCTCCCTTGGAACGGAAAATGTATTCCCCTTCCCTCCAAATTATTATAATTTTAAAATTAAGGGGCTTTCACGCAAAGATATGAGAAATAGGAATAATAGATCTTTACTAGTATATATGACAAAGCAATAATACAGAAAAACTGGCTTAACCCTAACAGAGTCGGGATACGACCTGACACCCTGAGGAGCAGGGTGGTGGTAGCAGTCCGATTAAGGGGTGGCTGCAGTTCTCTTTCAAATGGTTCTGTTGAAGCAGTGATCCTGTAGAAAGGCACGGGCCTCCTCAGAAGGTCCAGTGGTGGTTGTGTAGCTCTTGTCCTCTGGGAATCCAGTAGGTAAAGGCTGACTGTGGTGTTCCAAACCCCAGATTATATCCAGGTGGGAATGCTTGGTTCTTCCCCCTGGGCAGAGCATCTCACAATGGGGTGATGTAATTCTGTGAGTCATGCGGTGGGTCCTCGATAGCCCATTAAACAGAGATAGCTCCCGGAGGGAATTATCAGGGGTGAGTCATGGCAGGGGATAACGAGCACTGCCCCACGTTTTAACAGCTTGTGGAGACGATAATAGAATGCATGCTTTTGGTTGCATCTTACACTGTGACCTAGGACAGTTGTACAGGAACTTTCCCGTCTCAAGGCTGAACAACCTCCGCTTTCTCACTCTGTTCTCACAGATAATTTCTGTGGCCCACCTCTGGAGTCGCTCCAGCTGGTCCACATCTTTCTTGTGCTGAGGACACCAGAACTGGATGCAGTACTGCAGGTGGTGTAGAGGGGAACAATCATCTCTCTTGACCTGCTGGTCATGCTTCTTTTGGTTCAGCCCAGGATATGGGTGGCCTTCTGGGCTGCCAATGCACATTGTCCAGTTTTTCAACCACCAGTATCCTCAAGTCCTTCTCAGCAGAGCTACTCTCAATCTATTCATCTCCCAGTCTGTACTGACATCGGGGCTCGACCCAGTCCAGGTGCAGGACCTTGCACTTGGCCTTGTCAAATTTCTGACTCTGAGATTTCTGGTTTAGGCACCAGTTGCTTTCACCCTGTGTACCCCAGAGACTACAGCAGACTCCTTGGCACTACATGGGAGAACTGAAAAGCCTTTCCAAGAAAAGAAGGTAAAATGAGTCAGCTTTGGCTAAACCAAGAGCTGATTCCAACTGATGCTGTCTTTAGCTGTCTAAGCCCACTGTTGGCTGGAAAGGTTTGCAGGCTCCCTGCAGGAAAGTGGAAAGCATAAAAGTAAGAGGAGAGGCCTGAGCAGAGAAAAGGGAATGCCAACCAGAGGAAACAAAACCCCCAAAACCCAAAACCAAAAAACCAAACCGGAAAAAGAAAAGGAAGAAAGACAAAGGAGTTGACTAAAAAAAAGCAGGATCATAGCCCTCACAGATGTCACCGCTCTCACAAACTCCACAGCCCACCCTGCCCTCAGAGCACCCATAGCCCTCAAAATCCTCACAGCCCCCAAAGCCCTCCAAGCCTCTATAGCCCTCACAGCCTCCAGAGTCCATAGACCCATCACAGCTCCCACTGCCCTTGTAGCCCCCATAGCCCTCACAGACTCCATAGCCCTCCAAACCCCCATAGCCCTCACAGCCCTTATAACCCTCAAAGCCCCCACAGCCACCACAGCGTACAGATCCCATAGCCCTTACAGTACTCAAAACCCTCAAAGTCCTCATAGACCTCACAGCCCTCATAGCACTCAAACACTCCATAGCCCTCACTGCCCCTCACAAACCCTACAGCTCTGAGAGACCCTATAGCCCTAACAGAACTGACACCCTTCACAGCCACCATAGCCCTCACTGACCCCACAGCCCTCACAGCCCCCACTGCCCTAAGAGTAGGTACTGGTGGCATTGAAAAGCTAGATTTGGAAGTTTTAAACATATAACTTTATTATTATGTTTTTTTCTGAAACTGCAATTTACTATGCATTGATAAACTCCGGTTAATGTCTCATTATCACATGAACAGAAGCAAAAATAAATTAATTTACATTATCTTGGAAAGCTAGACTCTCCCACAAATTCCATGCATCTCTTTTGTACGATGATTTGCTGTATCCTCCCACTTTTACTCTGTTTGCTGCCTAGGATAACCTTCTATGTTCCAAATGCGTGAAGGTTAAGAAAGTCAGGAGATGCTCCAGGCATGAGGAAGCGAGCTGTACTGTACCTGCTTGCAGCACAGAGACACTTCTTTGATTGCTGTTTTTGCTATTGTCAATGCTCCTGAAATAATTTTCATTACCATCACCAAGGATACCCATTTTTGGTGGCTGCAAAAATATCCCAGCACTTAACTGTGCTTAAACTCACCCTTGAGATGGAGTGTCCGGCATATTTCTGGAAAAGTTTACACACCCTTTGCTGGGCGTAGCATGTGAATAGACTTCAGCATTCAGGCTTTCACTTTTAAAGCTCTCCCATCCTTTATAATGTTCACTTGAATGGGATGTACCCTTGCTTTATGCTTTGTCAGTGTAGGAAAGCCACATGAGTATCTTGTTTAGCAGTGAGAAGCATAGAGTGAGCTGTTCTCATGGGTTTAAAACTGCATCTCACAAGCAAATTATTTTTTGCCCTTTCTAAACCAGAGCACTCTGTAAAGGCAACATACGGTGTGTGCCAAATCTGGAGTCTTCCCAGAAGTACTGCCTGAGTTATCACATGGTGGAAAAACATTTGAACTCCTTATTTCATGCCCTGGAACAAAAGAAGAACAACACTGTCATAGTTAAATAATCAGAGGCAGCCAGGAAAATGTTCTACAGAACACTTGTTCTACAGAATAAATTCTTTCAGAAGTTTTACCTCTGGGCTGAGGAGTTCTGTCATCCTGTAAGGCAATTGTTTTGAACAGTTAATGAGTCTCTAAGTGGAAGGACTTGACTTACAGTCATAAGTATGTGCTGGAGGACCTCCCACTGACACCGATGGGAGCTGCACTGACAAAGACACATAACACACGACCACTGAAGTAAAGGGGTGGTCTCATTGACAGCTTACTCGGAGGACCCGAACGAATCTGGATCCTTACTTAGAAGATCAAAAAAACCTTGCTTGTAGGATCCAAATCCTTACACACAAGGGTTTCAGTAGTGTTAGGGGAACTTGGGTTTTGGGGTAGAGAAAAAAGGCTCTTTCATAAAAGCAAACAGAAACATTTACTCAGAAACTAATTAAACAGCAGGCAAGCCTATAGGAAGTCTGTGTCATAGTGAGGGGGTTTCCACCATCTTCGCAGCACAAGAATGTATATTTAAACTTTGTGCAAGTTTTCCATCTAGGTGTTGTTGAGAATTGTTGCAAAAGTCACGGTGTCAAAGTCCAAGCTCCACTGATCACATCCTTTCTTCAGGGTAAAGCACAGAGAAACCCTGGTCATGTTCCCAGTAACTTTCAGCCAGAATTCAGCTGCTACTCTGAGGTAGCTGGTACCAAAGCATCTTACAAGGAGCTATTTTACCTCCTATAACCATCCTTATCATTGCAGCATTATGATGAAACACCTTTGTGGTCTTCAGAGTGACTGTTTAAATCAGCAAATGTTTCAAAACATTCCTTATGCTTTAGCCAGTTGTTCTGGATGCTACCTGCTTGTTAAATTCCTCTGAGAAAATATAGAGTGCACAAATTATCTGATTACTACTCCTGGGTGTTATTGGTATGACAGAATTTTCAATTTTCTTCATCAACTTTCTATTAAAACAAAGTGAACCAAAAAGAAAAGGGATCAGAACAGCTTGAACATGGCATATCTAAACTCTCGCCACTTAAGAAAATGACATTTTATAGGGTGGAAGGAGAGGAGTAAGAGAAAAACAGAAAAGAAGTTAATTCATGACCCTCAGGCCTTTTTTTTTTTCATCAGTTGAGCCAATATACAGGAAACAGTGATCCAGCATAGTTGTACTGAAACTTAAAAATACTTTTATACATTGTTTATAATACCAAACACAAAGGAGACAAAGAGCAGCAGTTTTATGCTTTGCACTTTGACATCCTCAAGAAGTGTAGAGACCTAAAGAAAAAAAGCAAATTTAGACTGTGAGATTAAGAGGGAGTGTAGGCTTTCTGAAGATGGAAGAAGAATGTTCAATACGGCCTAGCCCTTCAGGGGACCAACCCATCATGACGCTGGGAAAGCATCTGGGAACAGCATGTACACTCCTGAAGGGATGTGCAGGACTTTTCAAGGATGAGGGGATGCAGCAATCCCACAACTATCAATGAACAGAAATGTAGTGAAGTATATCACCTCTATGAAAGGATGAGTAATGCACAGGGAGAGCACAGCTGTCTAGGCCCATTTCAGGAGGGTGACAGAAAAAATTCTACAAAAGTGTAGCTCTCTGTATGATGGGATACTGCGTGGGAACTGCTGACTGCAGTACTGGCACTTTAAACCCCACGTTTTTATCAGCACGGAGGGTGGGACGGCAGGATCAAAGCGTGTCATCGGATTCAAATCCACCAAGATGGTTTTGCAGGAGGAGGGAAAACAAGATCCAGTACTGAAACTGTCTCATGTAATTCTTTCTTTTTGGTGGTTTTATTTCCTTGTTTGTTTGTTGGGGTTTTTTAGTTGGTTAGTAACTTACTAGAAATAATCCTGAGTTTAAGCATTTCCTACTTCTACAGGAGTTAAAATTAACTGAAGCACTATTTGCAGAGAACACACCATGCTGAGTTTGCAGCCCTTTGAGGTAGGGACTTTGCACCCTTCTCATCGATCTCATCATAGATCTACAGTTTATTTCTTCATGATTTTTGCAGTGATTATAAAATTTGGGCTATTTGCTTTACTGTACAATACCACAAAACAGTTCTGTTCATGACAGTCTATATTTACACACCTTATGTTTGCTCAGCACTATAAAGCAACAACATGAAAACAAGCAGCTACAGAATTTATTGCACTCTTCAGGTGACAAATGGCAATCAGCTTTTGGCCTCCTGCCATAACATAACTGGTTACCTTCAGGAAGAGCCACCCCAAGCGCGAGGGTTGTCATCATAGCGTGGTGATGGATGATCCAGTTCCATGTGTGGTGAACAGTAAAGACCACAGGAGATGTCAATGGGAAAATAGAAGAGTGCACAGAAGTTTTAATGTTGGAAAGCATAACAAACTGGATGGGTTTTTTCGTTACTTTGTCTTGCTCCTTTTTGATTCATAATACAAGAGCATTATCCAGGCGAACAAATAAGCTCCAAAAATGCATGTAATAAAGCATCATAGTCAAAAGAATGATGACAGGAAATCTCTCTCCTTCTCTGTTAACTGGAAATGCCAATACATGACTAACAATGCAACCCGATTCAATGTCATTAAAATAGAGAATATGCTTAGTTTTGTTGTCTCCTACATTATATGATACAGTAAAAAGTTTTAAAAATGTGTGTATATAATCCTCCACCCAGAACCTTCAAATAAACAAAAAGCTTTCCTACAAAACCTTTTTGCAATGAAATAGCCATAGTTTGGAAAGTTAAAAAACCAGACTAATTAAAACTTTTTAAATTTTTAAAATCCTCAAAATTTGTCAATTCTATTTAATAAACTCTTGTTGCCCTCTAGTGTTCAAACACAGCTTGTAAAGGCCCCTCCAGAAAGATCCAAACTGATCAGCTATGAATTAATTCCCTGTTAGCTCTTAATCCAACATGACAAATGGTTGGGAAAAATAATTTTTAAAAAGTGTTTCAGTACACCTGCCTAATACCTTATTTTCTTTGCTCAGGCATAAAAGAAGATTTTTCATGTAACAACATTTAAAGTTGTTTGCTTTACTCAAATGTTGTGAAAGGCCACTGAGGTCAGCATCCTCACCAAATGAGTGATGGTGCTTGTGCACCTCTCAGCTCTACCTCTGCCACTGCCCGTGCTGGGCATGCACTGCTGGCTGGGCTGCAGGGCAGTTCCTAACGACGTGGGCCACACTGTAGAATCAGAGAGTGCTTTGCATTGGCAGGGATCTTAAAGATCAGCTCATTCCAACCCCCTGCCATGGGCAGGGACACCTCCCACTATCCCAGGGTGCTCCAAGCCCTGTCCAACCTGGCCATGAACACTTCCAGGGATGGGGCAGCCACAGCTTCTCTGGGAAACGAGTGCCAGGGTCTCACCACCCTCATGGGGAAGAATTTCTTCTCAGTATCTAACCTAAACCTTCCCTCTTTTAGTTTAAAGCTATTCCTCCTAGTCCTATCACTACATGCCCCTGTAAAATGCCCCTCTGCAGCTGAATACATGGCCTGTGCTCTGAACAACCCTGAGATACATCTGCTGGTTTCTCTTGAATATTTTGCTACTGTACTGTAATCATACCAGTTAATACCAACCACCTTTCCCTCCAACAAATTATTTATTGCAGCAGAAATGTACACTGAGGATTCAGGGGTTGTTCTCAGCACCTCTCTTGCATTAAGCTGCTGTGATGGCACCAGCCATCATGAAGGTTGCAGTTCTTAGGAGAGAAAATGATGGTCAACCTCAGATCGGTGTCTGCATTTTTACAGCTAGGCCTAGTACTTATCATTCTGTGAACTCATTTCCCAGAAATGTTCCTCCTTGTCATGTTCCTTGACCAGAAACCTCTGAAAATAGCTATTAAAAAAAAAAAAAGGAAAGAAAAGAAAATGAGGGTAAACAAAGCCCAGTCAACAAAGAAGATGATAAATTTGAGGTACTTTTCTTCTGTAATTTTGCTCGCTTTTAAGAGGTTATCCAGAATGCTTTTCTTTTAACCATTGTCAGACTTAAAAAATATAGCAGCCCAGCTGATTTTGTGTATATAAAGCAATTTGCAGCCTCCATATAGTAAGACTTTTGAGTTCTTGACACAAGGAACACTGGCTTTTCTTTGATCTCTGAATAATGAAATTTTCAGAGATTTTTCTGCATTTAGTATTTAGAGCTTTCAGAAAACTTGCCTTGAGGCCATTTTTTGGATCACGCCTGCTTCCCACCACACTAAGCTTGACAGATCTAAGAATCTCTTGGATGTGAGTCAAATTTCATATTTTGTAATAGAATTGTTTCCTTGCATTCACGAGGCACCCTTCCTTCTCTGCTGTGATGTTTGTTGTTGATTATGCCACCTGACATGAACACTTTGAAATTTAGTCTTTCATTCTAAAACCAGGTTTAGACTAAGTGTATGCAAGCGAAATTTAAATAACATGAACTGGAAGCTGTGCCGCAGTAGATGCTCCCACTTACTCTCCCTGTTGAAGAGTCAGGGAAACTTAAAATTATAGAGTTGTTTAAGTTGGAAAAAAACTTGAGTATCATCAAGACCAACTGTTTATTAGCAGCTATGCTTATTACCAGGCACATGAAGGGGACACTTGAAGTGAAGAGGGTGTTCTTTGAGAGCACTCACATTTGCAGTATGTGGTTTTAAGGAGACCTGTGATGTATGCAGAAAAAGAACTTTAAAGATATGTATATAACCATAAATTGTATTTAGATAAGGAAAATTAAATTATGTCATATGTCATATATTTTTTTCCTGTTTGTACCTAAAACCATTGAGATGCAAAGCTCTATTACTAAGTATTCCTTTAAAGCACAAATAGGGTAAATAGGATTGCCAGGCAATCATGTAACACTCTGGCATTTGGTGCAAATAGCACTGAAAACACCCACGTACTGCACAGGTACTCAATTTATTAGGTGTACTTCTATTTCACTAATCTTGTCACAGTACAGATTAAGCTCATGAAATGCTTTTTCTCCTTAAATATAAGACCTTCTTAGCTTAGCTTGGATTTAAGTGTTTACTCTCAGGATTTAGTAATAAATCAAAAATGACTGACATTATAGTTCAGCATAGACAGAGTATTTCTTCTCCCCAGCAAACCCATCTCCTGTCTCCTGCTTTCCCATTAGAGCCCAAAAAAGGAATCCATCCTCTTCTGAGATTTCAATATCTACTGTTCCATTTCAGAGCTCTCCTCTCAAAAGTGAGAGATGCTCCTCAAAATTTTACTCCCTCTCCCAATCAGACATCAGCATACATTCCATTGATCAAGTAATCCAGCCTGGTGTAATGCCTCTTCTGAAGAGATTCGCGTATTTTCTTCCCTGTCAGCACAATAACTAGCAACAAGAATAGCACCCCAAAAAGCAAAGCTGCTACAAGGCTGCTTTTCTCCCCCAGCTGAAAAACACCTTTCCCTCTCAGAACACCTTCTGACAGGGAGCTTTCTGAGTCAGACGGGTCAGAACCCCGAAGGTCATTTTGGGAAGATGCAGGGGAATCACTGGACAGAGTGAAACCTGGAAAAGTGTGGAGGCTCACATGGCTGGTATCACTGGAAGAGACAACTGTTGGCTCAGGAGCCGTGGCTGGAGTCCTTAGCCCTGATGGGGCAGTAGCAGATCTGGAATTCGTGGTCACGTGCTTGGTTGTAGAAGTAGAAGCAGAATTTGTGGGCTTGGAAAGAGGAACATGAGTGCCAGCGACGCTGGTGACAGGAATACCAGGTTTATCTCCAGCGGCTGCGGCAGGCGGAGAGGCCACTGTGGGGGGGAGGGTTGTTGGTGGTTTAGCAGCACCAGGATGCAGAGAGGTTGTACGAGACTCCAGCTGGGCAGTACTTGTAGGCAGAGGAGTAAGAGAAGCACTGCTGGTTTTGGGAGTGCCTGCCTGAGTAGTGGTGGGGAATGAAGCAGTGGGGTTTCCAACTGGAACAGCAGAAGGTGTGTTTGGTGGAAGATTAATTACCTTCTGCCTTGAGGTGAGGTCTAAGCTCTCAGACTGTTTTGCTCTTTGAGATTCAGGAAAAACTGTATGAAGTTCCATGTTGTCTAAATGCTGGCCTATGTGGCTCAGGAGTTCAGATGCCTGATGAAAGACAGATTGTTGCGAACTGGCAGTGCGATTCTGATGGATATTCGGACTGGGAGAAATACTGGTTCCAGCATCCAAAGGTAAAGAATACTCATTTGAAGAAAAGTTCTCAGTTTTGATGGATTTATCCTCTGAGGCATGGATGTCTGGAAACAGAAATACTGGTATTTAATGATTAAATCTATTTTTGACTAATGTAGGCATACTCTATTTGTATTTCTTAGAAACATTTATATAAGGGGGCTCTAAGAGATAATGACTAATGAAACTTGTTTCTTTAAAATATGCACAGTGACATTTAAATTCTATGTCATAAAAGCTGACAGCCTTAAGCCTAGTCACATAACAGTATTCTGTGGCAGAAATACCATACAAATGTTAATCCTAGCAGCTCCCTGATTTTATAGTATTTCTTCTATAGTATCTACCTGATTTACACACATAGAAAGATTTGGCTGTGCATGAGCTCTCAGAAAGACTGGCTAATTGTTAATTCATATTATATATATATAACACTTTTAAATTATATTTATAAAAATATAGAAATATATATAGAGTATATACATAATAACCATTCAGCTCCTGCACAGAACATTTAAAAGGGAACAGCTCTCAAGCAGTTCTCTCACTCATCTCTTTTTATTATTGAAACAAAAAGGTTTGTTAATTGCACTGGAATTGAAATAAATAATTTTAAAAGTATCTTTCCCCCTTTTAGCTTGGTTTTCAGGGAAACCACATACAGACTCTCATATGAAAGAACAAAGTTTGAAACATTTGTTGGTACTGACACCACTCAGGTGCTGCCTTTGAAAACTTATTAGGAACATTAAACAAGCTAGCATAATCATTCCACAATTAAGTGGTCACAGAAGCTAAAATGTGCAAAATGAAAAAGAGGTGTTATATGCAGTTGAGTTGTTCACTCAGCATTGCACTACATGCCAAACAAAGGCACAAGCATGACTGCATTTCTTGTTTCTTTGTTTGAAACCCCGATGTTCTTCTAGGGGAGAAAGAGCTGGGGGAAAGTGTAATTATAGTAACAATTTTACAGAAATGTAGTTCATTTGTTGCACATTGCTTTTGCACAATTCCTGTGTGATTGTGCTTGCACAAAAATACTTGGTAACATTATATGAGTAATCTTTCTATATATCACACTGTTGCTCCTTGCATAGTTCCTCTTGGAAAAGTTCTCCTTTTTAGCAAAAGTTCTGTCTCTCAAGCAGCCATATAGAAACCACCTTTTAAACTCTTGGCAGGACAGTCTCGTCATCAGTTTCTTATCTGAGCTGTTCAAACAGGTCTGGTGCAAGTCAATGTCAATCAATAAGTAGGCCTTGCTGTTAAAAATCCCACAGTGTAGGCCAGAGAGCAAGAAATTCCCGAGAGTGCAGCCCACATGCCATAAAACTCTGAGTTTAGAAAGTTTGCTTCTGTACTTCAGGTTCCCTAACCAAGCAGAAAATAATGATTACCACTGCCAATTATTCATCACTGTAGCATGGGTTCTTGAAAAACACAGCTGGCTACAAGGGCATAGCATTTCCATTGGCTTTGGTGATACTTTTCAGCATTATGTACAGGAAATTTTCCTTCTTGAATATCTCTAGATGGAAACAGTTTCTGCTTGTTTTAAGCAAGAACAAATTACAAGGAATTTGGAATCTAATGTGAAGGAATTTTATAAGGGTTGGGACATTATTCCAAGCAGGAAGCTGGGCCCACAAAGGAGCTCACCACACACCTGCCCATCCATCTTCCACAAAGAAAAAGAGCAATATTTTCAAATTATAACGCTTGCTTTAGAATACTTTACTAAAAATATGACCCCCAAACAGTTTCTGGTCACTACTGAAAGTTCATAGGTGCAAAAGTCATCTGGTGTGGGGGCTGGCGGCTCTCACTATTATTTACCTGTAGTTATCTTGTAGCTCACAAGTCCTGTTGCAGGTTTCATTGGACAAGCCTCAGTGCTAGGACAGTAAAACAAGTAGCAGTTTGGATGTGTACTTGTTCTTGCAGCATAAAAAATAATCAAATTGCATTTCTTGTCTCCTGCAAAACAAAATAAATGCCTGTTTCAGCAATAAGAACTTTTATAGCAGTATGGTAATGAGATCTAGTTCGTTAACTTTTCCTCATGTGAGTAAGAGGAAAACTACTAACATGTAACATTCCTACAGGAAAAACAGCCAAGGGCTGCAGAAGAATGGCCCAGGGCCAAAATATGAAAGGTCACACCTTCCTTTTCCTGTACAAATAAAGTTGGGGAAATTATGAGTCTAATCTCTCATCCTCCCCTCACCCATACCACACTGGCACCACTTTATACAACAATTTCTTGCTTACAAATCCTGATAAATCTGAAAACCTCCTTGATACTCGATATACTTAAAAAGAAGAAAATTATTTAGACATTTTTCCTTATTACACCCCAGGAATCACTTGGCTAGTTGCTGCTTCGGGGGGTCACCTTCACCACTGTCATTTCTACTTGCTGTTCTACCTCCTACTGCTCCAAGAGCTTGACTCAAACCAGCTGTCTCAGAGGAGGGTGAGCATTGCCATTCTTGGCTAAAATTAAATACAGTGCAAAATGTCAGTTACTTTTAGTGCATCTACTAAGTACAGCTTATGCACCTTCGGCGTTCAGGATTTGTGAGGTTTTAACACTTAAAACTAAAGCTGTTTCTGTGATGCAACCATTTCCCGAACACTACGGGGTCTTGCGTTAAGATCTAACATTTACTGGCCAAAGAAGGTAGCAGCGGCAAGCTGGAACTAAGCGCAGCCTGAATGAGAGGGTAAATTCTGTGCCGAATACGGAGAGCACCAGCAGCTGAACGCCCCGCGAGCCCAAACTCCAGAATTATTCTCCCAGGCAGTGGCGGAGAAGGAGGCCGAGGTTACCTGCGAGCCGGTGCCCCGAGCAGCAGGTGCGGGCACACGCACCCGCGCTGGGGACGCGCAGCGGCTCCGCGCCCCGGACGCCGCGGGGCAGGGACAGGTCTATATCGATGATGGAATTCTCCATCTTCTCCGCG
>WEIT01009676.1:90931-119429 GCA_013389985.1 Dryoscopus gambensis | reverse complement strand
ATCGCCCGGGCCCGGGGAGCAGAGCCGGGGATGGGGAGCGCCCTGGGCGCGGGTGCGGAGCCGGGGTAGCAGGAGCGAGCGGGCCGTCAGTGGTGCAGGTGCTCCGGAATCAGCTGTTCCCCGGTGTGGAGAGAGAAAGGAGCTTAGAACCCTTCAGTGATCTTGGCAATGTGCTACAAAAAGCATACCTGTGCAGTGTTAAATAGAGCAATGTTCGCATAGGGTTGGATTCTGGTGGAATCTGCGTATTAATTTGATTGTTCCCTGTCCTCTCCCTCCCATATGCAGCATCTCCGTTGCCAGCCAAGCAACGAGCAAAAATGGACGACATTGTGGTTGTAGCCCCAGGAACACAATCCTCACGGAATGTCAGTAATGATCCAGATGTCATAAAACTGCAGGAAATTCCAACTTTCCACTCCCTTTTGAAAGGTAAGTGATTGTTCTTCCTCCGTTTTTAAATGCCTTCTTTTTTTGTACCTAATGGAGTTTGTGTGTCCTGAGGTTTCTACTGAAGTTATATTTCTGTCCCTGTTTTTCACTACCCCTCTTGTTTTAAACCTTACTCTCTTTTGTTAGGTCATAATTAATCCCAGTCTTCTAAACAGTGTGTGAACTGGTTTAGAGGTGTGCTGGTAATGTTCTCTGCAATGGAACCGTCTACTGTGAAGACAGAACTGGTCCAAGCATACCAACTTGCCCTGTACCACTGGTTGATGAGAGATGCTGTGTTACATTCTAATATATAATGGATGAAAGTCTCCTGTTTTGCTCTAGTCTCTTAAAAACAATGTGTTGCTCTCAGAGTCATAGCTACCTGTGTATGCGTAAGATACCTTGTGGGAGTTTTCAACACAGAGCATATTTTATTCTTGTTTTTTGTAGTGGGGTAGATCGGCTGAGACTTTTCTTTTCATTTCTTCCCACTCTTTTTTTTTTTCTTTCATCCCCGGCACTCATTCTTTGTTCCTTCTATTCTATTCAAAGGGAAGTGAAGATTTCAATCAAAGTTGTCAAGCCTGCTGTTTAACAAAAACTGTGTGTTTTGTGGCCCGGCTTCTAGCTATCCCTTTTTGAGGAGAATGCAGAGTGTCCTTAGTATCTGAAAGTCCCTCCGGAAGTGAGATGTCCGGAGCAGCCTGAACAAATTGATTTGGTACAAGCAGCCTCCTCCTGAGTTCCTCTCCCTGGAATGGTGTGGGTCAGCAACCTTGTGTGACTGTGCTGTGGGCACTCAGTGAGCCCATGGTTTTTTGAAAATGCCAGGCCTGCTGTGCATGCATGCATGGGCAGCAGCACTTGCTCATGCCTTGCAGGTCTGCTATGACAGAGAGGACGGAGCTGGGATGTTTAGCCCTCCCTGCTGCTGGAAAGAATGATGTGGTCTTGTACAGCTGAGGGTTTAGGCACTACTGGTCAGACTGTCACTCATGCTTGGCTGCCAGGCAGTTATGGGAGCCATTTTGCTCTAAAGGCTTCACTAGAGGTAATCTACTAGAGGTAGCACCACTCTTTTTGGACAGAAGGTATTTAGTTTATCTTTGTTTTTATATGTCTGCTGTATGAGGGTGCTGGAACATGACCAGAACTTGTGACATTATGATAGCCTATTGGGCCAAACATTTAGCATTTTATTGGGCATTTTATTTTATGAGTAAGTTCTGGATGTGCATGGCACTGACTGCTGCTTCCTGCAGAAGGGCCAGAAGGATAGGGAGGCCATGAAAAAAAGCAGAACCCGCTTTGCCTGTAAAGCAAATGCTTCATCCTGCTTTGTATGTAAGGCAGAACCAGGATCATGCTAGTGACAGCTTGAAATGTAAATGCTAGAATCCAAATCCTTGAAAGAAATGAGGAAGTTTTAATATGAGAGACCAAATTTAGAAGATACTACAACATCTGGCACCGAGGTTGTTGTGTATGTGTAGGAGTGTGATGACAAAGAGTTTCAGTTCCACCCAGCGTCAAACTCATGAGCAAACCTGGGTTGCACAAGACCTGTGGAAGGAAGTCCTGGGAAGTGAGACTGGCGATCACTTCCAGAGGTGGTGTTCCTGCGAGGATGTTTGGGTCACAAGGGTACAGGTCTTGAGGGGAGAAGTGGAAAAGAAGAGAGAGCAGCAGCCGTGTCGCTGAGATGGAAGGGTTGGAAGGCACTGCCTTTGATGATCAGTCCAGGCCCTTCAGCTGCTAAATGTGCACGCTTTGTCTTGGTGACTGAGTTGCTTTTTCTGGCCTTACTTTGGACTTGAAGCTGTGGATATATGACAGAAACCTTCTCTTCTGTTTTTGTCACTTGGCCTGCTGCTTTCCTATGAGTCTCCTGAGATGTGGTGACATCTGGTGACTGCTCAAGAGTTTTGCATGCTGAATCACTTTTGTGAACAGCTTTTTCAGCCTCAAGTACTTGTTATTACTTGAACAACCCCACTGTGATACTTGTGTTCACTACAGAAAGCAGCGGGGGCCTGTTGAGTGAGTTGACTCTTGAGAGATGGCAGATCTACCACAGGCCCACTTGAGAAACTGTTCTGTTTTGGACTGGTCGCTTACCTGCTTTCTTCCCATGCAAGATTATGTTTCTGGAAAAGTTGAAGAAGTTTCAAGATCTTTTAGGAGCTCATTCTAAAAACTTGTGATCTACCAGGTTGGAGGTGGACTTACAGTCCCTGTGGACTTCATTTTTCTGTTCAGTTTCTCCTTGCCTAAGCAAAGCCAAGGGGTTTTATTTTGCTTTTAAGTTTCAAAAGGGGAATAATCATTAAATAAATGGACTGGCAAAGGACATGGTCATGTAAACACTGCATGTTCTTTATAAACAAATGCCCTTGTTCCTCCTAGCCATATTGAGTTGAGCTTGTGATCAGTGAACCTGGAAGTCTTTACCACTGTGTGCTCTCACTTGGAAGAAAATGCCAGTGTCCTGTCCATTACATCTTTCATGCTTTCCCTTGACTTCTAACAGGGAGAATTGCACCTTGGAGTTATGGCTATGAGCCCTTGTAAAAAGTCCTTCTCCATCTTCTTGTAGGCTCACTTCAGGTACTGGAAAGCTGCTGTGAGCCCTGTCTGACTTGATCTTGAAGACTCCTCGTGATCTGGACAGCCTGTTCCAGTGCCTTTCCACCCTCATCATAAAAAAATTTCCTTCCTTATGTCCAATCTAAACCTACCCTCTTTGGTTTAAAACCTTTGTCCTTGCTCCTTCATTACAGGCCTAGGCAAAAAGTCTCTGTCTTTCTGCTAAGTTTTATTTGTTATCTGGAGGCTTTTTGGGGAAGGAAACTTTTTCCTGTTTATGGCTAGAATTCTGCACTGGTGAAAGGTATTCAGCATGAAGAAGCAAAAGAAACAAGTTACTGTCTCACTGCGAAGACACTGTGTGAGCAGAAGCTTCTTTACATCACTGTGCCTCCTCCTGTTCCCATAGGATTTTGTGATTAGTTTGCTCTCCAATATAATTTCCTGGTTCTTCAGGTCAGCCTGGTGTTATTGTCACCATCTGAGAATCCTGACTGGTTGATGAAAGCTGCCAGATAGACAGTGACTGTCAGCTGCTGCTGGCAGGTCAGGGAGGACTGTGACCTCCCCCTGGATCGGTATTGTCCATTAAAATTAACCTGTAACTAAAACGGCACCTGTAGTAACTTGAAACAAACTTTTGGTAACTGGTCCCCTGTAAATACTGGTTATGTTTTTGTGCTGCCCTTTTCCTCCTTGTTTCCTCCTTGTTTAGAGGAAGCTGTTATGACAGCGTTCCTTGGAAGTGTGATACTGAGTATTGAGCATACTGTGAGTTCACTGAATATGGGCTTGTGGTTATTTAGAGATAATTCAGCAGCCTGACTTATTTCTGGAGGAAATCTTAAACTAAAAGAATAATTTTAATGCTGGATATTTAACTGTTGAAGCTGTTAGTCATGCCTGCTTGCCCTGCTGCAAGAATGTGATGATACTTTCCTTTCTGTTTTGTTTTGTCTGATGGTGTTTGGATTGTTGTGTGCAAGTTCCCAGGAGAGCAGGGATTGTTTCTGTGAGTTAAGCAATGTGCTGATGTGCAGCTGGAGACTGGCCTATGAACAGTTCAGCTATGTCACATGCAAATTGCATTTGTCATCATGTGCAGCTTGTCTTCTGTCATGGGAACTCCTGCTTCCTCCAGCACTGAGAGAAAAAAGGCCAGCAGAGGCTGCTGAGGCTCCCCTGCATTCCCAGACGTGTCACATAGGTGAGAGGTGTCTTCTCTGCAGACATTGAGCAAGTTACTTGTGCACTCCATTCCTTTGTCAAACATAGATGGTCTTCATCTTACAGCCTTGTGATGGGTATCGTGTGCATCATTAGCATCCTCTAGCCCAAAATAACTGGATTCTTGTCCTACAAATAATACTGCTGTTTTTCTAAGAATAGCAAATAATGGGAAGAGATTGCTCAGTAAGGTTGTGGCATTTCTGCCCATAGTGTTTTTAAGGGCATATTAAGGAAAGATCTATCAGTCATGAATTGGAAGTAAATGAATGTATTAAGGAGTATACAGGGAGAACTTTGCTTACTATGCTGCTTGTTACCCGTATTTATTGTTGTTCTTTATTAAGAAAGGCATTTCACAAAGAACGAAGTGAGACTTACTCTGAGAAGTCAAGGCTGCAGTTTACCTGGAAGTAGTGCAACAAGGAAACCCAAGTTACGTGGCAGAAAGAATAGGTCCAGCATAAGGACTGTCCTTTTGGTCTCAGTATATTTTAAAGTGGAAAACTTGTCATATATTATAGTTGGTGTACGTCTTCAGCAGAGAAGCATAGGGAGATCCTGAGAAATCTGTGAGCAAGAACTGAGGTGAAATTTGTAATGCTGTACTGATGCTCCACAGATCTTCCCTTGTCCTTCAGGGTCAGGAAACAGAAGCTTGTGTTACCTTGAAATGATTGTTTATACTTTTATAACTTCTTTTCTGAAGTAATTTTTCAGACAGGAAAGCTACTTGTCTGAAAAATGCCAGTTTATTTCTCTTTCTGGCATAGTGTATAGAGGAAGGATGGATGTTTAGAGTTTACTGCATTTAAAGCAAGATTTTGTCACATTTCACTCCTCAGTATTTTCTTACATCCTTGCTTCTCTCCCTTTCCTCATTATATGCTCCTACTTTGATTTACAGTGTAGGGAATTTAACTAATAGCACATGTCAGTGAGCTTTATTCCTATAATTCTCTACACATGGTACTTGAATACTTTTATAGTTCTGTCCCTTTGCCTTACAAGGAGGATGTGCTGCTTGCAAGTGCTGAGGATATAGGCCTCTACTGGAATTTGCAACATCCGAGTTTGTTGGATGGACCCCATGCCTAGTGCTTATAACAAAATGTACTCTGAAAGTGTGCGTGTTGGGTGAGAGGGAGTACCAAGAATGTGAGTACATCTGCCTGGTGGGTTTGGGTTTCTTTATTGTTACTTTGTTTGGTAGTGGGGTTGTTTTTTTGGTGTGGTTTTTAAGTTTGGTCTTTTTGGGGGTTTTTTATGCTTGTAGACCAATATTCTGTATTGTAGAGATCTGTCTCTCCATTTTGAATTCATGACTTGAAAGTACCTCCTGAAATCAGAATCTAGAAGATGTTTCAGTTTTGAGGAAAGGAGCTTTCCCTTCAAAGGATAGCTGAAGGAGTGGATGATGTCTGATTTCCATGTATTCCTCAGTTTGCTGGCTGTTTGGAGACCTGAACTAGCTCAGTTTTCTGTGTGAGAGGATTTGAGTCTGTGGTTAGCTATTATCCAAACAATATTCTCAACACCCATAGGGAGAGCATGCAGATACTGAGTTCTCCACCTTTCTACCTTTCCCTCTGCCAGCTGTTCCACACCACTTGGTGTGGTTTGTGTGTTGGCAGATGAACAGAATGAGGGTAAGCCTGTCTGCCTAGGTGATTAGCCTGGCCCCTTCCCTACCTGAGGACCCTGGAGCTCTAATTTCTACTGAACCCAGTAGCTGTGACTCGTCTGATCTCCTCAGGCACATACTGCTGCTCCCCACCATCTTGCTGCATGGGAATAAGCTTTGGTGGTCATCTCAAGTCACTTGTAGATCTCCTTCCTTTACCTTCACAGAGCCTCTGTGGCAGAGCTCTTCAGGTGGCCATGCAGCCCTTGGGCTGCAGCTACCCTTGGCATACATTAGAAGATGTGCTGAGGCAAAAAAAACAGTTGGGAAGGAGTTTACTGTGTCCTGGCTTATCAGTTTGCCACACATTTTAAGGAGGAGTAACTGCATGCTGGCCAGTGTACCTTGAAATCACTATTAACTGGCTAAGGTGAAAGGCAAATATTTGCTTAAAACATCCAAAATAGCCAAGTGTAATTATAAAGGCTTACAAAATGTGTAATCTCTTTATGTTGGGAGGAGACTGGAAATCAGATGCATCTGATTGCTATGGCAGAGGAGTAGTGTGTTCTACTGGAGTGTAGGTGGTGAATCTTTCCGGACAAGGATAAGCATGTAAAGGGAAAGCACATGGAGAACTCTTTTTTGTCCTCAAGGACTTCAGGCATCAAAATCTGGATAGAATTCTTTCTCTTTTCTGTCTCTCCTTCACATTTGTGTACTTTTATTCAGCATTACTGCCTCGTTTATAAGTTAAGACTTGATTGAATCTTTGACTGAAGGGCCAGTGAAATTTGTCTTCTCTCTTCTTTTTAGTGTGTCTGTTGGCATCTTTCTCTGATGGATATCCATCTGTTGAACGTGGTGTTTTCTATCAATGACAATTTCATGCAAGGAAATGTTCCTGTTACAAACGTGACCAGGGGACACATTTATACATTTATATATACATGTAGTGTACATACCTGTCTTTTCTGTGTATACATGTGTAGCTTGCTTCATGGGATGCTGCGTGAACTCCGTTAATATTCTCTAATGGTGGCTGGTTTTGGAATGCTTGTGTCTTACTGCTGGCCCAGCAGCAGCGTTGCAGTGCATCACTTTTGAAAATGGAATGTTTCTGTTTGATCTTAGGCTTTATAGGCATTAATAAGTTTATCCAAGTCCAGAAGGTTATTTGGTTTTAGGCCAGTTAGTTTATTGAGAAATATTATGCTTACCCCACAGGGTGTGAATTATTGCACCCTAATTGATTTTTTTTCCCTATGGCTGCTGATTCAGTCGAGTGACTATAGTAGAGGCAAAGGATGAGAGGATACTTCTGTATTTACTGCCTGTCTGCAGTTAACTGCACTTTCTATAATATCACCTCATTCAAAAACTCTGCTCTTGTCTTTTTTTCCTGCCCAAACACTATCAGCAGAATAAAGAGCAGATTCCAGAAAGTCATATGTGTAAGTAATACCTCCCTTTTCTAATTAGTGTTTGACTTACTAAAATGATATAAAACCAGAAAGGGTATTAAGGTAGAAGTGAAAAAGCAGGTCTGCTCCAGCCCTAAGCCTTGTTATCAAAGCAGTGTGGTGGGAGCTCAGCTTTAACCATGTTCTCTCTGGATAACTGTGTAAGATGAGATCAACAGCTGACCAATAAAGCACAGGTCAGCAAGCTCATTGTTATGAAACCTTGAAGTTTAGAATCAAATTTGATCTGCCTCTATTCCTTTCTTAGGGCATCTTAACAAAAGGGAAAATAGGAATTTTGTGGTTCATTTAGCTTAAACAGTGAGGTCCAACATACTGAATATTCCTTCTATTTTCCATGTGGGGCTGGCCATGGTGTGCTTGGCTTGTTGACACCCTTGCATGCATAAACCAGAAGATGTACAATTGCAGATTGCATATTGAGCCCTGAGATGCAGATGATCTCCTGGACATCCTGATTTTCAGGGTGCAGTAGTAACAAAATGATGAGTAGTAATGTTAGTAGGAAGTGGAGTTGCTGCCTGTTGCTGCTGTTGTAAGCACCACGCTGCTGGTGTGCTGTGCAACTCAACTCGGCAGCCTCCCTCATCCCAAGGCAGTAGTCAAAAAAGGGTTAAGTCAGTCAAGGTGAAAGGACTGGGGGAGATGTACACAATCTGAAGCAATAATTTGTATTAGGGTGAAATTGTGACTTTGCTGACATGGAAGGCAAAGCTCCTGTCAGTTCCAACTGAGTGAAGATTTTTGTCCCAAAAGAGTGTGCATTTCTGTGTAGTTTAAGTTTGTATGGTAGTGTGCTAAGGTTGATGTTTGAAGTTTTAACAGTATGGAGCAGGTTCTGGAGACTGTGTGGAAAGTTGCCCAATAGGATTGTTAGAATTGATTCTCCCTCCCACCCTTAAACTAGATCTGCAAGTGCCTTGGTTGTTCAAAAGATGGGAACTTCCTCAGGGGTTTTGTGCACTCACCTGTCTGTTTTATACACTGTGTATTGAATAACTATAGGCTAGAAAGCATTTGCAGCTCAGAAGAAGGGACTGAAGATCAGGATTCACACTCCTCCCTTCACTTTATCTCTCCCCCTTCTCTTTTAGACACCTTGCTCTTGATCCCTTGACTGGGCAGACTGAGGTGGGAGCTGCTGAGACACCACTCAGCCTGTGGTCATCCTTGGAATAATGGGAGATGTTTTTCTTTTTTATGGTGGAAACACTATCATTCAGCAATCTTGGGACACTTGAGAAGTTTTTTCTGTGTAACTGCTGTGATGTGAGCACCTTTTTGGTGTGAGCTGGTATCTTGGATGTTTGTGGAGTTTTTTGTTTAATGTTTTCCTGTCTCTATGTGTGTGATCGTTTACCTGGGTCCTTTTACCTGTGTTGCACATGTCTACTTCTCTCATGTTTCAAAATGTTTCCTGACTGTAATTTTAATTAATTTCAGAGAAGACACAATATGCCCAGGCTGGCCCTTGATGTGTTCAGTAAATGCAAAATGTGCAGTATCTCCTGCCTCTTGTATTAAAGATCCCCTATGAGTATGTTTTTTCACATGGTAATGAGTTGAAGGGCAAAATTAAGTGCACTTGCTGTTTATGAGAGGGTTTTTTATGAGGTTAATGGCAAACAGTAAAAATACTAGGCTGCTGTTTGAATACACTTGTGTGGGGTTTTTGGGTTTTTTTGTATGATGATGCATGTAGGAATGACACTCTTGAAAATGTAGGTGAGTGTTCTAATGCAGTGAAAACTGAGACTTTGTGATCCCCTGCTGTAGTTGTTAGTTAGGATATCCCCTGGAAGTCACTTGTGTAACTTAGCCAGAAATATTGCAGTGCAAAGTGCAGTTTGATGTTGCAGTAAAAGACGTGAGAAGCTCAGGCATTAAAATGAGATTCTTTTCACCATGTTACATCAGTGTGGTAGTGATGCATTTGTACCCAAGGGAGGGATGTAACAGCAAGTAGGATACTGAGACAGCAGCACAGGCTGCTGGTGAGTAACTGCAGTGCAGGAGAAATCTATGCTTTTCATGCCTTGGTAGTAATGAGGTTCACCAGCAATCCTTCAGCTCAGGATTGCAATGTCCTTTCTCTGTTTTCTGACTTGCTGTTCTTTACTCCAGTAGTTAAAAATATGGATACTGGGGTTGGAAAGCCTGCAGTCTAGGTAAGTGCCACAGGGTGTCACTGAAATACAAAAGAAGTAGCAGACGTGATTGAAAAGGGCTGGAAACCTTGCTGAAACAGCACGCTGGAAACTGCTTTCTCTTCAAGCTCTTTCCATGAACATTTGTGTTCTGTTTGCACTGGTAGCAAGTGACCAAGGTCTTGGTGACCTTGCTGGGTTGGGTACCCGTTGGACCTGTGAGCTGAGCCCCACAGTGCTTTACTGAGAGGCAGCTACAGGCTGAAACAGTACTGGGTCTGTGAGGAGGAGATGGTGCAGTGATCTTCAGCTGAAAGCCCTTCAGAAGGCTTTATGATCTTGAAAAATAGACATATTGGGTGCCACTTACTTTCAGTTGTTGTTACTAGCAGGTTTCTAAGTGTGTGTGGTAAGAAATGTTGATATCAATCAGCAGTAACTCAGGTGGAAGAACTTGAGGTTCAGAGGCTATCCATGACTCTTCACCTCAGTACACCATCTGTAACATGGATTTTAATACTATTTTCTTGACAACACTCTTTTGGTCACAGGTGTGTTGAAGAGCGAGGTGTTCTTGTGCCAAGAGAGTGGTGCATAGTCAGTTCTTCCCTCATGGCCCATTGTGTTGAGAAAAATGTTTATTCAGCATAGGGGACAGAACTGGGGAATTCATGTGTCTAGAAAATGATTGCAACAGTCTTTCTTCCTTCCCTCCAGCCCAGAAATGCTCAGCTCACTCAGGTCTTCTTTCCAGTTCATCACCAGCCCTACAAACCAGTGTTGCTGCAAGAGTGCAGAACATGGGATGAGCTGGGCGAGGGGAGAGACATGAAGTGAGAAGGGGAAAGGGGAAGAAATAATGTGTCTGTTAAGTGATGGTCTAAAATCCCAGACTTTTACCCTACCTTCCTCGTGTATGACTACTGCTAATCTCACATAAATGAAGACATTTATTTTGGGAGAATCTTTTTACTTGATCACATATGTCAGTTCAGCTAAAATCCAGTGCTTTGCTAATTCCTAAGTTACTTTTAGAAGAGGGAATGTGGAAGGGGAATGTCTTGATTCTAATCTCTCTTGCCTTGGAAATGTCATTAAGGTATCTTGTGTCCAGTCTATCATGCCAATAAAAGCCCTTTGAGTTTGCAGGGGATTTATGCGATTCTCTTTGCATCAGTGCGTTAATGGGAGGTCTGTACCAGAACATCTGGACATCAACTGGAGAGTATTGTCCTTCACTATATGCTGCCCAAATCTTTTGGTGCTTGGGAAGGTGTTCCTTCCCAGGGAATTCAAGATTATAACCTATTTGCGTATAACTATTTAGAAAAAATTAAAATGCTGATATAGGCATTACTGCTTGTCTAAACTTGTTCTCAGTGAGACACCATGCAAAATTACCTGTGCAGGTTCTGCTTCCCCTGATCTCGCTGTCCAAAGTGAAATCCCTGGCAAGGCATGCCTCATCAGCACTCGGACTTTGGTGTAAAAGTACTGGAGTCTGAGTTTCCTTGTTTAAAATTCACTGTTTCTGCAAACTTCTTCTAAACTGTTGTGCCAGCTACGATGGATAGGAAGCCATGTTTCAAGTTAAAACAAGAAGCATAGTGCCAAGGAAAACCCTTATCCTAAAGAATCCCTTTCTTTTTCATATATTAGCTGGCCGGACAAGTGATTGTCTCTTCCTACTACGTTTTCACTCTGCTGTGTCCTTATTGTGGTGGGTTTTCTGCTGTGCATCCTGCACCGTCTCTGTAACTGTTGTGTGGAATTGGAAGCTGACCTGGGATCTGCTGGACTGCAGATACCACTTGCAGTTGTGGCGCTGTAATTGGGATGTTTCCAAAGAGCTTCTTGGAAAGTGTGATCTTATGAACCAGGGAATTATAAGTCATAGGCATCAAGAGACTTCAAAAAATATTATAACTTTCATCTGGTAGTGTTTCAGTGAGTAACCCCTTGCTTTTAGTTCTTAGTCAAACCAAGAAGGTGTTGACATGCTCCAGGAAGAACATATCCTGGTGATGCTTCGCAAGTTTTGGATAAAATTGCTTATGTTTTGAAGTGTTCCTTCCAATACTGTATCAAACACAAATAAAACTGCTAGAAAGGCACTACTGACACTTGTCCTGCTGGCTGATCTCTCTGCAAGGAATGGCTCAGCTGGCTCAGGAGGAGGATGGGAAAAAGGTTGGTCAGGATTTTATCCATTCTCATTCTTTGTAATAGGAGTCTTGGAAGATTTCTGTCAGCTAAACAGAGCCTGAACCTAAAGGGGAAGTTTGATTTTCCTTTTAATCCTGAAGTCTTGACTTCATCTAATTGAACAGAACTTTAACTTTAAAAGGAAGTGGAAGAGGTACTAGAAATGAAACTTAAGTACTGCATGCTGCTTTGCCTCCCGTGAGAGCAAATCTTACTTCTTTTGTGATGTGAAAGTAGCAAGATGCAGGTGATTGAAATGGAAGTACGTATTTGCATTTATACATTTGCAGAAACAGGATGAATTAGGGTAGAATACTTACTCTTGGTTTTTGTTATCTCCTGTTCAGGGAACTTGTCACCAGTTTTAGTATGAACTGAAATTTGGAGTAAGTTTGGGTGGTGGCTGAGTTGCTTTTTTTTGCAATAATTTGAAATTCTCCACTGTTGTACATTCCCTTAGTTGTTATGTCTGATTTATTATGTTTTGTGGTAGAGAAGACAGTAAGAATTTGTGGATTAATCACTTGGGAACGTAAATGGTTTCTTTTGTCTAATGGTCTCTAACCTTTTAACTGATGATTAAGCTTGATTAAGCTACGGTGGTGATTTAGACTTTCACTTCTTTATTTTAAATGCCAAATGCCTTTTATTACTATCTGAATCCGATTACTTTTGTGGTCAGTGTTTGCATATGTATTTAGATGATGAATGTAAAGGCTCGGCCTAGCTTTTAATGCCAGGCAATGGGACAAATGTGATAGGAGCAGAATTATTTTTTATGCCATAGCTCTTACCTGTGCAAAGAAAATTGTGGTGGTGTGTGCACTTTTGTACCACCTCAGCTTTCAGAAGAAAGCATCTAAAAAGTTTAAAGTTTTGATTGCACCAACTATTTAAAATGTAAGTAAAAATAAAGCAGTTTTCTTTGCTGTGAAACAACAGGAGTGAGTTAGATACTGAAGTGTCCTACTGCAGGAGTAGGATTGATGTGAAAAGGGGGGCTCTCTCCATAAAGATACAGTGAAATGGTTGAGTGAGTTGGCTAAAAATGGGCTGAGCTGATGTGCTGTCATGGTCAGTGTGCAAGAAGGAGAGATAAGGGTAGGGCATACAGGACAAAAGAAAAGGTAGAAATTGTTAAATATTTACAGATTCAGTAGAGTTTTGGAAAAAGGTGAGAAACTGAGGATGTTTGTTTTCTGACCTCCGATCAATTAATATTTAACCAGTGGTCCTCGATGACTCATCTCTACTCCTTGTAAATGAAATTTTAAGATGAAAGAAAGATAGGATTATCAGTGTAACCAAGGAATTATGTGGGGAACAAAAAACCCTTCTGGCAGGCAAGGAACTTGATTTGGCTCACCATGGGATCCAGCAGGTACTTTGGCTGGTGTGGGGAGAAATCCCAGGGGATGTGGACTGAGGTCACATGGGACCAGCTGAGATTGGCTTTGCCAGCTGTCCTGGTTTGGTGCTTTAGGACCAAGGCAAGCACATACCCAAAATCAGCTTCTAGACTTGGTGCGGGAGAAGATAACATGTGCAGGATTTATCGAGGTGCTCTTGCTTCCCCCAAAGTGTCCCATTTGGATTCACCGATGCTTTGCTGACCAACTTAGCCCTGAGGAAAGTGGGGCAGGATGGTTATGAAGCACTGGGTGGTGATGCTGTGGCAGGAGCAGAGACGGCTGGACTGGTGGATTTGCACCTCTGGGGCTTCTGTACAAATATTTTGTATTCTGCTCTTTAATTCCGTTTGGTTTGGTGATTTTTCCAAGAGCAAGGGTGAGCAGAACAGGCTAAACCTAATGGCTTGGGCTTCTTTTGCCTAAAACCAGCAGAATTGGTCTTTACTTTGGAAAGCAGCCATCTAGAAGGAGCTGAGATTGGAAAAGATAAAAAGTGCTGAGACTGCTCATAAACCTTTTGTTTAGGAACTGTTCTAATGCCAAATATTTTGATGCTTTTGATTTTCCCGCTTCTTTATCTTCTGAACTGAAGGAGCTTAGCAAGAAAACAAAAATCTGTGCTACTTCTGCCTTTTGGCCCTACTGAAGCTTTTCAGAAGACTGATGAAGTTCTGTACTGTGCTAAACTGCCTCTTTATTATCCAGATTGCTAGGCTTATTTTTCTTGCTAATCAAAATAAGGTATAGCGAAATCAAGATAAGAGTATATTATTGTGTTGTTTAAGACCTGAATATCAAAAAATAAAATGAACTAAATCATACTATGCAGTTGAAAACCACAGAAATCTCTCTCTTCTCTGTCATTTTCTCAGCTTCTAGTCTGTACTACCGTGCCTTAAATGTAACTTGGGAGTGTGTGTGGGTTCTTGCCTCTTTGACTGAAGTCTCTGTGCATGTAAGAACAAAATTCATGTGACTTCTTCTTGAGTGCTGTTCACTTCCTGTGGCCCACCACACTGATTATTTCCCCTTTGAAATATTTCCTTTGCTAAATGGAGCCACAAATGCACTCCTGTGTGAAATAGAAGGGATTTGAGTTTCTGGCATTTGGTTGAAAAAAATAAAAAGAGATTTTCTAGTATGTGTATTTTCAGGCAGAGGCATTGCTCAGGCATGAGGTGGTTGAGTGGGGCTGGACTAATGAATGGATAATGTGCTAAATTAAACATGTCAGGGTGCACTTAATGTTTTTGTCATGTAAGACTAGATATGGGATTGTTTCTTGAAATTCAAGGCAAGTTGTCTGTTTTACCATTATTGCTCATTCTATGGCAGATGTAAATGGAGCCAGTGCCTCAGTAGGGTGGAGGCAGGGAGAGGAAACTGAGTTTAGCAGTGCCCAAAGGGTGTTGTTCAGTCTCTATATTCAGATTAATATGTCAGGCAACAAACCAGGTGCAACATTGGTACTTGTGGATGGCTTATAGCACAAATGAGAATTATTTCATGTATCTTTCAAATACATGGTAAAAAGCCTTTGAACTTCAGTGTAATAGTCTTTATATGAACACATGTAATGCTTAGATAACTTTTTTTTCCTGAACTTTTAATGAAATGGGCAAGTTTCTCCTAAGCATTTGACAAATTGGTATTTTCTGTGAGCAAGTCTAGGATGTATATTTGTTGCCTGTTTACACTCCGCACTAATATTTACTTTTAATGCCACCTCTCCAAGCTTGTGTCACTCTTCTAACATTTATAGGGCAGTTTCTGGAGAGTGTCTGTGATGGGAGCAGCTCTTCAGATGTGCTGGGACTGTTTCCTATGGAAGATAGGAGCAGATAAGTTGATGCAGTGGTTCGACCCTGGCTGGGGGGCAGACACCCACGAAAGTCACCCTGTCACTCCCCTCCTCAACTGCGCGGGGTAGAGGAGATACAGCAAAAGGCTTCTGAGTTAAGATAAGGGCAGGGAGAGATCACTCATGGGCAAAACAGACTCCGCTTGAAGAAATTAATTGAATTTAATACCAAAGTCAGAATAGGATAATGAGAAGTAAAACAAACCTTAAAAACACCTTCCCCTCACCCCTCCCTCCTTCCTGGGCTCTACCTCCTCCCAGCCAGCGTCACAGGGAGATGGGAATGGAGGTCATGGTCAATTCATCACACCTTGTTCTGCCACTGCTCAGGGAGAGATGTCAGAGGCTTTTCCATGCCCCACCATGGGGTCCCTGCTGTGGAGTGCGGTTCCCCACGAACTTCTCCAGTGTGAGTCCTTCCCATGTGCTGCATTTCTTCAGGAACTGCTGCAGCGTGAGTCCCTCCCCTGGGGTGCAGTCCCTCAGGAACAGGCTGCTGCAGCCTGGGTCTCCCACAGGGTCACAAGTCCTACCAGGAAACCTGCTCCAGTGTGGGCTCCTCTCTCCATGGGCCTGCGGGTCCCTGCCAGGATCCTGCTCCAGCACAGGTTTCCCAGCGGGTCACAGCCTCCTTTGGGCATTCCCCTGCTCCAGTGTGGGCTCCTCCAGGGGCTGCAGGTGGATCTGCAAGTGGGCTGCAGGGGCACAGGGGAATCTTCTGCCCCTCCTTCCTCACTGCCCTTGGTGTCTGCAGGGCTGTTGCTCTCACGTGTTCTCACCCTGCTCTTCTCTGGCTGCAATTGCTTCTGCCCGATAACTTTTTTCCTCCATAAATCTGTTATGCCAGAGGTGTTTCCAGCCATCCCTGATGGGCTCAGCCTCGTGGAGCCTGTGGCATTGGCTTTGCTTGATGTGGGGGAGGCTTCCAGCAGCTTCTCAAAGAAGCCACCCCTGTAGGCCCCTCTGCTCCCACACCTGGCCATGCAGCCCCAGTGCAGCTGAGGAGCAGATGGGTTGAGGGGCGCAGGTTGCTGTCTCCCTTCTCAGCCACAGAGCTGTGTGCCTCGTGCCACGCTGTGGTGTAGCAAGCACAGCCAAAAAAGCAGAAGTAACGTGGGGTGAGATGCAGTGAGCAAAGGGGCTGGATCCCCTTTTTGAGCACTAGGGAAAGAATCTGTGCCAAAATTCTAGGTTGTAACATGCCTTAACACACTGATGTTGGCTGTTCTGTCAGTACATTTCTACTCCCTCTGTGTAGTGGTAAAGTAAGGTTATCACAGTCACAAACTCACTGCACCATTGACTCTTGTCCATTTAGAACTGTGTCTGTAATTTCAGGGAGGAGTGAGAGTTCTTCTGGTGAGATCTTAAGTACTGTTTCATTAAACTTTGGTCAGAGCTATTGCTATCCCACTTTGGATTCTCAGCTGTGGGATATTTTCTCTTGAAATTAAGCCAGGATGTGCTCACTTGCATGCAGTTGTGTGCAAATGCCTTATTTTCCCTTGAGTCTCAGTTATCAAAGTTTGGAGTTTACTGTACCTTGTAACTAATTTTGTCCATTTAACACGCTAGGCTTGTTCTAGCCAAGATGTTGGTCATGAAACAATGATAAGAAATTTTAAGCTTGAAAGAAAATTTTGTATTTCTTCCACAGGAAATGTAATAAATGACCTTCAAATAGTGTCTTATCTCATGTTTATACTAAACTTCAACTCTTGTTTATCAGTTTTTTTCTTAAGAAACAAATGAACATTCTTTCAGTCCTTAAGGATCGGACAGCTGAAAGACTTCCCGTGTTCGTGTGTTGTTCTTCTTCCTTTGTATTTTTTTCTTCAGAGTGACATTTTATGTCTTGCCTACCTGAAAAGCCTTATCCTTAAAATAAGACTTTGCATTAGGATGTGTACTGGATGGAGCAGTTGCTCCCATTGGAGTTCCCTGTAGTTCCAGGGACACTGAGAACCAGGGTTGCTGCAGCTGGAGGAGGTCCTCATCTGAGCTGCACCCTCACAGGTGATAGTGTAGGTATTGTTCTGGTAGAAAAGGTCGGGGAATGGAGATGTGCTACTGTACACTGCCCTAAAAACCTTAGTTTTGCTGGTATTTTTGGTCAAGACAAATGATTTCTTACCAGATTAGGTGCCTTGCTGGGTTTTGTTGGGTTAGGTTTATTTTTTGGCCTTGGTTTCAGCAGCAAGCCTTTAAAATGAGACCTGGGATTTCTGACTAGAGTAGAAAAGCGAAGAAGTTAAGTAGGTGGCTTTGATTTTCATCACTATTTACTATTAATATTAATTACCATTAAGAAATGGATCATCAACACTTCTGTACATTAGGAAGCAGTAAGACAAATGACAGTGCCAACATTTTATTTTTGCCTTATTCTTCTTTAACTATATGTTCCATGAGGCAAAAAACAGAGCCACTTAGCAATGGGCCCTAATGTTCTAAATGGCCTCACGTTTCACTGTGGAAGCTTTTGACTTGGAGCTGAGCCAGGAAGGTCACCTCAGTATTCTTGTCCTTGGAAGGACACTGATGTGCCTTCACTGAGGAGCCCTCACAGTAGGATGATTCTATCAAAGACTGCAAGATTTTAAAGACATTTGTTGCCTGAAGGCAGGTAGGGGTTAACCAGTTGTAAAATGTACAGATTTGTTCACTGCCTTACATTCTCATTCTCTTGTTAAGTGACACTGTAGAGATACTGAGGGGCTCTCTTCTGTCCAGGAGGGCATACTGCCCAAACCTGAAAAGGGGAAAAAATTGTTAGATTGATTATTCTTTTTTAATTTTTTTTTTTTTTGTTCTTACAATATAGAAGACAATTAATTGCTGTAGCCCCAGAGAGCTCTGCTCTTCTGAGGTGTCATCGTGGAGTTTGGCATGATACTAAATACACTTGCCCTCAGGCACGTTCTTGTTCTACAGTTAATGCTGCTGCCTAAAGGTGATGCTGTAGCTAACGGCTTTTTTTAAAACTGTGTGAAGTGGGTTGTGCTTAACTCCTGTGCCCCTGCTTTGGGATAATAAGCATAGGTTTGTGTTAGGAAGCTGTTCTGTATTGAGAAACATGTTCCTCAGGTGGCATAACTTATAAACCTTTGACATATCTCTGTTTGATTTTTTTTTTTTTTAATTTGGGTACGTTTGGCATCTTGGGGGGGTGTGTGTGTACACCTGTGTGTATATACATGTATATTTATACACACACACGTGTATTGGATAAAACACTGCAGGATGCAGTGAAGCAGATAATCTTCCAAGCACTAGAGCAGATGGGCCAAGGTTCTATGGCTTATCTGGTTCTGGCTGTTTAGGTAAGCCTTGTTGCCAGCTAGACATGTACGTTCCTTGTAGGCAGAGATTTTCAAAAGACTTCTGTGTACAAGTTTACTGTAAAAGTAAATGGTAATATTTTCAGGAATAATTAGGGATACTAGGATCCTTTGGGTTTTGGATACTTGGTTTTAATATTGTCCTTAAATAGCCCTAAAATAAAGGCCCCTTTCCACAAGCCCTTTGTGGTGTCCCCGTAGTGGAAGCATCTTTGGTGTCTTGGGTTGCAGCAGATGTGGAGCTTCCAGTGCTTTATGCTGCTGGTTGTCATATGGCAGATGACTGTACACTGAAACACGTAAAGGTGACTCCTGTGATGTGCTTTGCTGTCTCTGCTTCTGGGAACGGTTAAATTAAAAAAAAAACAACCAACACACTACTTTTAAGAACATCCTAAACCACTGCAGTCTCTCATTCGGTGACTATCTGTCCCTTTTTAGTGAATGTTAAAAACACAGTCTCAAAGTTGAATTTTCACTCTCCCCTGCTTCAAATGCAAATAAACAGTCATTGCATACTTGTTTTCTGATGTCTTTGAAAGGAAGCTATTTCTGCAAAGTGAATACAATCTCTCTGTTATCTGAGTGAGCAGCCATCCAATGCATGGCTGAATCAATCCCTGCACGGAGAGGATGCCTGGAATATAGTTCAGAAATATTCTAGATTCATCACTTCCTAGTAGAGGGATCAGACTGATGCATTAGTTTTGGTTTTTGGCCACATCTGGTAAACTAAAATAAGGAAACACACTGCTGTCTTTTTCCTTTCCTTTCTTCTTAAATGAACACTTGATTCCTATCAAAATGACACTGGTTGCCTTGCAATCATATAGCTCTGTTTTAAAGTGAAGCAATCACTGAAGAACTGCAGGTTTAAAGGGTGTTTGCTCTGAAAGCTTGCAGAAGGCAAAATTTCTCTGGCGTGTGTGAGGCAAGTGCTTGGCTTGGGCTCTACTTGTAGGATGGGTACCATGGGGACTGTTGTTCACTACTTCTGTGGAGGTTGTACCTAGGATTATGTAGTTCATTTGCCTGTGCCGATGGATGGGAGAGCATTGAAGTGGTGCTGTGCATAACTGGAACACTCTGCAAGGAGAGGCTGGTGAAGAGAGGCTGATGTCCCCTCCAAGGCAGAGTGAGACAGCCTGGCTCCTTGGGGTATGCAGTGTAGCTTGAGCTGATGTAATAGCTCCCTCCTGTCCAAGGAGGAGAATACACCCACCCACATGCCTCCTTGACATGTCTCTCCATCCCCACAGAGTCTGACATTTATCTGACCCTGTGTGAAGCTTATTTGTGTTGCTGACATGGCAGAGAATTCCTTTTGTGCCAGGTTAATTTTCTACCATTAATAAGCTGCTTTGGTCTATTGCTCTATCAGACAAGTGCCAGGGTTGGTACAAGAGAGGAGATGGATGCAGGGCCACCACCCCTTAGTGACAGTGATGAACCATTAGGATGGAGCTGATAGAGCTTCATGCCAAGGCTTTGCTCCTCTGTTACTGAGTGTTGCTGTTTGATGACCCAGTCACTTCCCCTTTACTTTGTGCTGGTGCCAGCGCTTGTTGGGGTGATGTGCTGAAACATGCTGGCACCTAACCTGCCATGAAACCGTGGTCTCCAGGAGTGATGAAAGAGCTTTCCTTGTTTTTCTCTTGCTGGGAATCAGGTTTCACAGAGGACTTAGCTCCCTGATGGCATTAGCCTGGCAGGTGTGTATGGGCATCCCGTGGCACACGTCGTGCTGGTCCTGCTCAGAAGTCAGGGCGCATCCATACCTTTAGATGAAGTCGTGGCTCCCACATCTGACTGCAGCATTTGCTGAGAAAAATAGGTCTAGTAGCTCATACTTCTGCCATTTATATTGTCAGCCACATGTATATTGTCCATTTCAGCTGAACTGTTTGATTTTTATCAACAAATTACAGTAAGAAATTTGGACCCAACAATAAGTCCCTAGTGGAATAAAATCAGATTTTTTTTTTTTGGCCATGACTGCAATTGTTCTGGATATCAAAGACTCTTACTAATTCTTCTTTGTTTTTAAAGTCATTGAATAGCCCGTTCATTCTTGGCTGTTTTCTTCTATTTCTCCCCCTGTTAAGTGGGGGAGAATAATTCCTCATTGAGAATTGCTCTCAGGCTATGACATCAGGATTTTCTGAAAATATAAATTCATAGTGCTGATAGCAGACTATATGATTTCACTCTGGAAAGTGGCCAGTACAGTTGGACTCCCTGATGTACAGGATGCAAGGGAGGAGATGATACATGAGTCTGTGTATGTGCCTGACACATTTGGTGTGTGTTTTCGAGCGACTGATGTGTTACAAGAGCACAGTCTGTAATTCAGGTGCGCTCTGACGGAAACAGAGCATCTCCTTGCTATTAACTGCTCAAATATTTTGCTGTTCTTATTCAGCTGTCCTGTTTCCTGTCTTTGCATTATTTATTTTTGCCTAGCAGAGTGATTAAGTGCTTCTTCCAAATATTGCTGCAGGGATTAGTCTGCCATAGGCTTTTTCCTTCTGGCCTTCCCACAGTTCCTGGCAATTTTGTATGCGGGTTTCAGAGGCCTGGTGCAGACCTGCATTGAGGCAGTGCTCTGCTCTGAAGCAGATGTATTCAGAAGGATTATCAGGAACATTCTTTGCTTGCACGTGGGTGGAGTGGGCTCAGTGTTTAAGTGAGACAGACCGCGGCAGGCGGCTCCAGAAGTTAGGAATTGCAATTAGATGCTGGAACAGTCAACCACAGGATGCTGCTGGGGCCAAGAATTTAACAAGGTTCAAAAAGGAGTTGGATGTTTGCTTAGGGGTTAGGAATAGAGGGAGTTGTCAGAATAAATGATTACCAAACATTTTGGAGGGAGTCTCAAACCTTATGTTTTTGAATCTGTGTTGGTTTCTAGGCATCAAGTGGGGTTACCTGTCCGCTGCTGATTCCTGGGCTGCTAATATTCCTATTAAGGAGTATTAATGTGATTAATATTATTAATTCCTCTTAGGATGCAATGCGGCACTATTTAGTCCTCTAGTTATGATCCACTTTGGCAGTTCTCTTTTTGAAAACTACGCCTGAGGCTTTTGGGGGACTGGGAAAATGCAATTTGCAGGTTTGGCTTGCAATGCAATTACAACCTCTTGGTTTTATACATTTTAGGGGAGGGCTGCTTGTGGTAAGGGAAGGTACGTACACCCTCAGCAGTGAATTGCTGTGAATACTCAAACTGCCTTGGGAAGGAGTTGATTTGGGTGTTAGGGACTAACTTTTAGGCAGTGCAAGGCAGTGTCAGGGAGTCTCAAACCAGAGCAGTGGGGCAGAATCATTCTCAGCTAATAAAGTTGTTAAGTGTGTCCCTGAGCTCGGGCTGTGCACTTCCCTCAGACCTCAGCCTGTGTCTTTTGGAAGAGACTCTACTGGGCTTTGTAGCTTTGCCTGCTTGTTCAACATGGACTCGTACCTCTTCACAAAGCTTTTTGGTTTTAAGCATACACACTGTATGCACCTCAAGCACTGCAGTGGTCTTTGGGGAGTGGCATGAGCACAGCAGGTTTCATCTCCTGACGTTCCAGCTGGCTCGCCAAGTTCAGTTGGAGCTTAAAGCTGGTTGAAGGCAGTCTTGTTTTCCCTACTCCCCTGTGTTATCCCTGCCTCTCCTGCAGCCAGACAGGGAGCTGAGCCAACTGAAAACTTAACCCTAGCCTCTCTAAAATATCACTGGTTTCTCTCTATCTCATTTCCCTGAACTAGCTTTCCACCTAGCTGTAAAAGCAACAGTGATGTAAAGGAGAGGTCAATATAATGTATTTGGGTTGTATATGGGGATGTAGGGCAGCAGCTTTGGCTTAAATTGGCCTACCTTGGATGCTGAAATACAATGTTTATTCCAGCAATCCTGAAAACAAATTTGAAGCAGAAAAAAGTTAGGAGGTTTATACCCTTACTGTAAGTGTTTGAGCTTAGGCTTACATGAACTGTCCTCATCTGCAAGAGGTTATTTATTTATTTATTTATTTATTTATTTATTTATTTTGCTGTGAGTTTTAAGAGAAAAGAAAATAGGTGAAAAATTCTGTGGGTTAATGCCATTGCTTTTGCATAAAAAATGAGAAGAACAGACTTTTCATCCTCTTCCTATGCTTGCTGGAAAGCCCTGTTGCAAACAGGGGCAGCGATATTGGCAAGGACTGCTCAATAATGTTTTCTATAGCAGCAATATAATTTCTTGATAGCTAAATGGTAGGATTTTACCCCGTGCTGCTACCAGTACTAAAAAATTTCCTTAGGAAATAACAATAGGATGGAAAGAAACTTCCAGGATTTCAGGGTGTGCACAGCACCATGGATGAATGAATGAATGAATGAAGCCTTACAGCATATGGTCCGATGGTTGTGGAGAAGTTGACATTTGGCTATAGGGAAAGTCACCATTTTTAAAATCATTTCAGTGACATGAGTCAAAGACATTGGTGCCTTCAATACAGTTATCATTAAAGAAGGAAACTTGAGTTTCTTTATGTTGTGATTTTTGTGCTACAGCCATAGCTGAGAAGTGATTACTTTCTCCGGAGTAAGGGTTTTCTGCCCTGTGGTTTCCTGTGTTTCCAACTTGTCTTGGTGTCTGGCAGTGGCTGGGTGAAGGTTAATGTCTGGGATGCAAACTGCTTCCTCTCTTGCAGGTTCTCTGCTGAGATCACCACTCTCTTGAATGGAACTCTTGCAGTAAAACCTGGAGGATGCAGACAAAACGCCTCAGCTCCTGCCCCACCTGGTTAAACCAGAACAGACTGGTTAAAGCATGCACAGAAATGATGGTGCTATTGCAAAATGTTTAAAGACCTTGTTTCTCCTTTTTAAATGGTACTGAGACATGACCGTGTTCTGGTCTCAAAACCAGTGGAGTCTGCCAAACATGTTTTGTGGTGTTAGTCTGGTGGAGAGGAGAGTGCATTCTTAAATACTGAACATAGGTAGTTTGGAGATAAATAGCTGTGAAGCTTGGTGTGCTCTGAGAGGGGAGAGCTTGGGTTAAATGAGGCAGAGGAGTGGCTTTCAGTCGTAGAGCTTGGAATGCTTTTGGTAAAGAGGACCAGAGAGCAAGGCTTCATGCCCTTTGCTTGGAGGAGAGGCGAGTGAAGCTGCTCCTGTTGAAAAGACAAGCTCTGCATGATTGTTGAAGCCAGTGGGTGCAGGTGGCAGGAGGTGCGTGACTCGTGCAGGAGGGTGATTTGTATCTTGTTTCTGTGTGACCTCAGGGGAGTGTGCCTGTGTACGACAAGTTTGGATGAGAGTTGTGCACGATTTTGAAGAACTTACGTGGGTATCACAGAACTTGTAAGTTGAAACGCCTGTGTTTACCTTAGTTCTCCCTAAGGAAAGACTTGATGTGGATTGAAGTGTTGTGGTTGAATGACAGCTGTCTTTATCAGCCACAAGCACTGAAGAGTCACATGTAACCACAAAAATTACCATTTAGACATCTTGCTTTGTAGACAAAAATCAGAAGGCAAATGGAGAAGTGTAGGAAGAACATGTGTTTTCAAGCTCTCTGCAGCCAGCATGTCTAGAAGTACAGGAGATAGTCATATAACTTTGCTAACGCTGAAAGAAAAAATACTACATGTCCTGAAATTTGCAGTGTGGTTATGGAAGTAGCACCGAATCTCAACGTGTGGGATGGGTGCGTGCACACGTTCACATATACAGTAATTACAATAGCCTGAAATTCGTGTCCTGACCACAGTGAGCTTGCTCCGTTTTTCAGTAACTAAGGAATTTGGCCCCGTGAACGAATTTGAAATGCTCTCAGAAGCATTCCTTCATATTTATAAGAAACATGTGCATTCTGTGGTCGCAGGCGGTGATGGCCACGTACCAGAATGCAAATGGTGTGCTCCTTGCTGCTGCTGCTGCCGCTTCTCTAACCCAGGCTGCACTTGACCGGTTTGCATTAACCAAGTGGGAGAAAAGAGGCAGAGTGCAAAATACTGAGTTAGAGCTGGATGTAAGTTAAAAGTTCTGTTCTGGTAGCAATTCCGTGTACTCTTTGTCAAAAGGATACAATATGATCCTACTTCAAAAGGGTAATGTTCTGAGAAGTTTTATAATGTTCTTTAAGAGTACAAGAGATTCTTCTTTGGGTACCTGTTCCACTGCTGGATCACCTTCATGGCAAAAAAACCCCAAAACAAAACCATGTTTATGTGTTTCAGCTTTTGTCCGCTACCTTTTACCCTTTCACTCCATACTTGAGAAGAGCCTGACTCCTTTCCTGCCTCCCATCAGGTGTTTATCATAGATGGGATTCCCCTCCAAGCCTTTTTTCTTGAGGATGAGCAGTTCCAGCTCGCTCAGCCTTCCCTTGTGGGACAGATTTGTAGCCCCTTAATAGTCTCCATGATCCTTCACTGGACTTATTGCCAGCATGTCCACGTCTGCGTTGTACTGGGAAGTCCAGCACTGGACACAGCACTGCAGAGGTGACTCCTCCAGTGCTGGGCAGAATGGAAGGACGGCCTCCCTCAATCTGCTGGCAGCTCTTCCCTGTGCAGCCCAGGATCTCTTGGCTGCCTCTGCTGCAGACGCTTGCTGTTGGCTCACGTTCAACTTGCTGTCTGTCTGTGAGTCCTTCTCTGCAAGGCTGCTCTCTCCCCCAGCATGAGCTGGTGCTGGAGGTGACTCCTCCCCTGGTGCAGAGCTCTGCATTTTGTGTTGCTAAACTTCATGAAATTCCCATTAGCACATTTCTCCAGCCTGTCAAGGTGCCTCGAATGGCAGAGGTGTTATCAGCTATTTTGTATAATCTGAAAGTTTGCTGAGGGGGCTCTGTCCCTTCATCTAGGTCATTTATAAACATGTTAAGCAGTATTGGCCCCAGTATCATACTGTGGAGTCACACCACCAGTAACTGTCCTCCAGCTGGACTTCATTCCACTTACCACAACCCTTTGAGCCTGACAGCTCAGCCAGTTTTCAATCCACCTCACTTTTCTCCAGCCCATTTAGAGATTGTATGAAGTTAAAATCTGTATCAGTAAGTAAGGACCCGTCGAACCATTGCTAATTAAAAGGTCCAGATAAATATTTCTGGAAACAGGAGATTAAAAAAGAAATAGTAATGCAGAGGCAGAAGGTTGCAAAAGAGCAGGGAGAGGAAAGGAGGTGGATAAGTACAGCTTTGGGTGGGAATTCTGCTAAGGAGCTGTGGCTTAGCTTTTCCTTTGTCTATATGAGACTTTGGAAATGTGGACTGATTTTTGGAGGAAAGTAAGTCAAAATGTTAGGAAGGAAAAGTTCGCAATCTTATTTGGAGATCTCAAAAAGCTGCACAGAAAAACTGAGCTGTGCCATGGCTCAGTTTCACAAGGACAACTGGCTAGAAATAAATGTACTGGATACAAGCCCTTCTTGTCCCCATAGGAGAGCAACTTTCCTTTGATTACTGTTGATTTATACAAACGTTTCTCTCTTGAGTATGGGAAATGATCCAGTACTTAATTATTAGGCGTTGTGGACCTCAAGGTTATGCATGTTATGTACACATTTATCTCAGCTGGTTCTGTTTCACTTGATACTAATTGGTTTTGTTGAAAGCAGAGCCTCTGATAAGATGTCTTGTTATCAGGGTTCCTTTGAAGCTACTTAAACCCCTGAGACAGCACTGCTGTATGTTTTTAATTCCTGTTGTGAAAAAAAGTGTTTATTTTGTTCACAGGCATATGAATTCCTGTATTGCAACTCTCACCTCCCTTACTGCATGGGGTGTATCCTACTGGAGGACAGCGCTGGCAGATTCTGCAGTCAATCTGTCTGTTGAAACAAACCAGCCAGGGAGGTGTCGGTCGGCCAAACACCACTAAAATTAGATGGTTAATTATAGCCAAGGTCGTTTGGGAATTTGTGTTCCTGTCAGTATTTCTGTGACCAAACATCATATTTCTGGGTACTGGAAATACTCGCTTACTTCAAATACCATAAATAAGGATACCCCAGAAAAGAACTCAACCCTAATATGAGCACAGGTGTGATTTGGCACCCAGGTTTCCTATGGAGCTGCATCCCTACTTGTCAGCCAAGGCTTGTTTTACCTTTAGGACAGCGAAACAACCACTGATGAGGTAGCATCAAATGGATATGCTTCTATCCCTCCAAAAACATTCCCCCCTTTTCCACCCAAGCTCTGTCTGGACACTGTGTTAAGATACATTTCAGTGCAAATGCTTGTAAGCAATTTTGTGCTAAAAATGTTCTTTATGTATTCTGGAAGATCAGTCTTTTTTTGAAATTGTATTTTAAGACTGGTGTGTATTGTTTCTGTTTGTGTAGGGTTTTTAAGGCATGCTCGTTCATGTTTGGGTATAGGTTTGTAGTGCTTCTGTGTGAGGTGTTGGTGCATCTGCCTGTCTGTTTAGTCATGAAAAGGGACAGGATAACCTTGAGGGCAATCTGTTGCAGTAGTGGTGTAGTATCTTATCAGGCTTTCAAGGCAAGAGGAGAATTTCCATTTATTTAGGCTGGCTGTCTTATTGGAAAGAGAGAGGGGATAACAATAAGATTAAGCATGCTACTTTGCAAAATTTGTATTTCATGACTTCTTTTTTCAGCTGCTACTAATATTTTACAGTTTCAAAAGAACTGTTATGAAAAGAAGAAATAAGACCTTGATCTTCCAAAACATCTCTCTAAAAGATGGCAACCTTGTCATTGAAAGTTGATATAAAACGTGTCTCATTTGTTGATTAAAGTTAATTTGAGAGCGTGGATGTTACTTCCTCATGGTTTGAGAACATATTTCTTGCCTGACCTTGACTATGATTGTTACCTGTACTCTGCCAACTTCCATGAAAACAGTCAAGGCTTTTAGAAAATCAGGCAATGAGGAGGAACTGTCTTGTTTGTTAACATTATCTGTACGAACTAGAAAAAATAATAAAGGGAACTACACAAGAACTGAGCTTGCTGTTTTGTAAGAGGATGTTGCAGGTAACCCTGTGGCAGCAGGTTTCGCTGGGATCTGTGAACTTGCAAGAGCAGTTGGATCCAAGTGATATTAGAGACACCACTGAGAACTGGAAAGGCTGAAGAACCCAAGGACAGATTGACTGGCCTGTCTAATCCCCGGATTCCTGCGTTGTGTTTGAAGTCAGGTTGTCATCTTGCCTTTCTTCCTTCTAGCAGCCTCCTCTAAGTTATGGTGGCAGGGCAAGGACTCATTTCCTGTGTTGGTTTTTCTCGGTGCTTCTAGTGCTCTAGTACAGCTGGCATCTGTTCATGGTAATACTCAAAACTAAATTTTTTTTCTTTGCTTTTTTTCTGAAGGTACTTGTTCATTCCATCACATACAAGCTAGAAGAACCTTGTTTTCACAAGCTTTTAGGAACAGCTGCAACCTTTTCCTGAACACCGGAGAAGGTTTTAGGATGGGTTTCCTAGAAAAGTGGGAGGCAGTAGGTTGATGCTAGCAGAACATCTTCCGTTTACAACAGACCTTTCCTTCTGGATAACTGTACAAATGGATTTTTCTTGCTCCCTGATGACCCAGGGAGGGATGCAGTTGTAGTTGCAACGTATCCATTATCTGTAAGTTGAAGCTTTTGTAGAGTGCTTTCTCTGTGATGGAGTTGTGTGTAAGAGCCACTCAGGGTAAAAGTTGACTATTTCCAGTCTTTATTCGCTGCTAGACATTTCAGGGCTCTTGAACTTTACTCAGCCCTTTAGGTTTTGTGAAAATTTTCTCTTCTTCTTGCTTTAATAGATTGTCCATGGGCTCTGTGTTGCTGGGACAGACAGCAATGCCTTTCATTCAGCACTAGTTGTATGAAGGCACAGGTTGATGTACTTCAGATAAATGTCAGCTTGGGTAAGGGGTATGGGAAAAGATAATTTGCTTCCTTTTTCTCCAGAAAGCTGGTGGCTTTTGAGGAGAGGATGGATAAAGGAGGAAAAAAAAGAGGAAAACGTCTAAGGTTCTTCATCAGGTGGGAGGAAGGTACACTAGCCTGTTAATCAGCTGTGTCTCTTCACTAACTTTAGAGCATGCTAGGAAATGGTATAGGAAAATCTGTAAAAAAAAGAGAAGAAAACTAAGCTTAAAAAGGCATAGGTCTGCACTCCTGAATCACTCCTGAATTTTTTTGCATATGTTTGTTTCCCCCCTCCTTACTTTTTCTCCCT
>WEIT01009676.1:49787-90924 GCA_013389985.1 Dryoscopus gambensis | reverse complement strand
TCCCCCCTTCTCTGCAGTATCAGCTTTTTCTTATTCACAGAGAGACAAACAGACTCTTGTTTGAGGGGAGGGGGGTGGTGGGAGACCTGGGTAAGCAGCGAGGAATGTCCTGTTCACTGCCTCACTCGGCTCCAGGTCAAAGACATGCAGGGGGGAGGATTTTAATGTATAACGAGCAGCAAAGTGTCAGAAAACAAACGACAATGAAAACAAAATGCAGCCAGTAACCTTGGGGCTCTGACACTGAGCAAATGTTTATCAGAGGAAGATTCTGCTGGACATCACTGGATAAGAATGAGTTGATGTCACTCTTGGCAAGGGCGGCAGCTCGTTTTTTTCCACACAAACAGCACAACACAGCAAGAGGAAGGAGAGGGAAGGGTGGGAAGGAGGGGAGGGGAAAGAGGAAGAGGAGGAGAGAGCTTTTGCTATAAATTGTTCGAATAAAAATATATTAAAGCATGGCTTGTTTTGTTGGAAGGGGTGTCAGTGCTGGGACATAAATAGACAAAGATTAAGGATGCACCAGGGCTCCTCCTACACGGTGGCTCTGCAGCCCTGTATCCACATTCCTGACAGCTGTTGCATAATTTGCTTTGACTTGCTCCCAGTCCAGAGTGTACTACAGGCTTATTCCTGCAGCCCTCATTCAACAAAACCTCATTTGGCTTCAATGGGAATTTCTGCTTGAATAAAGAAGTTCAGCTTTTGTGACCTCTGGTAGTTTCCGTGCCTGGCCAATGAATAGGAGGACATCCCCTCACCCTCAATCTCTCTATGTCCTTATTTTAAAGTTTCATCATATTTTATACTTCAAGTAATGCAGAGTTTTCTCTGTAGAAAAAGAGACTTAGGTCACATAGGCGGCAGAACAGTGAAAGCTGCCTTTTAGCAAGGACCACTGTGTAGCCAAGAAGTAACAACTGGTAGGTATTTGGTGAATTTGAAGGTGAGCAGTCTTGGAAAACACCTCAGAAAAGATGTAGATATGATGAGTGGATGTAGTGATAGAACAGTTCTAGAAAAAACTGCTTCTAGAAACAAAGAATCTTCTAAAACAAAAAAACCCCATGGGAAATCTTTAACAGCGTCTAATCTATGAGTTGTCTATACTGAAACATCTACTGCTTATCCCTTGTGTATGAATGCTCCTGTAGAGCATAGAAGTGACTGGGATTAAAAAAAGTATTTTAAAACATATAACAAGAAGAGGAGTTGTATGGTGTTTGCTCTGTATTCATGCATTCTAGTTCGGAGCAGACTGTTTCTAAAGTGGCACAAGTTACGCTAGAAAAGAGCTCTCCTAGTCTGGAATAGGTGCCAGTACTGAGCCTTGTAGGAGTATAGATGTGAGGTGCTTTCTGTGTCGTGTATATCCTTCCCTTTCCTCACCTGCACCATGTACATAGGTTGCTATCAGCAACCTGAGCTATCCAAACATCCCTAAGGTGTTCATGTGGTTATCAAACAGCCCTTCAGGATACTGAGCACCTGTGGGAAATTGGGCCATTCTTTTTCAGAACGTTAAAGGATTTAAGAACTGGATTGTTTGGAGCCCCAACTTTGCGAATCAGTTTAACAATAGAACGTGTTCGGCTGGCTCTCACTGCCAGGCTTGAAGAGCTGCTCTGGCAGTCTAAGGAGGCAAAGCTTTACGTTTGACCTGCTTGGTATGGGCTTCCCTCAGGTGTATGTGACCCTCTGGAAGCTTTTCAGTTTGATCACTTCCTGCTAGACCACGCTATCTCGTTCAGAGTACTCGGCTGGCATGGCATTGATGGAGCAGAGCGGAGTGTTCTCTGGTGAATGACCTTACTGGGCTTGTGCACATTTGAGACCTTTGCAGTGACAGCTCTGGGCATGAGCAAAGAGCAGTGCACCAGCCTTCAAGGCACACTGGACAAGGAAAAGAAAAAGCTGTTGTGTGGGTGTTGGCTGGAGCCTTTGATAAGGGCAGGCAGTTTAACTTGGGAAGGAGCAACAATCAGGCTTGTTGCATGTTCCACTCCTTTACTGAAAGCTATCAAAATCAAACAAATCATGTAACTGCTCCTGCAAGTGCTGTCCTCCTCTCCTAAAGTTAGTCATAAGAAGGGGGAAAAGATCACACATTCATTAACTACAGAGTTGAAGGAAAACATTTAAGGTTCTAGTGAATTTGTAAGAGAATCTTAAGAAGTCAAAGCTCTGGACTTTGAAGTTCTAACATGTTCTAAATTGTTTCACAGCTTAATTTTAAAGAAGTTGAGGAGGTAGATACTGTTACATGTTGCTCTTGCTCGTGTTTCTGTAGAGCTGTTTTTCCTAGTCTTTCCCCAGTCCAAGAAGAGATGCATATGTATCTGCACTGCCGCAGTTTGTTTTCTTACCGCTTTTTTTGCTAGAGTGGATATGTGGAGTCAACATGTTGATACGTATTTATATTAGTAAGAACAAGAAATGCTTCATAATTTCAGAACAAAAGATGGCTCTACTGTCATCATGCCTGTGGTTACAGGTTCCCAGATGATCAAAAATCTTCCCCTACAGCTTCAAAAAAAAGTGTGGCCTTTACTGAAATCTACCTCTCAGTATGTTTTTGTGTCATTTAAAAAAGCAGTGCTAAAATCACTGCAAAAGTGGAGATGTTTGTGTAGCATCTGGAACAGCTACTTTCTGTTAATAGCTGCAGACCTAATTGCTGTCAGTGTCACAAACCAAGTTATTGTTTCAATGAAGAGAAAGTGAGCTTTATGGGCATGTATATATATTAATATTAAACTCAGCAGCTGAGTAACTAGTCCGTGTTTTTAGTTTTATTTGGCTGTTGCGCATATTTTCTAGTATTAGGAGCATCTGGTATTAGTATGTCCTCGTGTACCATAATTGCTCTCGTTGGTGGTATTCCGATGCTGTACATATCCATAACATGATGTATTTTTCTTTCCCTCATAGTGCAGGAAGATGATGCCAAGAATGAATTTTGTGCTTGGGGAGGTGCTTTTATAAGTTTGCATGCCAGACTCTGCCCCAGACTGTGGAAGAATGTCTGTCTGTCTGTCTCCACATCATCCCCAGAGCGGGAGAGTTGATCTAACAGCTGTGAGGAGGGAGGACGTACCTTTGGCTTTGTGTTTTGTGCTGCTTCTGAGGCTTGCTGGCCCCCTTGTGAGCCAGCTTGGCTCAGTGGGATGAGGAGATTCCAGGAGTGACAAGTAGGTAGTTTTCTAGTAGGTTGGTGGGCTGAATTCATCTGTGCAGGAGCTTAGTGAGAACCAGAACTGGAACAAGAATGGCAAGGGCAAGGAGGGATGGCAGACCCACAAGATTAATTCCATTTTTGGTAGCAGAGCACCCCAAGATGTACTCAGGATGTAGTTCTGAGAGTGTGTCTTTAACAGGGACAGGGGACTTTTCCAACTGCTGGGAGGCTTTCAGCTGGAAAGGCTTTATAGGTCTTGTAATGGTCCTCATAAGTACTCTGAGGCAGATGTGATTTAGGATGAGCGAAACTCTACCTGCCACGTATATAAACCCTTTATGGTGAAGTTTTGCTGTAAAATGACTGATACTTTCCATGACTGACATAGGAAATAGGTTCATGCTGTGTGTGAGCACACCATCAGCAGGCTGTATATAGAAAAATAAAAAATAAGGGGGGATGTTTTTACAGCTGCACTGTTTTGAGGGGGTTAAGTGTAGGAATGAATGGTTACATTCTGTCTATTTCTAACTGCAGAGAAGTGGTGCACGTGCTTGAGTCAGGCTCAAGAAGCTCCCAGGCTTCCTGACCCTTCTGTTACTTCCTGCTGGTAAAAGTACTCCTAAATTTGAGTTACCTAGGACAGGATCACACAAATGTTGTCATTAAGTATTCAAAGCTTGCCTAAGTAGCAGCTTTTTTTAATAGTGAGATGATGCTCTTTTGTAATATTTTTACTAATGAGTTCATTTACTGAAGTGCAAAAGAAATGTAAACTGAGGAGGTGCAATTTGCTCCCCCCCCCCCCCCCCCCCCGGGAATTTTAAAACACTTCCTGCTAAGAATTCCTTATTGTGCTTTGTCTTTCTTCAAGGCACTTTGCCACTTGACAGTATTTGACAGAAGATGATAAATACAGAGCTAATACAGAGCACAGTGGGCCACTTACTTCTGTGTAACTGCTGAATGTTTTAGGTGCCATAATAAGGCCCTCCAAGCTGAGTGATTAGTTTCTTAAAAATACCATCAGAAGTAAATAGTGTGTGTGTCGTACCCTGCTTCCCTCCCCAGCTCAGCATTTAGGTCATTTCAGTATCCTAAATTTAGTTGTTACAATTTCATGCCAGCTCCATGTTTCCCTCTGGACTTTTTAGTAGATAACCACTTACCCTAAAAACCAAGAGAATCCAGTTAAACTTGTTATAAGAAAAAGTAAGGAGCAATTTCTTAATTTCTGTAAAGTGTATGCTGTATGAGCTATGTGTGTATGGATTATAAAATGTCAAATGTTTCCTCAGCCCCACTTGGGCTTTGCTACTCCTAGGTAGTGCAGCCATTTCAAATCAGGCTGGTAAAGCCTTCAGAGAAGAAATAAGTGTCATCCAAATTAAAACTGGATGTGAAATGGCAGCCCACATTGCTAGCAAAATTGCTGAGTGGTAAGTTGGGTTGCATGTGAGAAAAGAAGATACAGTAGGAAATGTCAACTCTCTTGCATTTACAAGTTTACTCTGATTCTTTGCTGTATTTTCCTGAATGCACATGGTAGAGATAAATTACTGTTCATACTACCTGTGGCCTGAACGTGCCAACAGTATATTTTGGACAGTGCTTCTTTAGTGTACATTTTAAATAGTGCTCTTGAAAAATAAGCAAAGGCCATGACATGGCCATAATTCTTTATATTATGGCAATGTGCCATCGTTCTGTCCACTGTATTGTGCTGGTACAAAACTGATAGGAAGTAAATGAGTTGGAGTTGATGATTGCTGTGAGTCCCTTCCAACTCAGAATTTTCTGTGATTCTATGGAAAGTGTTGATAGGTACCAAAGCAAAACAGTATGTTTCATGTATATAAATGATGGTTATGCCAGCAGCAGCCCTGGGCTTGGTTTGCAGTTATAAAGTATTGATAAAACATTGACCAACAGATCCTATTACTTATTTAAAAGGAATTCTTTTCGTGAAGGTTTTCTCTGCCACTTCAAAAACAGTTTTCTCCATGCATGGAAAAGAACTGAAACCTTGGACTTGCTGAATCTGTTAGTAAATGGCCTGTTGATCAGTGTTGCTTCATGCAATGCTGTGAAAGTAGATTGCAAACAAGACTGTCAGATTTACATCTGAACTGGAGGAAATGCCCCAAAGTAAACTGACATTGCTATCTGTTAATTTTCTCCAAACTTCTGGGCTCTTGATGAAAGCAGCACCGTGTATGTGCCCCCACTAAATTTACCTGGAGTTAGTGTGTGCCCACAGGCTGGTTATTGTGGAATAGCAAATGTACCCCAGCTTCACATGGGTGCCCTTGTGCTTGGAAGTGATTTTAGATGTCACCTTTTCTCTAAACCACAAAACACTGGTTTTTTGTTGTTGTTGTTGTGGGTTTTTTTTCTTTTTTTTTCCTGCAGGTATGGGCTGTGTCATGTGGGTGAATATCCATCCACTTTTGCCTAAAATAAAACAAAAATTGCTGTGAGGCTTCTCTTTAGTACTAGTAATAGAATCAGTTGCATGGATTTTAGCTTGTAGATTTTAAAAACAAAAATTATTTAAAAGAAATTGAGTTTATTTGATCCCATTGTCCAATTTCTCTTCCATCTACAGCCTATAAAACTTTGCAGAGCGAGAGAGAGATACAAAGGGTAGTTGAGGTCCCATTATTTTAAGGAAGAATGGTGGATGTAAAGTTGAGACTCACTTAAGGCTTTGCACGTGTAAAATAATTGCAGTGACACCTTGTTGCTAAAACAGAGAAGTTCCCCTCTATCCTTTCCTCCCCTCTCTCCTGCCTCTCCTGGGACTTGCTCTAGTATTTGATCTTGTGGTGCCCTGATTCCTTTTGCTACCCTGGAGGAAAGAGAAAAACCACAGGATTAGCTGTCTGTGGTTTTAGTGGAGTGAATAATTTTCTGTGCAAGAGCTGTGGTGAGGCACGTGATGAGGAAGGTGGGAGTTGGATCTTCCCTTCCGTGGAGCGTGCATTTGGGAGTCAGAAGGGAGAAGCCGTTGATTTGGCTCTGGCTTTTATGAACGTTTATTATATGTCTGAGGATCTGTGCGGGAGAGGCTGTGTCCGTGCTCGGTGCTCAGCCCTTGTGGTGCTGTAGGAAATGAGGCTCCTCTGCTGCCTGTCCCGCTGGCGTTTGGTATTTGAGGGCTAGAGAAGGGGAGGGATGTTCTGGCGCTGAAGTCATCAGGCCAAGGGACGGCAGCTTCCATGTGGTCTCAGATAAATCATCTAATCTCTTGGTGCCTCGATTCCTCATCTATTAAGATGATAGTCTTCTGGCTTTTGGGTTTGCAGAGTACTTACAGAGTCATCTGTAGCCAGTGGATATGATGTGCGTATATGATCAGATGATGGTAGCTCTTGGGTCTCTCTTGGTGTTTTTTCAAGGAAGAAAGGTTGTTGCATAGGAAATACAATTTATTGCATAGCACAAGGGCATCGTCTCTCACTTCCCTGTGAATAACCCTGTTCTTTTTTCCACTCTTGTTTCTATTTTTATACTTTGAGGTTTGTTGCAGGAAGTTGGCCCTACGACATTGCAACTGTGTAGTCCAAACCACTTCTTTTCCATATTACTTTTCTGCTCAAGAAGTGAAAAGTCAATGGGGAGATGGACTGGGTAGGATCTTGGCTGCTTTTAGTTGACAAAGTGCAGCTGTGTGCTTTCTTCAGAGTATGCTGTGTACCTTTTTCCCTACCTGAAGCCTCAAGAGAAGCTTCCAGTTTTGTAGCAACCTCTAGCAACTTTTTGAAGATGTAACCCGTGGGCAATCTCATACTTGCAGAGAGGCACATCTTAAGTGACTCCAGACTGAAATCTCAGCACATGCAGATGGTGCATTGTTTTCTCCTTTTGGACATCCAGGTTCCTAACAGTCTAAATGAGACAGCATTTCTTATTTCTTTCAGCTTCACTTCTTTTAAAATGGAAAGTTTCATTTAAGCATTTTTTTGTATCATTGAGAGGCATTTGTGTTTTCCAGCAGTCTTCAAAGTCCTGGTCACGATCTGGCTCCATTGTGCTAACTGCTGTATGGCTAACACAATGCATGGAGCAAAAGTCATCAGGTGAGAGAAGCTGCAAACTTCAGTGGTGCAAAAAACTCTGTGCAGGTTATAGGTTATGTGTGGCCATCCCTGTGTGACAGAGAAAGCTCTAATGATGTATAGAAATCTTTGCAGAACGTAAGGCTTAAGCAAAATGAGTTTCCATAGGAAAGCAGAAGTATCATGAACAAATGCTTATTTAACGTAAATAATGATAATAATAACAGCAAAATCCCCTCTGAATCACAGTTTCTCTAATGTAAGTTATGTGACCTCAATAGGTGGAAATGTGTAAGAATGTGGGGGTTTGTCTTAGAATTGTAGCAATCTACATTTTTATAGAAGCCTAAATGTCCTGAATCTTCTTAATGTTTGTTTGTTCAGACACATGGTGGAGGAGCAAGAGGGGAGGTGATAATACATCTCGGTGACCAATGTGTTGCAGGCCATAACTTAGGGGGTGTTAGGAGACCCAGGTGGGGAATTCACACAAAGAGCACATTTGAGCTCTGTGGTCAGAAAAATTGCCTCTTAAACGACAGGACAAGAGGAGAGTGCTCAGCCCAGCCCGTCTGTCACCCATGCAGAAGTAAACGGTCACGTGGTACCGACTCCAAAGTGGAGGGAAAATCTGCTGCTACAGCCAACATTCCTTGCAACAATACAAATGTGTTCTTTGCTCACACAATAGCTATTCAGTCGTTGTGCTCCCCCACTAAAGTTCAAAGGAATTGAAAATACACAGGCGACAAAGCCAACTTGTTTTGGAGTGAATATGTATTTTAGTACAAGGTATTTTTTCAGTGAGACTTTTAGAAAATTTACTGCTCTGAGAAGAAGATCATGTGGTCATCCACGTTTCAGCTTAAAGATTTCTGGGTGAATAGTAGTGATTTTATTTTTATTTTGTTTTTCAGATTATAATTGACTTCTACTAATTGCCCTTTTCTTAAGGGTGGCCTGAGTTTTAAAAATTTGAGTGTATAAATGTTTATTTTTCCTAACTCAGGTGTTATTAAAGACACACAAACAAAACCTTCCTCAGCCAACCAAGAAACAAACCACCAAAAACCCCACAACAAAACCAAAACAACCTTCAGAAAAGTTATTTTAACTGCTCAGGCTTTGCTGAAAAATTTAGTCTTTTCTTAGTTTTCAAGAATGAGAGAGGAAGTACACAATTAGAATTCAAAGCATTTAGTCAGTAAGAGTCCTGTAAATCTGATTACCGTATCTGTATGCAAGTATTTTAATACCTTTTATTCTGCTGCACATAGGTGTGCAATTCTTTCTCTTCAGTAGGTGATATTAAAGTGCTCCTGCATGGAGAATGCATGGAAATGAGCTCTCTATTTAAGTTAATAACAAGCTGCTGCCTCCAAACATGTGCAAGCAGCAGCAGTCAAGAAGCAAGGCTTCATCTTTAGGGATGTAATTTCATCTGTTTCTTGTGTGGATCTTTTTTTGGTACTGAGGAATCTTGGAGGTACTGGCAAAACAATCCTCCCATGCAAAGAGCAACAAGGAAGACAACTATAATAGTTAATCTGTGGCCACTGAGGCCAGACTTTATTTAAGAAGCTGACCAGTCTGGATACCTTCTACCTAAGAGCTTTCAAAATGCTTGATATGAGGCAAGCTGGGGGGTTGATTGTTTTTAAATACCCTTGGAACACAGAAAAATTACTGGAGACTTGAAAAACACTGGTTCTTTTTGAGCTGGAAACTAATGTTGCCTTAATGATAGTAAGTGAAATCACTCTATTATATCTCTATCTATCATTATTATTATATCATATAGTAACTGTAGTCAACTCAAATTCACGAGGAATAGAAGAGCTGAAAAATTTTACTGTCTTGGATTAATTTTATGAAGAGGAATATCATAAAAAAATGAGTGTAGCATGAGAAGTGGGGAATCGCTGAAGTAAGTTTCAGGCAGTACAGGTGGGTTTGAAGAATGGGAGAAGGAAAAACAGCGTAGTTATAGCAGTGTGAAGGGACCTGTAGGCAAAAAGATACCCACACTCCAAAAACAGACAAACCAAAAAACCCCCAAACCCGGGCCAAAAGGAACTTGTTTTAGGAGAGCAAAAGATTACTAGCTGTAGCAGGTTAAATAGGAAGTAATCAGAAAACCAGAACAGAAATTCCCTTCAAAATGGCCTTCTACTTGTATGTACTTAATAAAAGCTTTTTAGGTTCTCTAGAAGCTTGCTGGAGAGTCTGTGGGATTGTCTTCAGAGAAGACCTCCAGAAAAGCATCATTCTTAACAGGGATGAATGAGAAGTGTTCACAGAAGAGGTTTTAGAAAAAATGGTAATAAACCTCCAGAAACAGGTACCAGCATCAGGAATGCCTCTGTAAAGCTGACAAGCTGTTGCTAACCGTGGTATAAAATCTGATGCTTTAGTTAACTTTGGTCTTGGGGGAGGAGGTGGTGACGTGCAATACACTGTAATGCACACTCTTATTGGTGATTAGCAGGTCCTGCAAAGGGGTAGCAGTTTAAACGCAACTGCATTTTTAGAGGTGTGACCAATATACTCTGGAGAAGAATTGACTTGGCTTTTAAAGAGGGAAGTAAGGCCTCAAGTTAGAGGCGTTTGAAGGTATTAGAGAGGTAATAAAAGAAATGAAGTCATCTGTGGGAGAGGAGACTGATGAGTGGGATTTTTGAGCTTGGAAGGATGTTGGGATGAAGTACAGCCTCCTTAGACTTCTGTTGTGTCACAGCACAACTACAGAGTGTAAAGCAAGTGAGAAGAATTTTTTTCCGTGCTGTATAAATAGGCATCATACCTATTGTCACAGGATATTGTGGAGATAAAGGTATACGTTTCAAAAAGGATTAGTGAAATTCAAGTATCCACAGCTTCACTGAGCACAGTCATTTCTGCTTGAAATTTTTATTAATAACTTAGGAGACATGAAAAAGATGGAGTATTTTCTAAATGTCCACTGTTGTCAGATGTTGGAAGTAGTATTCTGGGCAAGGTAGACGTCTGGTCTGATTTAAGAAGGTGTAACTTCTGAAGTCCTCTCTTACATTCCACAGAAAGGTTGGTTAGCTGATGACATGCTGATGGTTAGCTCTTTCTGGCTAAACTTAGTAACAAGACCCCACAGCGTCATATGCTTTGCTGTCTGTAATAATAAGTTAACAACCTATTGGTTTTCTTTTTATAATGCCTGCTGTTACTGGTTGAAAAGGGGATTGACAAGTGGAAATACAGAAGTAAAAAAAAAAAAAAATTAACGCTTTTCAGGTTGGAAAGCACTCGAGATGTTGTTGGGATTGCTCATTAAAGCAGCAGAACATAACTATGGTGGGATACTCTGTTCTGTATGTGTGCAGAATCAATATTGCATGAAAAGCTTTCTTTCGAGAACTTCACTTCTAGTCATAAAAATGCTTTTTAAACTAACAGCTTTCTTCTGCTCAGTAGGATGTGATTTGTTGGACGTGTATGTTGACCTGGAACCAACAAGGAGATGACTAAGTAGGAGGAAAATGGTTTTAACATGCCTCTGCTTTGCCAAGGAATATGGAAACAATAACAGATTTGTCAAGTCCATGGGTCAGCTAGCCTTGTAGTGATATATGATATTTCTCTGTGCACGACATACTTGGTGCATTGAGCTGGTTTTTTCTGAAGCACCATTGTGCTTTAGAAATGTGACTCTTTCTTTGTCCCAGCTGCTGTTTGTCACCTCCTGGTCATGCTTTTTCCTAACCAGATGTGTCTGAGTAGGTGGGAGATTTGACTTCTCATCATCACGGCAGGCACAAAGGTGGTCTGTGGTCTTCCTTGTTTTATGGTGTAATTGGATAGCCAGGACTGTGCAATGCTTGGCACTTGCCAAACCCTTCTGGTCCATGCACTGGAGCTCTGCAGGAGGCCTTCTCCTGTTCTCCTGTTCCTGTTTCCCCAACCATGACTCCCCCCGTGCTGCCGTCCCTTGTCACGCTGGGGTGTGTTGTATCGCTCATGTGCCAAGCAGCCTTTTCCCAAGGCTCCAGACAGTGCGCAGAGGATTCCTGGTGTGCTTCCTTCTTTGGAAGAGAACCAGCAGCTTGAAAAATGAGTTTTCAGTTTAATAAGAAATGAAAGCTCTCAATGCTGTTTTCTTTTCATTTCAGAGCAGAACTGTGCTCTTGGGGGCCCGAGGAGTAATAATCCCACAGAAGAAATCACAGGAACACCATTTCCTCAGTGCAGAAGAGATAGTACCCCAGTGGTTGGTCGCTCGCTCCGAGATGTGCTGGTGGCCAGGTTCAGGTTCTGGATGTTTCAGGAGCGAGCCTGAACCACTCAGTGACCTCTGTCTCTCCCTTTTTTGGCACTTGTAGGAGTGACCTAATAAATATGTTATTGCAACAGATGTGATCTCATATCCTCTTGCAAACCACATGTAGACCAGTCACTGAGGGATGGCCCTGTTCAGCGGAGAGGTCAAAATGTGGGACAAGGCTTTAAGAAGGAAGCAGTGATTTTCAAGAGGAGAGATTTTTACTAACACATTATATTATTATAATATAAATAAGGTTTGCTAAAAAATAAAATGCAGCAAATTAATTAAATCATAGAATGGTTTTGGTTGGGAGGGACCTTTGAAGATCATCTAGTACAACCACCCTGTCATGGGCAGAGACATCTTTAACTACATTTCGCTGGATGGGGTTGCTCAAAGCCCCATCCAGCCTTATAGTGAACACTTTCAGGGATGGGGCATCCAACTTCCCACCACCCTCATTGTAAGCATGTCTTATGGCCAATTTAAATTCCTTCTGGTTTAAAACGATTGTCCCTTGTCCTGTCACTTAAAAGCCCTGGGAGATGTCTGTCTTTTTCACAAGCCCCTTTAAATATTGAAAGGCCATGAAAAGGTCTCCCTGGAGGTTTCTGATTTTCAGGGTGAACAACCCAAGCTCTCTGTCTTTCCTCACAGGAGAGGTGTTTCCAGCCTTTTGACCATTTCTGTGTCCCTCCTGTGGCCTTGCTCCAGCAGATCCATGTCTGTCTTGTGCTGGGACCCCAGAGCTGGATGCAGTGCTCCAGGTGGGGTCTCACCTGAGTGGGGCGGAGGGGAATGTTAGTAAGAAATGTTAATATTTATAGCATGGCTAGTAAGTGGGTACAGTGAGCAGCAAAAAATGGTGGATTGACTTTCTGAGAATGGGAGTTTCTGCCAGGCTGCATGGCCTTTTTGGCTGTTGTTTACTGTACTTTTTCCTTTCTTGCAAGTTGAAAATAAGCTAAATTACTCTCTGGCATTGTCAGCATTACCCCAGAGGTCTTTGGAGAAGCTAATTCCTTTGGTTTCTCCCTGCTGCATCACTCAGAATAATACCATAGTCTTATCTTTAAGCAGCATATGATGTTTGTTTTTTATCCCTAGTCCAAACATTTGTACTGGATTGTATTTCCCCCTCTGCCTTCTTATGAAAGAATTCCAGCTGAATAGGGAATGTCTCCCTTCACTCGAGCTTGTGTTTTTCTGGATAGGAAATTAGAGGCTTAGGTTTATTAATTTCTTTTTTAGCATTATGTAACCTGTACAAGGCTGTAAGTACATGAGTTTAAGTAGCATGTTCTTTATTACATTACATTTATTACAGCTCATTTTACAGTCCTTGGCCCCTTGCACTTCAAAATTCTCATAAGCAGCATAAGTTGGCCAAAGTGCATACTTCATGTTAATTAAATCTCTTAAACAGTATCTAATTTTCTTCTTCTTCTTGAAGTTGGTGAGAGATTAGTAATTACAGAAAATTAGTTGGTTGATAGCATCATGTATTTGATCAGTGCAGAGACAGGATAAGTGCCTCAGGTGTATGGTGAACTCTTCAGTCCTGTGTGAACATTCAGCATATTAAAAGTTGACAACATTATTTGAACATTCATCCTGACAAGATAATATTCTAAAAGATCACAATTCATGAACTGAGGAAGCACTAGAACATGAAACATAAACAATTTTTAAAACTTTCATTTCCTTCAGTGGGTTTGTTCCTGTCACAGTTTTGTACTTTACCTGAAAGTAGATTTGAAAGATCTGCGACTGATATTGATGAATCTAAGATTTTGTTTGAGATTATTCCCTCCAAAACATAAAAAACAATTTGGCTGTTGCTAATACAGGCTTTTGAGACTAAATGGTGAAGTGTTTGTTTCCTCTCCTGACCTCTTGACTGAGGCAACACAATTGTAGTGGACGAATCAATAAAACAAAATTACCTTTTTTTTTTTTTTAATCTCTTATGATGAGGTTTTGTGTGGAGAGCAATTGAGAGCATCCTGGGAGAATAAGGTGCGGAGTGTTGATGAAATGTAAACCTGCTTCTTCTTCATATTTGATGAAGTTACTGTCCTAGTTTTATTTTCATTTTGGTCTGCAAATGTTTTCAAAAAGGTTTAACTTGCTCATATTCATAAGCTACTTCTGACTGGCATCTTGGTTTCTGTCTTGTTCTTGTGCTTTGGCAAGAACTTGATGTCACCAGTTGTAGCTTCCAATAGGCATGGGGGCCATTCAAAATACTTTCCATTTCCCACTGAGGTACATTCTTAGAAGAGCTTTTCCAATCCAAATAACTGGCATTTATTACTTTTTAATTGTTTAGTGTGATGGTTGCTTACATTTGCTGTTTTAATGTCTTTTCCTGTCTGTAAAATGAGAGTCCCAGAGGGCACATGTGTGCAGTCACTGAATTCAGTTTACATAGCTTGATGGATGTTTTGGGAAAAGCATATTGTGTGTATGTGCAGTTTGTCACAGATGGTGTCCCAGCAAGAAAAAAGTTGTGCTAATGCTGAAGGAAAATGAAATGAAAGTTAATAAATGTAATGGCAAAAAAAAAGGATGGCCTGAGGGCTTAGCGTCATTTTTTCCAGCTGCTGTGGGGAAGGCGGTCAGTGTGGCACACACATGCTTGAGCTCAGCGAACATTCTCAAGTTGCACTATGTAGGCAACAAACAATGGGCAAGAGAAATTTCTCTGGGCAATTTTGCTCCTCTGAATATTACCAGTGTCCCACTTGTAAGTCTTGTTTTTTTTTTTTTTTTTTTTGTGAGCTTTTTGTGAAACCTGGACATGTGAGTAGGTAGGGATCTTTATTCCATATTAAAGAAACAAAAAGAGGTATAGTGCTAGTCTTTGAGAGTGTAAAGAAAAGCCTTAGAAGGTAAAAGAGTTCTGAAGCTTCAAAAAAAGGCAAGGTAGGCAAAATGCAGACATTTCACCCCTAATAATTTAACTTCAAGTGGGTCATTTGTTTACTCAGGTTTATTTTGGGGGACCAGTGAATTTTTAGAACTCTGGTTTTGGCAGTGTGAGTCTGGTGAAAACAGTATGAGTCCAGTGCCCTTCTGGGAATGCAAATCTCAACTCCTTCCTCTTCTGGCATACATAAATTAGGAGAGGGCTCATTCTCCACAGTTTAGGATTGCTCATGGAGGGGAAGAAACAGGACTTGCATATTGCTGCAAACCGAGGAGATGTGCGTTATGGACCTGCATTTAGACTCTGTTCAGGTTCTGTCAGGGAGGGCCAAGCTCTATGGCAAACTGTTCTGTGCGCTGCTATAAATTTGGAACATCCTTAAATGATTCTGAATTAGCTTTTCATCACCCGTCATAAATCTTGTCTGCTGGGTTTGTTCTGCCGTCTCTTGGATTGCAGCTGAATTAATTGTACAAACAGTCAGACTAACTGGGCCTTCCTTTGCTTTGTAGGACTCCTCAGTGGGCAGACGTCTCCGACCAACGCCAAGCTGGAGAAGCTGGACCCGCAGCAGGTGCTGCAGCTGTGCCTGCGCTACCAGGATCACCTCCACCAGTGCGCCGAGGCCGTGGCCTTCGACCAGAACGCGCTGGTGAAGCGCATCAAGGAGGTGCGGGCCGGGGAAGGGCCGGGGCCGCGGGGCGGGAGCGCGGGGGCTGCCTCGGCACGGGCCTGGGTCACTTGCAGCGGCCTGCAGGGCAGCCTCGGCAGGGCAGAGGAACCCTGTGGCTGTGCCCTGCGAGCCGAGTCCCCGGGGGCTCACTGCGGGTACTGTCAGGTTGTGTGTTTGCTGGCTGTGCCTGAGGAGGCCTGGCCGTGAACAGCGGCTGCTCCTCTGGAAGGGCAAGTGCTGCAAGCAGCTCTCGGAGAAGTAAAAGATTACTGAAGCTTTTAAGGTAGCATTCCTTGTTTAGGTCTGTATAGCATACATTTTATTATGTCCCATGGTTAGGCTCTAATTTAAGGAAGGAAACAGTTATCTTAACATCTTCTATGGCTGGAGAAGGTAGTACTTCAGTGGATTTGTAAAGCTAGACTTGTTTTCAAAGCTTGTACCATGCTGTCTCGTTTCTGACCTCTATGGGAAAAAGGTCTCCTGTGCTGCTGCTTTTACCACTAAACCATCATTTGGAAACCACCGATCTGTTTAAATATTGAATGATACTGTTTGGGATTGAATTAATTCCTGAGATGAGCATCCTGCAGTGGGATTGTCTTTCTCATGTGTGGCTACTGATGTTGGAAGCAGCAGAATGGCTGCCAGATTTTTTTTTTTTTTTTAACTCAAGACAGACTGGCATGAGAAGAAAATGTTGCTTGAGGTATTTTCTCAGATACTCACAGGTGTGTAGAAGAGCTGGTGAATGCTGCATATGTCAAAAATCCTCGACACCAAATACCTTTTCAGTGTCAAAAAAGAGTTTTTGATCCTGTGGTTAATTTTTATTCATGCAGTGTAAACACTGACCTTGATTTGTTGTTGCTCTGTTGGCTTAGAGTTAAGAAAATCCCACATGACAAACTGGGTAATAAATTTGATTCATGGGCTGTTTTGAGAAGCTGCTGTCATCATGAAGTTTTAAGTCCAGAATAATGTGGGAAGCATTAAAAAGGCCTTTTTACTTTGGTGTATCAAGGTCTGAGGCCAGCTATTACACAAGATGTAAAGATATTTGCAGATGTTGGTGACTCAGATCACACAATCCCAGAAAAGGGATTTAACTGCCAGCCTAATGACAGTGTACTGCATTAATCCAAGCTGACTGTAATTCTTTTGGCTGTTAAAGTGTGAGAGGGAGTAGTGACATGCGTTAAAGTCATGGTAGACACCACCAGTACAATGTTCATTAACTGGGTTTGCCTTCTGTAGGGCAAGTGGCAGAGTCTCTTTCAAATTAGCTACGGTGGTTTTCCTCTGGTTCATAAGGCTTGTGATTATCTTTCATCCAAAATAAATTAAATGATGATACTGATATTCTCACTAGCTTCTTTATAACAGACTCCTCTGGCAAAGTGATGGAGAAATGGTGAATTCTGTAAGTCAGGGAACTGACAAATCAGCTGTGGTTTGTTTTTTTGGGTTTTTTTTTTTTTTTTTGTTACAACTTTTAAGTAACTTCAGATGCTCTCAGTCCCTCTGCCAGATCTGATGGGTTTTTACTGTTCATTTCCCTAATAATTTTTAAATGTTTTTCTTGCTTTGGCTGTTCTGCATATGTGTTCTGGAGGAGCTGGGTGGGACCCACTCGGCTTAAATCATTCTTTCCAAATTGTTTGGGCTCTACTTGATGCATTAAATCGAACCACTGCTGACAGTTGTTGACAACACAGGGTGCAGCTGAACCAGAGCAGGGGATGTCTCTCCTTACAAACGCAGACAAAGGAAATCGCCTTTGGCTTCACCCATTTGTCAGCAGTGATTTAGTTTTGCCATGTACACAAAGCTTTGAACCTTAGTAAAGCGTAAAAATGAAAGAGAAAATCAAGTGTATTGTGAAAAGCAGAATGTGTGCACGAGCTGAGACAGTAAATTCTTTCATCCTCATTTTGGTAGCCAGTATTTCCCTTTCCCTTTCTTTAACACTGTAAGTACTGAAGTGTTTTTCTTCTGATAACAGACTTGTCAAGTGACTGATGTTTTTTAACTTTCTACAAAACGTTAGTGAGCTTCAGTCTGATTTCCCACCATTTGTCTGAGGCATGTTCACTTCTCAGACTCTCACTAGCTGTACTCAGTGAGTAATAGTCCTGCTATATAATGTGCTATACTCTCACTGCCTGCAGCCAGGATTTTTTTTTTAGTCTTTCCTTGACAAAATGTCCTAGGGCAAATACCTTTTGTCCATTGTCTGTGTCACCAGGAAAGAAGTTTCCTGGATTCTGTCAAAACTCAGAAGTACTGCTGTAAATTAATTGGTCCTCAATAACTCAGAATTGACTGTGGTGGTTTGTAAATCAGCACATATTGAATTAAAATGGTTCTTAATAGGAAAGAGAGTAAGCTAAGGAAAAAAACCCTACTTGCATGACAGTAGAGACTGCAGATCTGAGCAGACCCAGCTGTGCGTGCCGTACCTTCAGGGAGCAGTACAGTCTAGCTTTGCTCTCCATCCCTTTTCCCAGTTTAGCCAGAATTGCTTTGCACTGTTGGCTGGATCCATATCTGCTCCTAAATTCAGAACCTGTGCAGCTTCCAGGTGGCTGTGACTGTTCTCTCTCAAGCAGAAATACATTTATCCAAGCAATTCCTTGAAGGTGAAGGAATTGAAGATGTGACTGAAGGTGGTTGACTCAGGTGCCTTTTTTCAGCAGCTCTTCATACCAGAATGAGTTTTGGTTTTGGAAGGGAGTGATTTACTTATGACAAGAGGTTTTGTCTTCACTGTCAAGAAAAAAAAAGGAAGATGTGCTTGCATCTTTTTAGGGAAAATACTATAGATTTGCACAGTAACTTGTTGGAAGTTTTGACGAACTCCAGCTGCTGTGGGTTTGATAGAGCCACATGTGCTCTCTTCACCAGGAGCGCCTGCCCCAGCTTTGTGATCTGCAAAACAGAGGGTTTCTGACAAGATTAGTTTGAAGGCAAATGTTGACCAGCTCTAAAGGTATGACTGGGGGGAAAGCAGCAAATTACGTGGAGAGAGGAGTACTTTCCTTGAAGTCCTTACCAGTGAAGGACATCTGTTTTGGGTGCCAGGGAGAGAATTTCAAGAGTCATGTGATAGAGGATGGTGAATACCAGGGAATGGGAGACAAATAGAATAGGTAGAAGCTGGGGAACACTGCTAAATCTTCAGAAGGGGTCCATGATTTGGTGTGCCTTCAAAATAGTCTGGTTTCAGTGACTTAAAATAGGATTGTTGTGTGCACAAGGTGCTAAGCTGCTCAAAAATCAGTTTACAAAATATCTGAAGCTAAGCATCCAAAAATTACTAGTCACACGTGAAAATTCAGGTCTGTCTTCTTTCTGTGAAAGCAAAAGGGAAACTGAAAGCCCTCTAAGCTCCTTTCAAAGAAGCTTTGAGTGAAAAGATCTTCAGCATTTCTTCTTAGACTTCCAGCATTGTCAAAGAGGTTGTGCTTTAGAAGTATCCAATGTACCCTTAAAGGCAAATGTAGTTTCTAGATACACTGTGCTTAAAATGTATTTGAAAATGGGTTACTGGGAGGGCTCTGATGCTTTGCCTTGAAAACAAATGTTAACGCTGTGTTATTTGTAGCTTTTATTGCCCTAGGAATCCCAGACTGCCAATAATATTGAAAACAGAGCAGTTTTTAAAATACAAGATGAAATTTTAAATGTCTCAGTCTAAGCTGGCACACATCTATGAAGGGGAGTTGGGGGAAACCTCCCGCATTTTCAAATATAGTAAATATTACTTCTGTATTCACAATAGTTAAATAAATTTTGTCCAGGCAGGCATTAGTATCAGTAATTGGTTTGCCATGTAGCAAATTGCAGTGTATGGCTTGTTTCATACCTATAAATTCTTCTATGGGAATAGCTCATTATCTTGAACAAATACTCCAGAATAGCATGTATATGCATTTGACTTGTTTTGGTTTCGTTTTTTTTTTGGTTTTTTCTTTACCAGCTTGCTGCAAATGAGTAAATGTAATGGGCTTCTCTAGTATTAGCTTAAATTGTCGAGAAATACATCCCTTAATATTTGCAAATAAGTAACTTTTGCAGCCACACAAACACAGTATCACGTCTCTCAATATATTTCAGCTTGTTAAAAGTATGAGCAGAAGTTCAATCATTGTTTCCCATAAGCAGCAAATCTAATGCATTTGACAAGAAAATCACTTTTATACACAAGCATTATATACAAGCGTGTTGTAGCTTATCTCATGCATTTAAGACTCATAAATTGTGATTCAGCCATTCATGTCACTGCGTGTGCCCAACAATTTGGGGATTTAGGGATTTCAGTTTATCTTTTTTGTGAATGCTGTGTGGCCTTTTGACCTTTATTTGCAATTACATTGTTTCTGTGACGTAAAGTGGTTTTTTGTAAGGGACATCTTGTGGCAAAACCTGCTGGGAAATGTGGTGTGCAGAAGTCATGTTCACCCTGAGGGAAGGATGGGCCTGCTGTGGGCAGGGCCCATGGCTTTAAACCCCTTTCCGTAGGGGTGGGAGGGCTGGCTGCGGTAGGGAGAGCTTGTAGAAGTCTGACGTTCCCTGCTGGAAATTTAAGGGCAAGGTCCCTTAGGGTGGTGATAAAGGGAAAAGCTGTCCTAAGTGCAGGAAGCTGTTGCATCACCAGGAATGAATGAGATCTGGGCCAGAAAGTTCGGAAGGACGTTGCCTGGCTGGGGACTATGTCAAGCAAAGCTGCAGTGAGACTCAAGGTGCACTTCTGCTGTAAGCACACAGAGCTTCTACTGTGTGAAGCACCACAGGCGCTTCTCCTAATTCCATCCCTCCACGGGTAGAAAGATCTGAAGTGCCTGGGATCCATCCTGTGCTCCAGTCACAGCTGAGCAGTGTCCCTTCAGGGACCGGACCTAAATGAGGGGGAAGTTTTGGGAAGGTGGTTTTTTGCCTGATCTTTGGTTTGGTTTGTTTCAGGACTCTGCTGAGTGAGATGTTTACTGCCATTCCCTCTTAGTTATGGTTTCTCTGTAGGTGGTTTCAGACCTGAGTTTCCAAGAGTGTTTGTGAAATCTGTTTTCAGCAGACATGCCCGGAGAGTGATGTACCTTCTGACGAAACTGAATTAGGCCAGCAAAAGATGAATGCCCCTACTGAGTCCAAAGTACATCTTCAGCTTCAGGCCTTTGCTTTAAGGCCCATACAGATCAGCCCATGAAGTTACCTTTCAGCCCATTGAAGGGGAGGGCCCAGGGAGTCAAAAGTAACCCTGTTAAAAGAAGCCTGGCAAAGTGAAAATTGAGATGTATTTAGTTTTGACACAACATATAAAGATGTTCTAGATGAGGCTGTGTTAACTTGCAAGCAAAATTGAGCCTTTTGGTTCACAGACTTAAATTACCAATGCCCCAAATCCTGGGAAAGGGGCCTGAGAATTCCTTGCGATATTCCTTGTGAAGAGGGGAAGGATCTTGGTTGAAATGCCACTTGTATTTTCAAAGGATTTAATGCCACGCTGCCTTTTAGAAAAAAGGCAATTTTTCTGGCAATTCTGGGAGCATTGTGTTCTGTAAGAAATCAATACCTTAAATTTAGTCTTTGGCATCTTGGAAGTTGATGGATGAGGACTGGGACAATCTATCCATCTCTTTATTTCTCCTCTCATCAGCAGTGAAGTGTTGTTTATAAAGACTGGAATTTCAGCAAGCACCATCATGCAGAAGTAAATGCACAGGATTATTAAGCTGGAAACACGTTAAGCTTCATGTCCTTTAGTTGATCTTGCTCATTTTTCTCCAGTCTGATTTGCAAGTAGCTTGAATACCTAAGTGGTGGGGTGGTGTCTTAACCAGCCAGCACCAAATTGGAAAATGCTCTTGAAAACACTTCACAATTGTTACTTTAATATAGAGAATTAGTGCCTTGCAGTGCGTGCCTGAGGCAGATGGCCAGTGCTCTGTTGTACATGAACTTTATGAAGGGATCTAGCAGTTATAAAGGAAGAGGAAAGATTGTTAGCACTGCTGACAGTCTGAAATCTGCTTTGCTGACATGCACTGCTTTGTCTGGTGTCATAAAAAAGACCAGTCCCTTGCTCCTAGAATATATGTGTGTAATCAGTTCCAGCATGTTCCCTTCTCTTCTGCTTTATGGCCTTTTGAGGAATGATCCAAACTGGAATCCTTTCCACAACTGAATTTCCAAGGAGGAAAATTAAGTTTAAACAAGCATCTAGCAGACAGAAATGTTTGTATTATTGTAGAGCTTAGGTGCTTAAGAAATGATCACTGAAGATCCCAAGTCTGACACGCAAAGCCTTTTAGTAACACTTTCATTGGGATTAGTGCATGGAGCTTACGATCATCAGGTACCAGGAGGAAAATAATTCAGTTCATTCTCACAGCTTGCTTAAACTAGGAAATTGGATTTCTTATTCTAGCCTTGTTTTCCCATGTGGAAAAACCTCCAACAACCCCCTGCTCCAACATTGTGGAACTTCAGATAGGAATAAGAAGTGCTAGATTTCATTACAGAGTTAGCAGACTTGATGTTGGATTTGGGCATGAAGTGGATTAGAGGTAGGAAGAGAGCAAGTATCAGCCTGGGGTGTATCACAGCTTGTACTTCCAGGAGAAATGAGAGTATGCTGATTGTCCTGCACAAAGCTGAGGGATCTCATCTCACACACTGTGTGCAGCTCTCATAATGCTCAGGGAAGGAGAGTTCATAACACAAGACAAGGGCTGTAAGGATGTGTGGGGAGTGGAGAACCTTTGGGAAGAAACTGGAAAAGCTTCACTTGTTTGCTTTAGTCAAATGAAGGTAGAAAATGATATGATTTCTCTTTCTAAATCAGTTTGGCATTAATGTAGATTAAAAATGGCCTTCTCCCTCCCTGAAGGATTGTGTTGGTATAGGAAAATTCAATTTACAAGCTCTCATTCTTAATAATTACCTCCTGTTTCGGTGTTGAATTAAAATTTTCAAGGTGTCAACTCTGCCCTTAAGTGAGAATTGGGGTGCGGTGTGGAGGTGCCAGGAATATTGGCTAGAAGCTTTTCAGCAGTTTAATGCTTGTTTTAGACAGGTTAGCCAGCCTTACTTGCAAACATTTGGAGTTGCAGTGATGTCTTAGAGATGGCAGTTGGTAGACTTGAGGGAGCAGGGTGGACCTTGCATTAGCAGCCCCATATTTAGCACTCTGATAACAATCAGATGTGATCTGCAGGGATGACTTCATGTTGAAAGCATTACAAAGCTTTAGTGGCAGTAATCTGCCCATCTCACTTTTTATGAAGGGTAGGGTTTCCTAAATATTTCTGTGCCATTGGGGCATGAATGCTTCTACATGAGAATATTTATTAGCCATTATTGCAGTGCTGCTATGGAGGTATGAAACATATGATTTACTATTAATTAATTCATGTGAGCATTGCTCCTGACTGGATGCATCACCTACCTCTAGAAGCCTGGGTAAAATGCTGAATTATAGTATAGTAGAATTCCCTGTAATCACGTGTATTAACTGTGCCAAAACCGTAGTGAACTGGATAAAAATAAGACTTTTAAACTTTTTTTTAACTGAAACAGCAAGTGATGCATTTGAAGAGTGGCTGCTGGGACTTGCTGCAAATTGTCTAAAAGACAAAATCCCAAATCAGCTGAGTTCCAGCTGAAAAAGAGGCTCAGATAGTAATTGTAAAAGAAATCAACATAACAGCAGTATATGGTAAAGAATTTCTAAAAATTTTTAAGGTCAGAAAGGATTCTTGGGTCATAGCTTTTACTTTTGCTTAGTCCAGTCCACAGAATTTAATTCTTCCTTATGCCTGACCTAAGCTACGCAGAACCTGAAGATTAACTACTTCCTTTTCAATTACAAGTTCTCCTACCAGATCGCAGTACAAATTTTCAAATGCCTTCTTGCATTTGGTAATTCATTCTAGAGATCCATTAGCAGACATAAAAAAGAAGAAAGAAATACTCAGCTTTCTGTGACTCTTGAGGCCACTGGAGCTGAATGCAATAAAAATGAATGCTCGGAGTGGATCAGAGCTAGCACTGCTGTCACACTGAACTTTTGTGTGAATCATTGATCTCTGATGATTTGTACTCGTTACTGTATTTTAACAATAGTCTATAGCCTCAGAAGAGCTTGGTCTGTAAATGATCTACAGTGCTCAAGAGTTCCTTGATGCTTTCCTGAAGCCAAATATTTACTATCCACATGTTGTGACCTCCAGAAGGTTGCTGGGACATCTGAGCTTCAGCACTGTGGGAGTATGGTGGAGTCAGCCTTGAAAGTCTCTCTTCTGGGAATGAAGGAGCAGATCCTCCCCTTAACATCCCTGGGGTGTACTTGGCTCATTTCATGTGCTTTTCAAACGTGGAAGCGCTGATGTAAAGCTACAAATAGATATTTCAGGAGTTTTTCAGGTTATCACTGACTGCCTTTGTTAGAACTGACATGCCTTTGAGTTTCCCTGGTGAAGGGAAGTTGATTTTTCATATGAGAAATCTGGCTGGCAGGAAAAGAGCAAAAGCTTCATCAGGGCTCTCAGGTGTGCAGAAATCCCCAGTTCCTGACTGCTGGGCTCATGTCCATGCACATCTAACACTTCAGCCTTCTTGCATGTGTCCAAGGCATGTGCAGAGCACATGGAGGCAGGTCTGGTGCACCCGGATGTGTTGGACTGGCAGTGGCAGTGTGCCAGGGTGCGTGAACCCAGCTCTGTGTGCAGTTCCCCAGAGAAAAAGAGGGAGTCTTAGATAATCCTTTTAGCACTCCACACACAGCAGGAAATAGTTAAAACTCAGCTCCTTTGCATTCTGTGAGAACAGATTTTAAAGCATTTTCTACTTAAAATTAATTTTCTTCTGGTGTGTCTAACCCTGACTAAGACCAGCAATATCATTCCCTTTTGAAAGACTTCTGTAGGACATGTGGAAAAGAAGACATGCAGCTATCAGGTCCCATCTGTGAAGCTGAGAATAAGTAGCAGATGGCTTGCAAATGTAATGATGCTGACTATTTTCACTCTGAAATAAGAATGGTGGTGTTTTCTGAGAAACATCTCATTAATGGTAGTGGGCATCTCTTTTCAAATCAAAGCTTATTTGTGATGGGAAAACCAACTTGCTTTAAGCTAGTCATTCTGACATGTTGAAAGTACAAAACTGAAATTTATTATAAAATAACCCCTTAAGGGTAAATAGAATTTGTTAGTGCTGTTGTCCTGTAACATTCAAGCTCTGGCTGGAGATAGGAGTGTTGTGGGCAAGTAATGTGTCAGCAGTGGAAAATCAGGAAATGAGGAAATTGAAGGTTGTGTTTTCTAGCAGAATTATTAGGTAGCCTGAAATAAGAGTTGTGCAAGTTATCCTTTAGGCACTAGGTCTGTAACAGATACATATTTTTTCTTTTCCAGGAACAGCTAATTGAAGACAGATCAGGAATGTGTTATTAATTCCTGTGGAATTGTATTCCACAAAAGAGATGTTTTCTGAGAACATTGCACACACAGGTGCAATAATCTTGTTTGGGTGGGGTATTTGTATTTATTTCTCTTAAACTTGGTTATTTAGCATTTCTAATGTTAAGGATGTAACTTGACATTTTTAGCCATGGTAAATTTTAGAGGTGACTTCTTAGATGGATGTAGATTGTTCTACAAAAACAACAAATGAAAGCTCTAAAAGATGTGTTCTTATTAATCAAAGACAAAGAGCTAGAAATTACTATGACCTTTTCTTGGTGACAATTTAGAAAGCTTACTGCTAAGAATCAGCTTTTTTTTTTTTTCCTTTCTGCTTTTTCAAGAATCATGTGCATTTAAGTCTGATACAGCCACAGCAAACACTAAGTTACAGCCCTGGATCACTTGCAGGGGGAGAGATGGTGCTTTTCATCGTGTGATCCTGCTGATTTGTGGCTGTCAGGCTGGTAGTGAGCCAGCTCATGGGCCAGAAGACCAAACCACTGAAGAAGAGAGGGGCTGGGAAGACAGTTTTGAGGACTTAAGTGCAGAACTAAGCTTGTGATTATTCAGCTCATTTGAAGGAGGAGGGTGTGACTGCTGCTTTGCAGCACTCTGAGTTTCACTTGCTCTTGTGAATAGTTTAGCTGTTTTGAAAGACAAAGATGATGGATATCTGTGGTGTTGAGGGAAATACAAGTAAAGACAGAGCAGTAGAGTGGGACTGTGATAGGAGATGTGTCCAAACTGGAGAGCTGGCTGTAGCATCTGCAGCACCAGATATTCCCCTGGCTGTCAGGTTTTGCTGCCCATCTTCTCTCACCTCTGTGAAGTGGGGCCCTGCCTTTTTTAAATGCCTGGAAGTCTGTGGGTTCATTAGGTCTGGGCAAGAGGTAGGTATTGTTTCAGTCGTAGCTTTGGGACTTTTTTTAGCACCAGTCAGTGATAGCAGCCGTAACTTAATCTTGGGGGCCTGCCAGTTGGCAGAGGGATGCTGGTGGCTCTCGGGCAGGGAGGGCTCCAGTTGGAGCTGGGAGGGAGGTGCGGGCTGAGGAGGCCACACTGTGTGGGAGCGACAAACACATCCTGTCCAATAACACAGTAGGCAGGGAAACACTGACATAAAGGTGGAAAAGCTAATTTCAAGAATGAACCTTCTTATTCTTTGGAATTCTGAATGCTTTTGTGTGTCCCAAGGCCTCCCAAAATAAATAAATCTTGATCTTACAAGTGCAGCCACTTATCTTAGGCTATCATGTATCTATTCCAGTACTAAGGGACCAAGCATGGGTTTAATTTAGATGTTTAGGAGTAAGGGCCTTGATGTGCTTGCTAATATTGCTATAACTCAGTTCCAGAGGCAGTAAAAATGGTTACTCTTCGTTCTCTAACTTGACTGTGATCTGTGCAATGCTTAGACAGAATAACCATTATCAATTGTTTACAGCAAGCACAGATCACAGAGGGAGCACAAGGAAGATTTTGGCATGGGATTCGATCTTGGATGTGATAAGGAAAACCTAAACACGCACTGGAGTTGTTTACCTGGCAGTGGGGCAGAGGAAGGGTACAGCTCCATGAGAGCTGTACTCATGGCTGAAGCTGAAGAGAAGGGTGTGGGATCCTTGGCTGGGCATCTCTGGTTTGTACCCCGGCACAGAAGCTTCCCACTCAGTTTATCACTTACCAGTGTGTGCTGAGTGTGAGAAACAGAGGACGTTCCCATCATCAGGAAGTCATCACGATCTATTGTGCTGACTTTGCGTGACATTATCAAAGAGAGAGGGGAAGGAAAAAAAAGCCATTCATTGAGCACATTTGTTTTCAGGCAGTACAGAAAGAGGAGCTGTCTTCAGTTTTAAGTGTGTTGATTGAAAAGTATTTTCACACCAGCACATTGTGACTAATATTCCATGCAGTCATGTTCCTGCCTGCCACTTTCTGATGTGGTTTGTGTGCAGCTGCAGGAAGATGTTCATTTAACCCCAGTCAAGCACCTGACAATGTGAAGGAAAGGCTGCTTGTGCTTGGACTGCTGCTCTAGCAAAAGAACTTTCTGGAATAAGGATTGCACCTCAGTAGCTGTGTATTTTGGAGAGGCAGCCATAGGGGATGGGAGCCGAGAGGAAATTGTTGGGACAGAAGGACACAGGACAAATGCATGTCTGGCTGAGCTCTTGAAGGCTGTTACTAAATGTGGGGGGAAACAAAAGCATCTTCTTGCCATATTGGCATTTTAGGAGGGACTGGAGAAGCCGGGAATGTCCAAACATCCTCTTATGAGATGTACTTGTTTTGTTATGAATGTCAGCTGTGCTTCTCTAGAAACTTGATTCCAAGTTTAATGAACTTCTGATTGCATTTGCATGTTCTGCAACTGGGGAAAATGTGTCTAGCTGCAGTTTTCAGTCTCTCAGTCACTGAACTAACAAGATTGGACCTCTGTTTCCAAGAGCTCAGGATACTCACGTGCCCATGACAGGGGTGTTATAAAACCATGCCAGGTAAGAAGTGTATATATATGTGTGTGTATAAATGTATATATATGGGCACAGGTTTATTTTCAGTGTGGTCTCTTGAAAAGAACTGGGCAGTGGCCAGTGCTGACCTCAGTCTTTTTGTGGGCTAAATTAATGTCTTTATTCTGCTTGGCAGTGTGGGCCAAAAAGAATTTTTAAATGAATGCAAGAATTTATGGTGTGCAAGATGTCTGACAGTATCCTCAGTTGTTTTTGTGTTTCATCAGTGTGGTGTTACAAATGGGCCTGTGTAATGCAGAGGAGACTCTTGGGGTTGACAATGTGAATGGTGTAGTAGGAGGGGCTGTGCTGGGGCCCTTTTAAGTGAGGGAATATCCATCTTGGACTGTTGTTGGAAGTAATTATTAATCTGTTTTCATTTGACGAAAGAAAAGCCCAGTAGATGTCATTTCATGTTTAAATGTGAAGCTGAGGCATAAATTAGTGTGCTGCTGATGTTAATCCACAGAGGAGGCATGAGCTTTGAAACAGAAACAGACACAAATTCTGAATGTCACTGGCTGTACAAAAAAAGTGCGTCACGCCTGGAGGGTGAGTGTTAGGCTTGTCCATTTTTATGATACTGTGCTTCTGAAAGAAAAACTGAAGAAACTCCTCCATCCTTTTTGATGTAGTAAGGGGAGAAAGATCCTGTCTTCTACTCTGGGCATGTCCAGTCTCAGGTTTGCTGCTTTGACAGGAGGAATGATTTTTGGAAAGAAATAACATATGCATTAGGAGCTCTCATCCCTTCATTGAGAACACATATTTTTTTCTCAACTCCAGATGGGGCATAACCTCTTGCTTTGATGAGAATTAGTACTCTGACCTCACATGCTGGGCTCTGCCCTCTGCTTTGTTCTGTTGCTTCTTAGCAGGCTTCAAGTCCAGTCTTTTAACTTTCCAGAAACTCTTCTGTACCACTAAGCTGGGGATGGTCGTAGCTTACTGAGTGGTGATTATGGCAGGACACACTGGTGATGGTGAGGTTGTCAGGGTCCTGCTGACAATGGTGCTTCACATCTGTCATATCTGATGGGTTCAGGGTGATGGGGAGTTGTCTGCAGCTCTGGTGGCCAGGCACCATAGGAAGCTTGAAGCAACCAGAGCAGAAACAATGGCTCAAATAAACATGCTCAGATGGTTGTAGGACACTGAAGAACTACTGGCGCTGGGGTGTCTTGCTGGGCTTCCCAGAGAGCTTCACAGACTGGGATGGGCAAGAAGGCTGAGACTTGAATGTTTTCCAGATGAGAATGTGGCAGGGCTTTGTGTCAGGGACACAAGAGTCGATGGAAGCTGTTCAGAGAAGGCACATTCACTCATTGACCCTCACAGGTGCCTTGGACTGCCTTGGCTGTAGGCAAGGGAGCAGACTACTTCAGCTGCCCTTCTCCAGATGCTTTTTATTGCTACTGTATGAAATTAAATAGACAGGAATGAAGTGGATTCTTATGCATGTTCCTTGTTCTTTATGGATTCCTGCAGGCTGGCTTTCATCTCTGTGGTGGGTAAATGGGGCTGACCCTCAGAGTCTGAAGGCCCCGTCCGAGTGCCAGAGGAATGGGACTGCATGCCAGGAGAGGTAAAAGCACAAGGTCTGACTCTGGAGGAGCTCAGTTGGAGGGGGAGGAGGCAGGAAGGATGTAAGTGTGTACTCAGGCTTGCTTCAAGGAAAGCTGCAGAGAGGCATTGGCATTTATCTAAAGGAATTAATTAGTTGCCTTTTTTTAATAGTTAGAAAGACCAGGTTCAGTCTGAGTAAAAATGGGCCTTTCCTCACAGTTGTTCCACTTCAGTCCTCCCTGTCATGTCTCTGGCTGTGCAGATGCTGTGGCCTCCCTCAGCAGGCAAACTTGGATGGTAGGTGTAAGGAAACCGTAGGAAACACTCAGTTCACCCTTTCTCTCTCTTGTGAGGCAGCATTTTTTATGGCTGTTGTGAATGTGTCCAAAGGTAGCAAAGAACTTGGAAGGCCCCTCTGCATTTCTTCTTCCTCTTGCAGGAAAGATCAGCATCTCCCCTCATTCCCCACCAGTAAGTGGATGTTACTCATACTTACACAAGGAGCTTAAAACTCAGCAGATGGAAATTACTGGAGTGGAGAGAAAGGGGGGCCTTGGGTGTTTTTTGCTTGAAAGCTTGGTAGGTGCGAGCTTTGCTTCTTGCACAGTGTCGTGAGGCCACGTGGAAAACCTGCCAGTGGAGGAGAACTTCAAAACCAGAGGAGGTTTCTGCCTGGGTCCCCGCGCTGCTCCATTTAATGAGGCGTGCTGGCTTTTGGCAGGTTTCCCACTGGCTGCCCCTCCAGGCCACTGTCTCTCATTAGGTAGGATGTTTTTAGGCACTGGATTGAACTTGCTGGTTGGTGGTGGTCTGCTTTTTACACACTCCTCTTCACAGAGCTAGTGCCAAGCTACTAAATTATTCAGCTGGGGTTTTAATAGAAACCCCTGTGTAGGCTTAAATTGTTTCCACTCTATTTGGAGTTTCCTGTTCTGCTGGTTTTTATTTTGTCCCATGCATGAAGCTGTGGAGGAAGGAATTCGCAGGAAAGCACAGAGGCAAAGAGGAAGAATTGAGCTTGAGAGCAGTAGAAAGTACAGGCAAAATAAAAGGTCAGTTGGTACTGTATCCAGCTCTGATGGAGGTGATAGGGGAAAAAATGCCCCCTAATCCCTGTGACAGTTCAGCAGAAACTTGTGTGTTTGTTTTCAATGCTGTTTGTAACTTACATTTCTCAATAAAGTATTTTCTTGCCCGACTATTTTGGACTTGACCTCTTCCCCAGGGCTTGAAAGGGACATTTGTCAGCACATACAGCTACAGCAGTTTATCCCCAGTGTCAAACCCTGCTGCCACCAGTGCGATGGCAGAGTTCTCTCTGCTGGGACCTCCCTCCTCAGCGGGACCTTCCAGTGTTGCACCATTTCCACCCAGTCCTCCCTTGCTGCAGGCTCTCCCGTACAGACCCACAGCACTGGACACGGGGTCAGGATTGCACCTGCCTGTTCAGTGCTGTGTAAGTCAGCTTAGGTCAGCACCCTGTGTTTCCTTAGCATTGCACTGATAAATGTGGGTTGTCCCTGATGACAGGTATGGTCACTGCCCTCCGCCAGATGGGTTGACTCAGTCACAGTTCAGGAGAGGGATGTTGTTTGAACCTGTGCTTCTTGGTAGACCAGGAGTTCTCAGCATCAATTCCCTGAGGCTGTTTCATCGTGAGCAGTGACCTCCTTCCTCTGGGAGTAATTAGATGGGAAAGGTTTGGGAAAACTGTGCTAAGAGATGGCAGTGGGCTAAAACTGCTCAGTGTGTGTCGTCTCCTGCCCTTCACTCACAGCCACGGTGGGCTTGTGCTGAGTCCCAAGTGAGGGGACTGCTTTCCACACAGACATCCCAGTTGGAAGAGCCAGTGCAGTGGGGACACTGGGGTTGTCGAGTACAGCTACAGTGAGCCAAAGCAACCGAGATTCGAGTGTGCACTTGAGGGCTTGGAGCAGCCGTGTTACCAACCTCTCAGAACATGTGGTACGTCTTAGGATATGTAAAAGTGCTTAAACCATCTGACTGGGCTTGTGTGTAAGGTACTGGCAGCTACTGGCTGAATCCTGCCTGGAGATTGCAGCTCTGGCTGAACAGAAAAATGGGCTATGAATTATAAAGGCTGCCTTCATCACTCAATGGCAGGAACAGCACTGCAGTTCCTGTCATTGTCATCATGCTTGAGCCATGTTTGGATACTGACTGTGTTCAATTGCATGGCTAATTTACTTAATGTCTCTCCTGGGGCTACTTGTAACACTCTTATTTTTGGGTTTCAGGGAAATTAGGGACACTAGCAATCCATTGTGGTTCTCTAAAGGCAGGAGTTTTCCAGATGACAATAGTAATAACAGCTGTGGCTTAGTTGCAGAGCAACCTGGCTAAACAGAGAAAAATTACCACTGGCAATTGTGGTAGAGCTTAACGCTTGCAAAATAATGATCTCCAGTGAAAATACAGTTCAGGTGTAGGCAGAGGGCATGGGTTCCCTGGGTTTGGATAACTTGCAGGATGTGTGTATTGGTTTATTGGGAAATCCCTGGCAGCGCCTGTTGGGTTTCAGTCCTGCAAATGAAGAATTTTCTGATCAGATATTTAGGTATTTGGGTGGAGAACTGAGGTCATCTTAATTCCTCCCTAGTATACAGCTGTGAATCATCCCATTCCACGACAGACTGGTTATGAGGAGCTCCTCCGTACCTGTGTGTTACCTCTGGTTAGTGGAGCATCTAAGGTGGTTGCTTTCGGGAAGGACAGTGTGCTGAAAGGTCTGCGGCAGCAGTTGTCCTAATGAGCCTTGTTCTGCTTCTTGTTTTTACACAGATGGACCTCTCTGTGGAAACTCTCTACAGCCTCATGCAGGAGCGCCAGAAGAAGTACGCCAAGTATGCGGAGCAAATCCAGAAGGTCAACGAGATGTCTGCCATCCTGCGCCGCATCCAGATGGGCATCGACCAGACGGTGCCGCTGATGGAGCGGCTGAACAGCCTCCTGCCAGAGGGGGAGCGGCTGGAGCCCTTCTCCATGAAACCCGACCGGGAGCTGAGGTCGTAGCGCTCCGGCAGCTCCCCCTCCTCACTTTTCACACTCCACGCTCGGCACGGCCGCGCTTCCAGCAGGCTGCACTGGCAGCTGTTTGGAGCGGGCGGCGCTGCCGCCGGACTCTCTGCCAGGGCACCAGAGGGAGAGCAGCATCAGCTGCCAGAGCCGCACAGCCAGGAATCCAGGAGCTCCCCGGAGGAGATGATTTACTGTGCTTTCATCTCCCTCCTCTTGCCCTCCTGTCTCCTTTGCCACTACACCACCTGTGCAGACACATTTGTTTCATTGCTGTGACTAGTTGGGGTTTACAGAGGAGGAATTTCCTTTCATCTGATTTATTTTTTTTTTACTAAAAAAATTCAAAGGGATACGGGGTGTGATGAACCCTCTAACATGCTTTTTGTGCCACTGGGGTTTAGACAACTGGATGGCTCGAAGGTATTTCTGAGATCCCCTGGCCTTGGAAATATGTGTGTTTTATAGGTGAAAGTGTGGAAGCCAGGAACTGGCTTATTAAAATCTGCCCATTATCATAATTAACATGGTTTGCACGGCAGGGTTTTGGCATGTCCTTGAGGCTCCTGTTTCTGTGGGCTCACTAATGTATGAGGCTGTAAAGGAGAAACTCTTCTAGATATGTATGTCTGTTAATGTAAAGCAAACCTTAGTGTTCCTTTCCCCCTTGCCCTGGCAGTGTCCCCATGCCTCAGCTGGTGGCATTTCGTGTCCCTCTGACAGGCACCACTACCAAGCTGCTCATTTTGCATCCCAAAGTTGGACACAAGGTGTCTTTTTTTATTGGGACACTTGAGTTACCTTGGTGCTGTCTTTTTTACCAGTGGGGTGCAGCTGCTTCTTTACCTTCAAGTGTATGAGGGTGGAAGGGAGAGATACGAGAAGTCCTTTGGCTGTTGGTGTTGGTGTAGCTGCCCTTGTGCCGCGAGCTGGCGTTGGCACGCTGCTGAACGCCTGAAACCACGGGGCCCTTCTCAGCCACCTGCTCCAAAGGCAGTGGGATGCTCCTGCCTCTTCATAGGCAAGCCAAGGCTGAAGAGCCCATGAACCCCAAGGGTTGTTGTATGTCAGGAGTGCAGTTCCAGTGGTGGGGACAGTCAGGGACAAGCCAGCTTCCAGTAGAGCACAAGGTAGGGTCACTTGCAAAGGCAACTTGCTTCGATACATCTTAGTACTTAAGTACTTAGTACTTAGAGCATTTATTCAGGAAAAAGTTGTCTCTGAGCATTTGGAAGTAAGAGTGCAGTAGGTTTTTGATTGTAATAATTATTGCCTGGTGGCAAGAAGCAACAGGCCATGCTTTTGTTGCATTCCCAACGGCCATGTAGTGTGGATTTTTGTCATGCACACTGCAGCCAACTTAGATGTGCATCTGAACCACAGTGGTGGTTGGATCCCAGGGCCTGCTGAACACTATCTGAAAGCTGAGTCCTGTAGAAATGAAGCCCTCTGGAATGATGCCCTGGGAAGAGGGACTGGCTGCTTCAGATAGGGCAGGGAACTCAGCAGGAGGTTTTTTAGCAAAGGCAGCAGTGGGTCTCCTTGCCTGCTGCTCCCACCCCAGAGGTTTTACACAGTTGTATGTACAAAGGCATATGCTGTGTGTTGCACAGGATAAAACATCAGAATTCCATCCTTGCTCAAGCTTCCTGCCATGTTTTACGCTTGGTTTGTTAAAAGCTTACATGAGACTTAATCCATGAAAAGCTGCTTGTCATGGCCATGCCCTTGTGGGTCCTCACTGTCCATCATGGAATATGTCTCTGCCTCCCACCATCAGACACACCAGAATATTGAGCTGCTTTAAATAGTGGCTACAGCCATTTTTGTCCACTTTGTCCAGATGATGCTGTCTGGATGTTTAAAATGTGCGACATTCAGCTGTCTGCCAGATGGGATCGTGAGTGTCCCACGTGCTGGTGTGCTGGAAGCCTGTGCCAGTGGCGAGATCCTGATACGGGATCTCAAGCCATCTCTCCTGTAAGGCGCTTCTCTGAGGCTTGTAGACATTTGGCCTCAGGCCAAATGAGATCAAAGCATTGCTCCCTGCAGTGCTAATGAGGGCAAAGGAATAGTATTCCCAACTGAAGGCTGCAGGAGCAGGGCTGCAAATCGGTTCCTTCCTCATTTGCCAGAAAACACCAAGGCATTGGGCTGAGAATGGGGAAAAAATGTTTGTTCCTAGGAACACAGGTCTTTAAGCTTGTGGTTGTGCTGCTGGGCCTCACAGACAGAGCTTCTCGAACAGCAAGGGCAGGTTGTGGAAGGTGTAACAGCTGAACTAGAAAGAAATTAGAGCTGAAATGTGAAGGCCAACCTTTTCCAATGCTCACATCATCACCTTCATTCCACAGGTGATAGTCTCTCATATGGGTACTGTAAGAAGCATGCACCCTCTAACTGTCCTTGAACGATGGTTTACAGTTTTATTTAAAACATTGTCACTGCCTTCAGGAGCTGTAAGTCTCTGGCCCTCTTGCTGAGGGGGAGACACGTTGTGCCACATCTTCTTGAGCTGCTGTTTGTTGCTTGGCTGCTTCTTGTTGGCTTTGCTCCACACGCTGCTTTCTCCTTCAGCTCAGATGCAGGTGATGCTCAGGATGAGACTGACGCTTTCCCCCCATGCTGTTTAGCAGGAGCTTGGAGATGTGACTGGAATTACTTTTCTGCTTATGAATTTCCTCTTCCAAGCCAAACGCTCTTGGAGGAGGCCTCAGGTATCTTTCTTGAAGGTACCAGCTGTTACTTCTCCCACAAATTTAGTGCTATGAACAGGGAATAATCTGGTGTGCTCTCCTGAAGCCAGACATTGCTGCCCGTTTCCGCTTTCTGGGGTGGTGTGTGGTCTGGGGTACAGGCTAAGCTTCTTGATTTGTGACCTTGTGAAAAGCTGGGGAACAGGACAAGTCACTGGAGCTGTGGTTCCTCTCTGGCCTGAGCTGCTCTGGCCCTTCCCCTGACTCTGCTGTTGTAAGTCCTCTGTATGGCTGCCACTGGTGCTCCTTTCATCCCACGCTGGTCCCTGTGCTGCCCACGAAGAGCAGGTTTGCTTTGTTGTTTCCGTTCTTTTTGTCATTGAATGCATTGACAGGGTGCTAAAGTGCCAACCTACCTGCAGGGCAATTCCTGTGAAGATCTGCTGAAGGGGAGAGAAAAGAGTTTTTGTTTGTTTTTTAAAATCTATGTATTTTAAATTAAATATATTTAAATATACTTGAATATTTAAAGTGTGTTTTCCCCTCCTCTAAGCTTTTACACGGAGCAGAAATACACGTTTTCCCAGGCCCATTGGTTGCACGAGCCAGCCCCTCTCTCAGACTGTGTGCCAGTAGTTTCCCGAGGTACTGCTGTAACGTCCCTCCCGTTCCCAAGCTGCCAGAGGGTATTTTGATTGCCAGCCTTGTGGCTGAGCACTCCATGGTTTATGGGTGGTTACTCTGTTCAGCTTCCTACATGCTCCGTGTTCCGCAGCTCCAGCATTAAAACCTTTGGTGTGGCTCTTTTCCAAGTGTGTTGTTTCTCCAGTTGCTCATTCTTCATTCCCACTTCTTCCCACCGCGGTGTCTGGGCAGTGCAGGTGCATCTCAGCTTTACTTTGCACCCACTCTGTGCCATGGAGGTGGCTGAGTTCAGCTGCCCTGCGGCTGCCTCTGCCCTGGGATTATGAGAAAACATCCCCAGAATGAAAATAAATGCTGGTTGGTTTTTTTTTCCCAGTGCTGTCCCAGTTCTGGTTGGCACTGATGTCCAGTTTGAATACAAGATGTGAGCAGCGATGCTTGGGATTCACCAGCACCGGGGTGGCAGCTAGAGCCTCACAGAATAATCCTCCTGGGGCCTGGGGAGGAGAGGAGCATTCAAAGGGCAATTCTCAGTGTCAGCTGCCTAAAATAATCCTTTTTGTCTTTTTAAAAGCTTTGTATTTTTACAGACGGAGGGTGAGTGCTGACCCCATTGGGATGGTGTGGTTGACAAGGTGGTGTTAGGTTGGAGGTAGATCTCAAAGGGCTTTTCCAACCTCATTAATTCCATGATCCTGTGAAATACAGTGATGTGCTGTGGGACACTGACACGGCCAGAAATAAATGGGCGCATTTTGTCAAAACATTGGGTATGTGAACAGTCTCTCTGTACAGAGAGGGATTTCAGAGAACTTCCAGTGCAGTCTGTGTGTGTGTCCCAGCAGAAGGGCTTCCCTGCCCCAGGTCTGGGCAGCTGACTGGGGATGGGCATTGCAGCCCTGGAATCTGCAGAGCAGATTCCCTCCATGGGAAGAGGCAGGAGCCTTCTGTACTTTCAGGACCATCTCTTGGGAGCCTGGTGAGCTTAGGGAATCCCAGGATGGAGCTGCCTCCTGCAGGGAACAGGTTACTCTTAACACACTTCATCAGTGGTTTAGAGGCAGATGAGGACGTGCAGCACTGTTTTCATGGCATGGGGAAAGCGGAGTGGTGATGGACTCTCACCTGCACCAGGGATACTGAACAAAGAAAGAGGCAAGTTTACAGGGTTTCTTTTTGGTTTGCTGCTGGGTGGTGGTGGTTTTTTTTGGGTTTTTTTGGTTTTTTTTTTTTAATGGCCTGATGCCCCAGCCTCATGGTTGCCTGCAGTGTCACACTTTGGCTTTGTACAGCAGTGGAGCATGGTGAGGGTCCCTGGAAACAGCACCTGAAATCCACTCCTCAAACTGAGCAATCCCTTCCAGCAGGACAACGCTCCAGAAGCATTTGGCAGCATTTTACATGCTAGGAAAGCAGCCCCTTCCCAGAGGGGTGGGTGTTGCAGAAGGCAAGAAATAGCTCCCTTTCCTTTTCTATTTATGGTGACTCTTATTAATATTCTTGGAAGTGCAGAATTAGCTGAAGGCTTTACTGCAGAAACACTTCAGTTTGCCTCAGAGCAACCATTTGGACCTGAGGGCCAAGAAGATCTTTGCAGGCAGCATTCAAAGGGAAAGTGCTGTTGCCAGGCAAAGCTGATATATTAGGAAGACTATTCTGATTTCTCAGTTGTGGGTTCGTGTGTATAATAGTGGTATCGTGTATGTTACACCAGCTAAAAGTGCTAGAATAACTACTTTATTACAGATTAATAACAAATACAATTAATAATGAATAGCGAGGTGTATGGCTAGCTAATTAAAATTCTGGCTAGGTAAGTTTGGTTGAGTTGCAGTAATATTGGATTTAAAAAGTACCAGTGTTATTAGGAGCCTGGTGCTATCCCCCTTGTTCTGGGCTTTCTGGTAGAAGTCAGTTTGTATCCTGTCCTGTGAGTCACAGGATACTGAGCACGCAGCTGATGAATGTAGTTCGTAAAGACAGTAGTTCACCTAATCACCAAATTTCTACTCTCTTATCCTCCCCAGCCCCCTCAAAAGCAGGGCTACCTGATCCCTGCTGGGGGGAGGTTTGCTGTGTTTTCAGTTCACTTCATTCTAGGAATGTCATTGTGATGGTTACATCGAGAGCCCAGTGACCTCGGGGACCTCTTCCCAGTAATGCCAGGCAGTGAAATGAAAATTGAGTGTTGATGACATGCATGAGGCACATTTGAGTTGCCCCTTGGGTTCTAACTGGAGGTGGAGTTAGATTTCTCTTCCCAGCGCTGTCTGGTGGCAGGGCCAGGAGTGGAGGGATGGAAGGAGCAGGAGCAGAGCAAGTCCTGCAAAGCAGGCAGGAGGAGTGGTGAAAGCTGAAGTGAATGCTTCAAAAAACAGAATTTGAGGGAACAGAGCTACTGCAATCAGAAGTGGACTTTGGAGTGGGGAGAGCAGCTAAATCTTAGAAGATTGTCATGTCAACCTGTTCTGTAGGCTAAGCAGCTGATGATGCCATTGAATTTGCATGGCTCTTGTTTTCTTCTCTAAGAGCTGCTACACCTTTTTTGTAGAAAGTAAGCACAGAAACTCACATAGGTTGTTGCCTGTGCTCTGACCGATGGTTCGGTTTCTTTTAGAGAGGCTGAAGATTTTGCATTTCCCTTTCTGGGATTGTGCTTTGAAATTCTCAAAAGAGAAAGCTTCTGTTTCTGCACCTGAGTTTGAAGATGCTGCTACCTAAACTCGCAGCTTTGCCCTCTAAGGATACAACCACGGCAGCCCTCTTTAATTCTAATCTACACTATATTTGTGTGAGCCATTCTCTGAAGCAGCAATGGGGGGTGTGCTCCAATCTCAGCAAGCAGAACTTGCTCTGAATGCTTCAAGGCTGACAGCATCAGTCAAAACAAGTATTTAAATGAGTAATTAAATTATTTTTCAAATAAGAAGTATGAGAGGCAAGAAAAAAGCATGGGGTTCATTCTGGGTAACTTCATCAATTTGAAATACTTGCTTCAACAAGACTGCCCCAGCTGCCTGAGGAACAGGTTACTCACACCTGCATTAGATGGTGGAAGGTGTTAATGCAGACAAGTGCCACTGCTGCTCATCAGCGGAGCAGAAGGGGATAATCAGGGACTGGTAAGAGGCCTAAATGGTTACTGGTGCTGTAAAATCACCACTGATTGTGACAAGTGGCCTAAAGCTGCTCCAGCCCTGTCATTCCTGAACACACCTGCAGGGAAGGGCACGTTCCATGAAGGACAAGGCCCCTGCTCCTCCTGGGTGCTGGGGGGAGCAGGTTCTGCTGCAGGTAAAACACTCCACAACTCCTTCCTCAGCCTTCTGTATAAACAGGTACCATTTCTGATTTTATTTCATCATAACATACAGGTAATGCTCATGACACAACACGATGAGAAACTCACATCTCTCTGAAACATTTCACCAGCTTGCCATACACCAAACATGCCAAGTATGCCACACACCAAATGCCATACATCATATTCATATTGAACGTGTACACATTTTTCCCTCTCGCATCCTCCACTTTGCTTTCCACACTTCTGCAAACCATTTCCAGTATTGTTCAGGGACAGGACTCTAGTTCAGGTACGAGCCAGGGCACCACCCTGTGCAGGACATGGGGTTAAGGCTTCCTCCTCTGGGAAGCTGCCCCCTGTATAAGTACTGAGCCTACAACTTGGATTCATCCAGAACACACTGGGAATCACAAGGAGCCACAAGACCAGATTTCAGTTCCTCAGAAGGCGATCAACCAAACCAACCCCAAATATACAAAGAAGGGGAGAACACACATGTCTGAAGGAGCACAAACGAGGAAGAATCTGTTTCTGCCTCGAGGGATTGATACGTGTTAACTCCCACTAACTGCTTTAAATCAAAGCCATGGGCTTTTCCTGAAATGTGGCTCAGAGGAGCCCTGTTCAGCTGTTTACATAGGTAAATACACACACAGCTGGAAATAGTCGTGATGTAATCACTTCCACTGTTGATGTAAACAATGACAAGTGGCAGCATGTTCCATGAACAGCCAACACCTGACACAGTGTCCAGGCTGATGTCAACCTGTCCCTCGCCCAGGCCCTTCGTCCAGCACAAAGAGCCTCTGGGCTCAGTGACTCCTGGTGCTTCCTCTCTCTGTGCCTTTTGCACATTTTAGGATCAAGTTAATCAATGCTGTAGCTTTCAGTGCTATTTTCAACGGTCCACTGTAGGAAATTAAAGTCACAGCCTAGCCACAAAACAAAACAATGACAAAAATCTTCTCCACTTTTCAGTATAGTAAAACCTGAGATTTGAGTCACAAACTAGCTAAACTTACAGTAAAAAAACCCCAAACATAACCCAAGCTGCTGACTTGAATTAGGGCTTCAGTTTGCTACTGACACTTTTTTTTTTTAAAGCTGTTGGCCAGGGCTAATTATTTGTTACTACAATTTTCAGCTGCCTGCACTGAAATGGGACAAAACAATATAGTTTCCCCTCAACACACGCGTTCTCAGGGGTGCTGGGGAAGGCCCTGGGAGCAGGAAGGACGCAGCTTTTCACAGTGGCTCTGGTACCACCCCTCCCTGACCATAAATCTCTCATGGCAATGTGCACATGTAGCCCAAGGTGAGCAGCAGCCAAGGTGGGAGGAAAGGCAGCTGGGTCGCTGTCACAAATATAAGAAGGGCTGTGCCTCATATCCTGGGAAAACAGGGACGTGACACCTCCTCGAGCTGGAGGTGTCTGCCCTGGGGTGCCGAGGCTGAGAACACAGTAGAGCCTTGAGCATCTGCAGCTCCACACTGGAACTGCTCAGTTAAGGACAAAAGCCCACCCCAACTCATTTTTACCTAAAAAAAAAACCCCAACCAAAATATTTGAATTGTTTTTGAGAAGCTGAATTGTAAATGGGCAAGAAAAGCATGTTGTGGCCACTTGTACCAGCCACTTCTCTTGCATGTAACCCTACCTATCAACCACTCCATTACAGCTTAGAAGCCAAAGCAGCTACCCCTCTCCCAGAAACCAGTTTAATATCAAAAATACAAATGCTGTATCAAAAGAGTGGGGGAAACAGTCCTAAATATGATTCATTCATCTTCTTTTAAGAATTGCTGCTGAGCTGAAACACTTGTGCGTAGACAGCTTTAAAAAAAAAAATAATCAAACGTGGCCAGTCATTACTTGTTCACATTGCGTATGAACTGACTACCAGCATGTGGTAGCCATAAAGCCCTAGTTTATTTTGTGTATTTTTGAGGTACTGGGTTTTTTTTCTCTGAAGCAGCTCTCTAGCGAATTACCTAAAGCCTGTCCATTAGAACAATAGTTACACCAGTATTTACATTTGTCTGAACGGTGTGTTCAGACCAGCCTTGCTGTAACCGGTCCCTATGGCCTTTGGAATCGCTCCCAGTCTCCTTTTCTTACAGGAAAAAGGTCTCCCTCCAGAGGTTGGCTCAGTGTCAGGGCTAAGGTGCATTGGTGAAGACGTGGGGCGTGGGAAGGGGAGAACAAAATTAGTTCTGACAGGTAGGAGCGTGGTTCAGCGGAACCAGAGAAAGGTTTTGACACCAAGAGAGCTTCCTTTTTAAAAGCCACTGAAAGGATGTGCAATCCATTGCATAGAATTGCTTCCTCTGACAGGGAAAGGTCTGTGAAATGTTCTGCCCTTCTCCCGGGGAGGGGAGGAGAAAAGCCCAGCAGCACACTTGGTCTCCTCGGGCAGAGGCCATTGTCGCTTCCCGGCAGTACCAAGCTCGAAGCCTCCGTTTCTTCCCTGCCCCCACCTTTCTCCCCAAAGTTTCAGATTTACAGGGACCTCTCACACGCTGGGGGGAGCGGTCTGGAAGGGGAAGCGACTCTGCCACAGTCACACGAGCCTCTGCCCCTCAGGACACTTCAATGATTTCCATGCTGCCTGAAAAACTTGACTGACTGCCTACTTTGCCCAGTTCCTCTCTGGATCTGTTGTCCGCCAGGATGCTCTCCCCGAACTCCATCTGGCAGCTCCTGCGCTTGAACTGCTTCTCGAAGGAGCTCTCCTCGTGCCAGCTGCGCCGGGAGTCGCCGCG
>WEIT01009676.1:19379-49326 GCA_013389985.1 Dryoscopus gambensis | reverse complement strand
GGTTGCTGTCTTCCACCTTGTCCAGGGAGACGTGCAGCCCGTTTATGCCCTGTACCAGCGGGCCGTCCTCCAGCGGGGCCGGGTGCCCGCGGGCCGCGGTGCCACCGTCCGCGGGCTTGGGCTCCAGCAGCTCCGAGGCAGCGGAGAGGCAGAGCTGGCTGGTGGAGAGGCTGCTCTGCCCCGCCTCCAGCACCTGCACGTGCTCGCTGCTCTTCTCCAAGTGCAGCAGTTTCAGCTTGCTGATGTGGCCAGGCTGGCCGCTCTGGTTCTTGATCTTCTTCTCAAAGTCCAAAAGCTGGCCCAGAAAGTTGAAGTTGGGAGAAATGGTTGGCCTCTTTTCTTTCACAAATCTGGTAAGAGGGGACAAACAAACCAAGAATTATTTCAAGAACGTGCTGCTCAGGTACAAGATAACCCTAAAGTGAGTGTTGTGAATGTCTACAGCCTATTCTTAACTTGGACTAAGGTTCAATCAAGCATAAGTAACTTGAGCATGGAGTTTAAAAAAGATAGTTTCAAACAAAATAATGCTGCACACTCTCAACTATCTCTATAGCTTAAAGGGGCTAAAAAGTGTGGGGGAAGGAAACATTTTAACTCTTCATGACGTCCACGAGTGATTCTAGTGAACAATTTTCTTATTTACTTCACCAGTGGGATCTTTGCTACCTTGGTTTCTGACCAGAGTCAAGAACTCCCGGAGTTTTGCATGAACAGCACTTCAGCTTTAGCCAAGAGACCACTTCCTGTGGCATACAGAGAGTGGACACCTTCCCCACCATTCCAGTGACATCATGTGTTCCTGTCATCTCTCTCATGTCACCTCCGCACTGCCTACCCTATTTGTCACTGTCAGCCAAGAGAGCCCTTGTACATCCTGACCTTGTCCAGCAAGTGCCAGCGATTTCTACCCCACACTATTATTGACCACTGATGTGATGACCAACACCAGAAAGGTGCAAATGCAGCATTAAAACAAAAACACTCTCTCAAGCCCTGCAGGTGTTCAGCAGTAAAGGGCAACAGGCTTGCTAAGTCCCTGGAAGAGCTCACCGATTTTGGGGGTGCTGTAGGATTGGCACAGGTGTGCCAATCCACTCATGCACTGAAAGTGCAACGGTACTGAAAATTTTTTGCTGAACCAGGATTCTAAATATATGAAAGACTTGTATCACGTGATTTCTACTATTTATTTCAAAGTTAAATATGAAGACATATTTCCTACCTGTCTGATTTAGAATACAGATAAATAAGTACTTTGCTTTTAACAGGCTGCAAAACAGAGTTGCCCAAATCCTTCCTCCTCCAGTTTTGGTTGTTTTTTTGGTTTTTTTTTAAGAAACATTCCTGGAACTATGATTAACCATATGTCAAGAGAATTAACAAGGGAAGAAACCTTGAGGAGCTATATCTAGTACAAACACACATATAATGTGTCACTGGGAAAATTAAATACTATTAAAAATAAAACCTGTCTGGGGAAGTGTACAGAAGATGAGTGTGCAGTCATTAAAAGCAGCGTGAGAAAAATTAAAAGGTGTACTTGTGTATGTGTGTACATGCTAGCACATGAAAAATGTCAAAACTTGCATTTTTTTATTACTATTTTTTTTAATTTGCCAAAGAACAAACAATACTAGGAGTAGTCAAGCTGACACTATGACCTGGAATATCAGGTTGCACAAGCTGATAGTGGAAACTTCCACCATGAAGTGTAACACTGGCAAATGGAGAAATCTAGTGAGTCTCCTCAGGAGAAATTCTTTAGTTTGCCCTCTTAGCATTTGATATGAAGGTTTTTAGCAATTTGCTCCCAGGAATTCATAGTCTTTGTTCATTTTTTTTCCAGTCAAAGTTAGCTGTACTTGGGTTAGTTATTTAAAGCAAGGTCCTTCTTGCCTTGTGTTCTGCTAGCCTCCCCAGCACTCTGTTCTTTCCACTTGCTCCTCATCTCCACTTTTTCCTCTCTCTCCAAAATACTGGGCAGTGCCAAATTTAAAACTAGAATTTTTAAAAATGAAAAGAGTAGGGAAAGCATGCTGGATCCCCAAACAAGTTTTAAAGCTTTGCAAGCTTTTTCATCTCAAAATATGCACTACTTTTTCCAACTGGAAAACATTATACATGTTTAATTCTTATGTTTGTTTCTGTTAAACAGTCCATTATACAAAAGATTTTAAAAGTTTATTTCTTTGACTTTCACTTCAAGTAACAGTATCACCTTTTTATTTTTGTAATAGTGTCAGACAAACATTTTATCTAATGACTTCCACTAATTCAAAGAAAAGTGCTTTTCTTTTAAGCTTGGCCAACAAGAGATCCCAAACCAATGAGTGAAGTTCTGCAGACGATTCTTACTGAACCATATCAAAGGAAATGTAACAAAATATAATCTAAATTTCACAGCAGTTGCTCAGCATCTACAGTGCAAAGAGAAAAAGCCTTAGTGGGATTAATCCTTCACACTCTGTTCATGCTTTTGGTTAAGATACAAACTAGAATTTAATGCAGAGATTTCATGGAGGAATTTAGAAGCTCCCTGAAGAAGCTCCCTGAAGTGTGTGCATTTTAGAAGTGTTTAGTTCTCTACAGCTCTGCCCTCAGCCACCACAGCCTGAGACCAGGCAGGTTTTTTCACTGAGCTCACACCTTGCACAGCATCTGTCCACATCCACTGTAATTCATGCCTGTTATCTGTACCTGGATAACTGAGTTTTTAGCTTCTTAACCAAACCTGTTTCAAGTTGAAATTACTGCACAACACCAAGCTGCCAGCGGGCTCCTCTAGTAAGGAAATGTGGGAAGTGTCTAAGCACAGCAGGAGAGAGCTGCAGCTCAGGCACCTCTTACGTGCAGTTTTTTCACTGCACACATAACAACATTCGACAGCTTAAAAGAAAAGTTTCTGTGGAAATCACGCTCCACATGGCAATATCCAGTGTTTATCTCTGTCCTCATCCCTGTTTTAGGGATGGTGGTAGCAAGCACACAGGTGATTCCAAAGTGGCTCCTCTCCCCCTGCTCCAGGGCAATTACTCAGATTGGTCCTGCTAACTCCTTACAGTGATGCACCAGCTGTGCCAGGGAGCCCATCAAAAAGAAAATCATCGTTTTCTGTGCAACACAACAAAGCAGTTGGTTAAATTAAATACAGAAGTCATGGTAAATGGCAACCAAGCCACCTGGAAGGCAGGAAAGTGTTCACAGTCCAAGTAGAGAAAAAAGTGTAAAGGAGGAAAGGGAAGGGGGTCTCCACAAATACTACCAAATGCCACAGAGACGTGATACTTCAAAATACTTTCTCCCACAGTTTTTGGTTGACTTTATAGCAACAAAGAAGCTTTCTCCATTCCTGGGTATTTCACTTGCAGGCAGTTCTTAGTGAGCACTACCAAAGACCAAACTGCAGGAGACAGATCCAGCCCAGCTTTTGTCCTAAGTGTGGCTCTAAATACTCTGTTCCCTCTTCAGCCCTGACCATTCTGCTCTCCCTGTGGCTCACAAGATGCTGTTACATGTGTGCTGTAGCTGTGTGCTTGTCTGTACACACAACTCCCACCAAAATGCCCCCAAACCATGCACTGCTCCTCTGCAGCAGGATGGAGAGGGGAACTGGAGGTACAAAAGGCAAAGATCATGGGCTGAGGTAAGAACACTTCACTGGAAACAGCAATGAGATAAGAAAATGAACAGTAACAGCACAACAGCAATGACAGCGTCAATGACAGTGTACCAGAAAGAGGGGAATGATTCACACCGTGTGGAAACCCCACAGTTCTCAACCCTGCCCCAGAAGGGACCCTTCCCCTGCTCCTGCAGTGACAGGAGATGGCACAGAATAACCTCCAGGTCCTGGCCATGCCCCTCCTGACTACTACAAAAATTAAGCCCGTCCTGGCCAGAACCAGGACGAGACACATACACTGAATAGGCACTTTACATTCCATGTATTTGCCTGCTTGGATCAAAGACCATTTTGCAGTGAGCAGTTAATATTAGCTGTGTGATATCTATTCAATGCCATTAGTTTCTGGAGGAAACCTAGGCTTAAAGCAGAAGTGTGGCCAGTGAACTACCAGATAAAATATCTGCTTCTACCCTTGGTCATACCCTTTTATCACCCGCCCTAAAAGCAGGCCAAGAGGCACAAGAGTTAGTAGGAAGGGAAGATTTGTCCCTACCTGTACGCTTCATCCAGGGACATATCCATTCTTTTCATGATGTATGCAATGGCAATTGTGGCAGAGCGAGAGATCCCAGCTAAACAGTGCACCAACACACGGCCATTGGAGGCTTTTGCTTTTTCTGCACGGCAAAGAAATTGGCAAGTGTCAAACTCAGCAGCATCATACCAGCATGAAAAGTTTGCAAAGAAAGCAGTGTTACTGAAAATTATTCAAAGCTTCCAAATGAACTGCTAATTGCAAATCTCATGGAAGCTTGAAACAAAACTCACTTATTTTCTCTAGCACTGTGTAGTAGCATTGAGTCTAGAAAAAGCATGACTACACACAGGAAACATCCTGCAGTCACAGCATACCTCATTTTAATGTGCACATAAACAGCCCTATTTAGATGTCTGGGAAAGGTAATTGTTTCTAATTTTACATACAAGCAAAAAGCAAGCATTCACAATGGAACAACTTGGCCAGTTCAAGTCTGGCTAGTTCACCTCTCAAAGGTAAAGACAGAAGGTGTATGCCCAAATTTCTAATTCACTCTCTGGAGACATGCATCAGGCATCCACCAGGCTGCCTGAAAGCAGCTCTGAAGTGTCTTTGTTCTGTAATGCTGGAACATGCAGTGGCAGAGTCTCCCCACTTTTTGTGCCTGTGCTTCTGAAGTGATGCTGACCATGTCCACAGATCCTGAGGGTATTTTCAGACCACCCAGAAAGCACTCGGGGCTTCCTCAGCCAAAACAGCATGGCAGACACACAGAGCAACCCAAAACTGTTTGAGAGAGGGAATTAAAATTTTCTATTCACCTATAAAATCGACTGATTTATCCAACCAAGGCAAAATTTTCTCACAAAAGCTGTCATTCACAGGCACTCTGAGGAAATGGGATTCTGGAATAAAATCAGGCTTTGGACAAGTATTGCTGGCATTCAGGACGTAGCCAATGTCGTTCTGCTGCATCAGCTCCTAGGAAAGAGAGGAAGATTAAGCCTCAAGAAGTCAAATGGTACCTTTGGCACATTATGAAGCTAAAAACCAAACTGAAATTTGTGTTGGAATTGCTCTAGCTGTGTAAGGGACATTCTTCTGGAGTCAGGAAAGGAAAAAGACAACTCCTCAGCTTTGAATTTTTTAACAACTTCGAATGAGACATCCAGTGTGTCCAAATAACATACGGACTGCAAATCCCATAAAAACCAAGTTAACAAAGAACAGAAGTAATGGTAGAATACCTTCTGCTGCTCTGAAGCATCACTTCCAAGAGAATGAACTTCTTGCAACTTTGGTTTAAATTCTCAGCATGCAAGCTGACAACAAACACTTCCCACATGCAGTTTGCTGACCTGAATATGTGTTTTGCAGATCATATATCTAGGACTGAAATTGGCCCATCACAGATATTAGGGGGAAATTGGAAATGAAATGGATGCCTCCTGCAGTCAGCTCTCAAGTCCAGGAGTTTCTTGTTTCTAAGGGAATGTGCAAAACTCTCTCAAAACCTCAAGGAAAGAGATGAAGATCTTGAATTAAACCATCTCCACACAGCACTGAGTGGCATTTTACAGGAGCCCTGCTCTGTGATTTACAATTTCAGTTTTCAGTCTCTAGGCCTCTTGCCTCTCAGAGAAATGTCACAGGAACAAGCAAAGACACTCTGTGTATTTAAGAGTCAACTGGGCTTTTAAATAAGTCAGTTTTCATGACTGAAGTAAAAGAGAGGCTCCTCTTTTTTGCATCTTGTCATACTTATGGTATTTAGAGTTGTGTAAAGTAGTTTGTGATGCAGTGGGCACCTTAGTGCAAAAACATGTGGAAGAAGTACTGGAAAAGTAGAGATGGCTCTACCACAAACCATCCAGTCCCCTCCAAGGAAGCATCTTGACACAGAAAAGCAATTCAGCATGTCAGAGTAATGCTTATCAAACTGCCATGGTTCAGAGAGGATCTGGCAGTAAGTGACATGCAATACTAGGCTTGGATGCTACTCACACTGAACATAAACACTGGGGAGCTGCTGGCCAGATTTCTATGGAAACTCTTCTCTCAAAATAAACATTTTTAAAAAGCGCCCCCCAAAATTTGATTTTAATCCTTCTGCTTTCATAGCAGATATATCAAAGTTTGTCAGTCCATAGCAGTAGCAGCATGAATGAATTCTTACACAGCAGATTTCAACTGGAGATCTACCAGTAGGAAAATACAGTCACAAAGCCAAATGGTTGATTCTTCCTCATATTTTTTCTGCAAGCATAGAGATCCTTTGGTGAGGAGAAACAGGGATATGCTTATTTAGCAGAAGAGCCAGGACTCTATTTGTGCAGTCAGAGCAGTCTAAATAACTGTGGTGTTGAGCACAGGTACCCCACACGCATGGCACAGCGTGTGTAGAAGGGATGAACACACATACAGGGATAGCCATGCATAAATGAAATGCTGAGTGACAACAAAGGGCTGCAGGGGAGAAGAGAATCTACATCAGTCACTTGAAGAGGAAAATGCACGAAAGTCAAGCCAACAGTGGTTGTAAACAGAGAATTTGGATTTATTTCTGCTAGCGAGCTGATTTTTGTTGCCTGGAGCAAAATGAGTAGCTCTCCAACTTTTCATCCAAAGTCCCTCACATCAGCACATTCAGAGGCTGGAGGTGTGGGCACCTCAAACTAATGGAATAACCTCCAAACACACCCATCCAAGGGGAACAGGAGATGGACAGGAGATCTCTTGCAAAGCAAATCAGCAGAAATATTATTTGCAGCAATGGTCAAAAGAAATAAAAAGAAAGGAAAAGGGTTGTATGTATCAAGGTAAGTTCCCAGCCTTAGTGCTTCTTGCCCTGCTAACCTCCTGGGTGACACTCCCAGTATAGCTCAGCTTCTCATCAACAAATTCCACTATGTCCCTGCTTGCCCCTCTCCCTTCCTTCACGTCCCCCAGCTGAAGCACCGAGCCCCCTCCAGCCCTGCTGCCGCCGCACCTTCCTTGCCTCGATTTCCCTCTCACACACTGACATGCCTAAAGGCAAAAGTGCTGGAAGGAAATATGGGAATATTGGGAATTATCCAGAGGGGAGAGGTACTGGGAACAGGATTCCTGGCACAGACTCCTGGTATCTTAGGTGTGCCAGGGAGACCCCCGATCCCGCACATCCCCCCCTCACTTGGCCGGACGGCACAGCTCTTCCCTTCCACAATCCCAAAGCTCTTCAGCAGCTCATGGGAAACAATTACTGGCTTTAGGTCACTGAGCTGAAATACTGACCCCAAACCAGCTCACTCCCTGTTGTCACTGCTTGAAGGTGAGTGAGGAGCAACTGGGATATCTGGGACAGAAGCACATGCAGGGTCCTGAATTCCCAGGTACAAAGAGGGAGGTGGTGGAGGTCTCACTGACAAACGGACTGCCACGGTCAGGTTTGTTAAGGACATAGCTAAGGGCCGGTGATGAATTTGGAAGAATAATAGAAAACCTTATTATTTCTTTTAAAACATAAACACTGATGGGCTGCACAGTCCAACCATCACCACTGCATAGTTATGCCAGGTTTTTGATGTGGGATTGATTATTCAAATGGAACAAGAAGGCTGCAGACGCCAAGTCCGAAATCTACAAGCCAAAAAAACCACCCCAAAATATTAGTTGCTTGTCTTTCAGACTGAGGCTAAAGAAAGAAGTTCTGCTTCCTTCTGTTCTGAAGAATCAATCATTCCCACTGTGACATGCTCCAGTGTAATAACCATAACAGTGCCCTCATTGTGAGGCACCCAAGAGGAAGAAGTGAATTACGATGGGAGGAAGATCCAGAAATCCTAATACTAACAACTCTGTGAAAAGAAGGTAAATGCACTTTTGTAAGCTTATTTACACTTTATGACTTGTATAATCTGAAAATTAATAGCACCCTAAAATGTTATTTTGTTCCAGGAAATAAAATCCAGGTCTGGAAGAAAAGAAAGAGAATAGTTATGCAAGTGGGAAGGCAGAAAGTTTTACATGTTAAATGCGGGTACAAACCATGAGGTGTAAGTAGGAGGCTCATTCAGGCCCATAACCACACTATAGATTGCTTTCTGTCACACTAATTTCAGAAAGGACACTGTCACTCCCGTGTAGGTTAGAATGCAGTTTTCCTCTCTTTTACAAAGAGCAATGAAGATCTTCTGGAGAAGTAACTATTGTCTTGCAATGCCACCAACCTATCACAGCACAATAACCACAATGTATCACACTGAGACCCAAAACAAGCAAACTCTTCTCTTTCAACTCTTAGGAGGCTTTTAGCATTTCAGTACTGCAAAAAATATGAATGTTTTGAAAATAAAGCATGTAGAAAGAAATCTGCAGAAAATACTACAATTGTCCTAAGACTTTCCTGAATGAATCATTAATTTTGCTGAAGGACAGAAACAAAGCATTTGTGGCTGCATATCTTTCCTAAATAAAGCGTTATCAGCAGAGGTATTAATGGTAAATAGCATTAGTATTCTGAAAAGGTCATGAATACAGATTGTTCTGCAACAACAGAAGCACTTCCCTACTCAGGCACTCAGAGATAAGCTTACAAAGATTCTGAAAAGATAAACTCATCTTGATAAAACCTGATGAAAATTCACATCTTTAATTCATCGGGTCGAACAGTAGTGCTGCTTAGGAGTTTCTTGCAGATAGTTTCGAGATGATTTAATTTCAGGGAAATTGGCATGCCTAGTGAATGGAAGGAATCAGGAGAACTCACAGCTTTTGAAGGCAAAAATAAGGTCAGTGTATACAACTACATCTTAGTAGTTTGGGGAATCTTACTAGAATTTTTCAGCAATTTGTTTTTTTTTTTTTTTTAATCTGGATTTGAATAGAAAACAGCTATTTTAATCTTAGCAGAAAGCTGACTTCTTGTCCCAAGTAGCCCCAGCAAGGCCATTAAACCAGAGCATGCAAAGGTAACCACTTACCAGCTCCTGGGCTTTTTTAACAGAGAGAGCACTTTGTTTTGCTACTTGTCCCTTTTTTTTTTTGTTTCTGGCCCTCTGCTTTTGAATGTTCTTTCCTTCACAGATTTCTTGCAATGTGTTTCTGGGCTATCAGTGTGGTACGTCATCCTCCCTGCTCTCCCCAGTGCCCCTGTGCAGGATCCAGGCTTCCCAGAAGCCAAGCATGTTGCAGGAAGAGCAGCAGAGATCCATTATTTGTGTTTTTAATGTGCCAGCGTGTGGCTACCACTAACTTTTAGTTAAATCCAGAAACTGATTAAACCCAGGAAACTGGGAGTTGTTGGTATTGGGGAAAACATCAAGTGTATTCTAAGAGGAAGAAATTGTAATTTGTTCCCACAACTTCTTAGTATTTTCCAGTATTAAAGATGGAAGCCTTTTTTGCATTTTCCAGAGGCAAACATGGAAACTGAAGATGTAGATAAGAGGTAGATAAGTCACTGGCATTCAGGTCTAGTTTAGTGCAGCCAACAGGTGACGTGCCCAAGTAAGAGGAAAAGGTACAAAAAATAAGCAGATTTGAAATCAGAAGATTTGTATTTGTCCTAAAAATGGATAAGAACTCTACAAGGTCACCAATGGAAGAACTTCCAAAAGACTGACTGACTGTCAGGGATGACACCAGGTGCTAAGAACTTCCTGAACACCTGAACAGGTGGTGTGCACAGCATGGGAAGCACGGTAATCCTTGAATTTCAGTCCCAAGATCATGTGAAGAAGTACAAATCTGACCAACTCCTGGGGCTCTTGCACTAATTCTAAAGTATCTGCAGCTGCAGGGCTTCCTTTGACACACCAAGTAGCACCAAGACTGCAGACACACAGAAACCAAACAGCATAAAATGTCTGATACCTTATCAACTGAAAGAATTATTATTTTTAAAATTACTTGGTTCCTGCTGTCTTTTGTCTGGGGACCATAAATTGTGGTAGGAAGAGTAATAAGCTGCTTTGACATCCATCATAAGTGAATCACATTTGAATGGCTGACTTGCTACCTGGCAGTAAAGGCAAGGAAGATTTTAAAGGACAGAGTAGATGCAGTGACTGCTGACTATCCTCCATTTCTGTGCACTTCTACATGATTGCTCGTGTGTCAAAAATCCCCTTAAAATAATTCTGAAAAATCTAAAAATAGCCTATTAATGGCCAGACTGGGATGGAGTAAAAGTAGAAGAAAGCAGTGAAAATTAAAATGGTCAAAATATAAAAATTTTATCCAGTTACAGGACTACTTATGATAGCTCCTGGCTTAAGCTTTGTACATGGATAAAAAAACCATACACATAAGCTGTGCAGACACTTAGGGTAATATTCTAGGGTGAAGCACTCCTTCCCTCTCCCCCATCCATGTATTTAATGCCAGCTTATGAAGGCTGTTGGGGATTCAACTCATGAATAGGACTGTCAGAGAACATGGGAGGCAAGAGGGCACATGCTGCACAAGTAATAAATTCCCTTTGAAGGGACCCAAGATGAAGCTTGGAAGCAGTGTGAGCTGGCTCCTCATGGAGGCAACCATCTGTGGATATATATAGGAATAGAGACCTGTGGCAACTTGAGACAAACTCTCTTAGACATCTGATAGTCCAGCATCCTCCAAGTGCTATATTTGGTAATTTTGCTGACTATTTTAAGTATATAAAAACCTTTCAGGCTGTTCTTTAGGAGCAGAAATTACTAAATGCACATGTACTTAGAAAGAGTAAAAGTTTCTTAATGCAGTGCTACCTAAAAGCTCATTTTAAACAACCCCACTGATTGTCCAGGTCTGAACATTTCAGTAGGTGCACGAAGATTTGTTTGCAGTAATCCCTTATTATACAGTTCACGGTGTTTAAATGCTATTTTGTCCTAGCACTTGAAGGAAATACTAAACCCAGACAATCTTCCTTTGTCCTACTGTAACTATGAATGTAATTGTGTCAACCTCCAAGACCTGCCAAAACAAACCAGTCAGAGCTGTGACAGGAAAGCACTTGACCTGCTCTCATGGCAGATGTGACAGTTTGCTGGTGGCTGATGGGTTCCTGAGGAATGTACCTTATCATCTGTCCCAAGATGAAGGAGAAAGAAGCCCAAGTTTTGAATTACATGACCCATAGATTAATGATGTGGTGTGTGGATCTACTGGTTCTCCCACAGCTTTCCGTGGCTTGTGCAGGTAGCTTTTACCTGCCTCCACTTCTGCTGTTTCACAGCTGTAACGATGCACCGTGATGGGAGCTTGGAGAAAGATCCCTGGAGATCCAATACTCATTCCACTGACCCACATGGCACCAGAATGCTCACCTTGTTGAGGACATCTCGCTGACACCCAAGGTAGAGATGAGGCAGGATTCTAGTTGGGCCAGTGTTGGAAACAGGTAGGCAGGGTTGAGAAATACAAGTAGGGATGAGCGTGGATTTTCCTTCACAGAGACCAGGGAAAGAGCTGGAGAACTCAGCAAATCCACCTGTGAGAGGAAGAGCAGGTATTTAATTCACAAACGTGGTGGTGCCCGTGCCAGTTGTGGGAGAGCAGCTTTTAGCATGGGAGATGGGGAGGCACTGAGGGGCAGCAGGAAAGCCTTAGCAGAGAAGCTGTACGTGTGCCTCTTCCTGAGGTCAGCTTTGAGGTTCTCCAGACAAAACGGGGAACACAGTAATCCTTGATTTTTCACTCCCTAGAATATGAGAAGAAATACAAATCTGTCTGTGGAACCATCCATCAGCAGCCAAGGCCTGGGTACATATTCCCACTTTGCCTGGAACATTTATTTCTCTCCCTCCACTTCTCAGAAGTTTTTGATGCTACTTCCCATTCTTAGTATGTGGAAATGATTCTTCAGAAAAACAGGCACAGCATGCACCCCACCAAGAACAGCACACCTTTCAGTCTCCACCCCAGCAAGATGCTTTCTAGACACTTCCTTCTCCCGTATCAGGTTTATACTGAGAGCTCATTAAGAAAGTCATGTTTACTCAATTTGATAAAAGCGTTAATATGCATTTAGTAATGCTTGCTTTTAAAATCCTACATGACTAATTAAAATCCTACAGTACTATTTTGTGTGCTGCTCCACAATTAATGTATTTCATCCAGGACACTGGAAGAAGTTCCATCTTTCAAAACCACACCAAGCCAAGCCCTCTCCATCTCGAGTGGGGGAGGTGAAGCAGAGGGAAGACTTGCAAAGCACAGTGAAAATCCCTAGCTCTTTCTTCCCACATGAGCAGAGTTTTAACTGAAGGAAGAGTAATTATAACCTTTTCAGAATGAAGCACCTTTTTATCAGCAAGGAATTGAAGCACTGACGTGCTGAATCTGCCAAATGCTATGTTCACTATGATTACAGTTTGAAGATGTGAATTAAAATTACTCAGGAATAAGCTAATGTACTGTTTTGCCAGGGCTTGCATTACCATTGCCTGAATTACGCCTATTCTTTAGATTTTAAAATCTGTATCATTAGTAAATGTAGAAACACTAAGGCAATAATGTGTAACAACCCATTTTATCTAATAGAAAAAGCCCGCGAGCAGATTCTAGAGCAAACATTTTATGAACAGCAATTCCTGCTCAGTCTCCTGAATAAATAAACAAATAATAAATAACTTGCCTATTTTGTTAGGCAAGCTAAGGCACTGCCCATCAGGAGCACAGGTCCTGCTTGTTCCATCGACTGACAGGAAGAGTTTGCAAAGCAATTCTCTCACATACTTGCTAAATTTTCTTCTGTATGGCCTAATGTTTTCTTTCCTGTTATAGGAAGCATTCCTTGAATTTATAGGTAGCATATACCTTTGAGACTGAATTTAAGCAGTTATTTGAGACGGTGGTGAAGAAGGGGAAATAAAATATTGGCCTTGGTTTCATTTGCCTATTCTTTATGTATTGAGAGCATTGTTGGCTGCTTTCTGGATCCTCTCACTGACATGGCTGGAAATAGAGAAGTCCTTACAAAAAAGCTGCACAAGCAAGGATTTTACATCTGTGCTATCTTTGCAAAAGACTACATGGGAAAAGGTCAGCAAAAAAGGTTTCTTCCCAAACTACCTATGGATTGGTCTCATTTCTGTGTGAAACCTGTGACAAGAAATTAAGCAAGAAGCTAATGTATGAAACACCTGAGATTTTGGGAGATGGAACCCATGCTCAGTCATCATAAATATAAAGAGCAATCTTTTATTTTATTTTTATTCCAGGACTCCATCAAAGCCAATTGAAATGATTCAACACTTCCTCTAGGGCATTCATTCTTCCAAAGTCACATTTCTGCTTTTCTACTCATGCTTTCCTAGTAACATGTTGCTTCAGTACCTTTACAACATGAATGACACTCACAAAACTCTCACATCTCTAAAGTCTGACATTGTATTGCCTGCCTTTACATGTGCACCAAGTGAACCTTCCCTTCCTTTGAGTGTATCTTAACCTGGTGTTAGTATCTGTACTGAACTGATTTGAGAAAGCACGAAACCAGTGATTTGTCTCAAATATTCAGCTGTCTTCCCTGCCATCCTCTGTGACCAGGTTTTCAAAAGGTTAGTAGCTTTTCAGTGAATCTGGCTTTGATTTATGGCACTTCCCAATAAGAAAAACCCATTCTAGGTCAGTTTGTGTGGAAACATTGCTTTTAAAACTTAGAAGCAAGCAAACCCCATACCAACAAAACACACATATGCATTCTGCTTAAGTACCAATTTCTTTCTTCAGTTCTTAAGTGCCACAAACTGTCAGGAGTCTGGAACAACAGCATCCACATGTATGATCACTGAGCTGTCATGGCATTATGAGACTCATTTCTGTTCAAAAGAACTGTACTCATCACTATTTGCTTGCACTAATTTAAAAAATATACCTATTTTAAAAATATATAGGAAATGTATTAAAAAAACCCTAAGCACCTAAAGATGTGTAGAGAAAAGGGATTTATTTCACATGTCTCTGTTTTCTAACACAGATGATGGCTCCCCAGAGTCCCGAAAGCTGAACTCTAGGACCAGTCTCTACATGAGGAGTCTCTTACGAGGAAAGTGTTTTAAGCACTCTGACCACCTGTACACTTCTGCTGTAAATGAGCAGTTTTCAAAAAATAAACCTTAAACACTTGGAAAATTAATTTAGTCTACAGGTAGGAAGGCAGAACAGAAAATTGAGCCTGAAAAGAAAAATGGGACAGATTTTGTTTCAAATTCTGTAATTTGGGGATGACCTTTAGAAGAAGGCAATTTTTTTTCTTTAAATCTCATTACCTACCTCAGTTGGAACAGGGCCATTGGCAGCACTGTGCAGTTTGTTTTAATTAGAGAAAATAACACTTTTCTTCTGGAGTTGGTTTCTATTCTCCCATTCACCCACCACTACTCCAGCCTCATGTGAATCATAAATCAATTGCAAGACCATGCTGAAACTATGGGGCAGGGGGGGAAAGAAAAAAATCTACAGATCATTAACAGAGCTACTGGGTTAATAGAGTTTCACTGAATTCTTTGATAAATGTCACTGGGCCTTGGGAATAGATGACTGACAAATAACTCTGAAATATTCTCTCCTCAATAGCTCTGAACCACACAGGTTTTCTGTATGCTTGGTGGTAAGCTGAGCTGAAACAGCTCTCTTGACATTCAGCAGGATGTCTCTACAAAACCATGCCAAGGTGCCAAAAGCTGTCAGTGGTTTTGCAGCCCTGGTGTGTGGCAGACAACCCAACACCTCCCAGTCCTTACAGCAAAGTGTTTCTTGCTTGCAAGCCTCCACATCCATTAGCAGAAATCTGGCAGGATCCAGTAAAGTACTTGATTGCCCTGTTGCTATGGTTCTGCAAAGTGGTGACTACAGACTTCCCTTTGATCAAGGCTTCCCTAACTACAGCTGGGATCATAAAGGTATGATCTCTAAGGGAATCTTGGTATCAGAAGTGTCAGCTCCCTATTCAGCCAACTCAGGAAACAAAATAGGGCCAAACCCAGAAGGAATGAAAAAAGTTCCAGCAAAATTCTGCAGTAAAAGTTATTCCTCCTTATAGATTCACTGCCTCAGTCCTTATATAAATAGAACTCCCAATTAACTTTGCTAGAAACAGGAAGAGGCAGGGAAAGAATATGGGATCAGGTGACAACAAATGATAGAGAAATATTGTTGATTTGGGAAGAGCTTCCTTTCACTGAGGGAATGGAATGCATCCAGATCCTTATGATTACTTTGTTTAACTACCACTAAACACAAATCATAAATTAATCCAGAGGAATGACTCCTGAGAAGCAAAAGCACTTACAGCAACTCATTTCTCTGTGCTCTGTGGAAACAGAGCAGGAGCATTCTAGTGCTGCCAGCTGCCCTGCTGCAATCAGGGACAGAGCTCTGCAAACCACTCTGCAGGTTTGCAAATGAAAGCTCAGCTAAGCCCAAAGGTCTTGATTTGAACACTTAGTACAAAGCCATGAAGTCCAGATTATATTTCATTGTTTTTATCCAATATTTAATAAAACCTTTCCAGTTAAATGACACCATAACAGGATAGGTGGATGTTTCTTATGTTCGTTCCATGTTACACTGGTTTCTCTTCTTCCCCCATGTCTTTATATTTCCTTCAGTGGGATGTCAAACCATTCAGCGATGTGACCAAAACCAGACAAGACAAATTTGCAGAGAATATACTAATTACTGATTTGGCCCAGGAAAGAGCAAAAAAGGTTAAATAGAAACACCAATTACTAAAATTTTGGTTTTCAAAATGCAAGCATCTTTCTTCATTCACAGCACAGAGCACAGATGCTCCCTTATACATTCATCCTACGTCTCAACTTACACATATTTCTAACATATAGAAAAAAATTCAATCAGGAAGCAATCCTAATATCTCTTTATAGTTGCTTGTAACATTACTGTTGAAACAGCCAGTTCTGTAATTCCTTTTCATCCTCAAGTGTTGCAGAGACGTGCACCAGCATTTTTATCCTTAATCATCTAGAGAGAGCTGCTCTTGCTAATCAGGCACGTGCCTACTGACAAAGCACATAAAGGAACAGAGATCTGACTGTGCTGCAGAGAGAAGGTGGGTTAAGTTTGGGTGTGAAACTGAAGAGCAACAGATGAGGTGCAACTCTTGAGTTTCCTCACAGCTCTGCAGGGAAAGGGAAAGGGAAAGATGAAAATAGGGGACCTTACCATTAGGTGTGACTTGTTTTGTCTGTGTAACTGTCCAAGTATGGAGACAACTCCTACAAAAGGTGAGAGCTTCATGCATACCCAAATCCTAACAGTTAAAAATGTAGGAACAAAGACAATGCATTTGTGCCATGAGGATTTTGTACTACTTCTCTGTAAATGCAGCCATGAAACCTAACTTGGAATGAAAGAAAGGTGAGAAAATAGGTGTTCACATCACTTCACATGTTTGCAGTGAGCCTGGTCAGCAACAGCTCGATGGAGAACCCCAGCAATTGCTTCTGAGCCCCAGAGCCTGGCAGTGTGGCCAAGGCAGAGGGGAGAGGGGATTCAGCTAGAGAAGAGGTGGTAACCAGGATGAAAGTCTCTGGCACCTTTTCCAACTAATGGAGACCAATTCCAAAGACCAGAAGAGCAGCTTTCCACTTTCAGACTACATAAACACGTTTTTCATCCAAGTAACTGAGGGGCTGCAGAACCAAAGAATCCCACCTGCCACCAGTGCCCATCCCACAGCAGATCCTTGGGAACTACTCCAGCCTGAGCTCCCTGGGCTGCTTGGTCACACCAGCAAATCCACTCCCAGCTCAGCTGTTCAGGGAGAGACACTGATGCCTGAGGTGGCCACCTAAAAACAGAGACTGGACAAGAATAAGGGAATAAAGGTAGGTGTTTATTTGAAGGGCCTTCAAAGGTGCACCCTGGGGAGTCAAAGGCTACACCCAAGATGGACCCCGAGTCACAAGTTCTTCACACTTTTATAAGTTTGGTCCATTTGCATATCAGGGTTAATTCTCCAATTAAAACTTCAGTTAATGATGTAACTACCCCAAGTTTGCCCTCCTCTTCAGAGACCTTAGTTTACATATTTTGGGCCTAGGACAATCAAGGTGTCATTGGAAAGCAAGCTTGGAGAGGCTTGCTATGTCTAACCAGCATGAGAGAACAGAAGTTAACAGGCTACAAGAAACTTCAGAGTTATACACTAGGCAATACAGGATTTGAAAAATATAAAAGTTAAAACCTAAGGCATCAACACTAATTTGAGGCTCTGCACTGTACCAGTGCTCATTTCCATACAGGTCACAAGAACTTCCATTATGTTTTTCATTTAATTACTCCTTTTGTCAAGCCTTATTGAAGCTGACCAACGAGCTTTTGAAACATCTTTTGTGGGTGACAGCAGAGGCACAGACAACATGGCAACTCCTAAGACCTTGGCTTCTTTAAAACTCCAGGCTAAGAAAAGCCTAGGAAGTGTTTAATACAACATCCCTGCAGCTCCAGCTGGCCCTGCAGCTCCATGTGCCTCACCCAGGAAGCACAGAAAGAGCCCATCTGGTGCTCCTGATGAAGAGACAGGGGTTGTGTCCTTTTTTCACATGGTGTCTGCTGGAAAAGACCACAGACAAGGCACACTGGTAACAGAACAAACTTTGGCATTTTTCTGAAGTGCCATTCAAATCAGATACTGCTCCTTCTCCCCCTGCTTTGGATTCTGACTGTTCTGAAAAAGCCAAAGGGAGAAATTGGTTTTCTTCAATGAACTCTTGAAAACAGACTAGAAGCTACTTCCTTCCTTTTCCCACAAGACCTAATTGTCTGCTAGTACACCGGTGTTAATTCAGCATCAAACACCATTATTTTAAAGCAGGGAGTGGAAAAGGTCTGAGACCCAAGTGATGAGTCAGAAAACCAAAGACCACATGCATGTACTAGGACAGCATTGCAAGAGGGAGACTTTGAAGCTTGTGGATTTAACAGACAATTCTACCTTTATTAAATCCAAAATTGGCTTCTTCATTAAGTGCACTAATTATTCATAATTTTATATAACCACATACTAATAAATATATTGCTATCCCTTTTTAAAAGGAATTACTATCCTTCTTTTTCTTTCCTTTTTAATTTAATTTTCCCTTTTAAAGGAAATAAAGAATAAAAAAGCAGGAAAATTTGCAACTACCTCTAAAATATAATATTTAGGCCCTGTGATTCTAAGTAAGGCTCACCAAACGCCTGTATTCACACCAAAGATATGCAGTGGAGTAACTAATGTTTAGCTTTTGGGGATTTTATTCCTCTCCTAAAGAGCAATTTAGAATTTGTTACTGTAAATACTGATTAGTGCCAGGCCAGTAAGGTAACATTACCGAAAACTAGGCTAAAAAAAATAAATCAAACAGCACTACAGCAAAGACAAAATACACAAACCCCAAAGTTTTACGTTTGCTTTGCCTCAGAGGCTCTTCATGCTCCTTCCCCGTCACATTCCCGTCGAACATTAACGTGTTTATCTAAAAGCTGCAGTATAGATTTTTTCCCTTGCCGTAAGGAAGGAAAGCTGTAAACTTTCTGACTCACAAGTTTTATGAATCTGCAATGTTTCCACTCTGTTTAAACGAGCTGCAGACCTCCACAGGCCATTACAATTCCCGCATTCCAGCTCCACTCCGCAGGGACCCGTGCCATTTTCCATTACATAAGCTCAGGCTGCAGAGCCCCGTCGGGAGGGCTCCCATCCCATTCCTGTCCCCCCTCTCCTCAGCCACAGAGAGTCCTTCCACAGGATCCAAGGTTTCACAGTTTAGGAAAGCCAGAGGTGTTTTTATTCCAGTGGCGTTCGGAAAGCGGCCCCGTTATTCCAGGTGTTTTACAAGCACAGTAGCAAGGGAAGTTCTTTGCCCTGGAGGGTTTCTGCCTTTGGTAAGACAAGGTTAATAGGCAGGTTAAGCAAACAAGGAAGGGGAGATGTGTGAGAATGGGGTCAAGCTTCCCATCCCACCCAAGTGCCATATTCCAAGTGGCACGACAAGTAAGAATTTAAGAGCAGAGTGGACACCCACACTCACCTTTTCTGCCTTTAAGGAAAAAAAAACCACCCAAAAAACCATCACCATAATTTCAGTCAATTAAGTTTCACAAGCATCCAGAGGTATCCAAAACAAAAGCAAACTTAACAAGTTATTCTTGGGTTTGAGAAATATTATGCGAGCTCTACTCCAGTCAAACCTTGCTCTCTCTCAAAAGACAGCAAGTGGATACACATATGAAAGTAATAAACCCTACTCCCATTCTTCCAAGTGCTTAAAACAATTATGGCACTAAATGAACACTGAAAATTGCATTTTAAGTACAGAGGGTGGGAGGATATTCACAGAGGCCTGGCTGTAGCCAAGGGTACTAGCTTTTCTAAGGTCTCTTAATTGATGGAGAGGGAGACTTTTCAAGGGGGTGATTCAGAGCTACGCTCCTCTCTCACTCTCATGTCCTCCCCACCAACACTGGCTGTACTCCATGGGTTACTCTATGCTTCCCTCAGCAAGATTTTTACCTCTCTCAATAGAGGCTTCCTTCTAATGGAATCAACCAGTTGGAATATCAGGAAAGCTGACATCGTTGTGCAACAGTCTCTCCTCCTCCAAACACTCGCAGGATATTTAACAGCTCATTCTCACTATACTTCTTTTGATTCATAGATAACCTGATTATTTTAATTGATGACCACCATTGTAAGATGTGCTGGGGTACTCTGCAAAGGCTTACATGTAGGAAACACTCAGAACTTCAGTCAGCCACAACTGAAAGTTATGAAGCTCCAAATCCAAATGTTAAAAGGTGTCAGGATGTTTGCCAGGACGTTATCAAACTTTGTGCCTTCTTTCAGTCACACTGAACCCCATGGCACCCCCTTACTTGACATATGGGACTGCAGAAACTGGGAATAAAGCCCTGTCTCACAGCCCTGGTCCCTTCAGCACATGGAAATGATCAGCTCTACCTACAAGAGAATATTCTTCAGATTTCCTGCTCCCCTGCCACAAGGAAAGTTTCTTCCGGAGATAAAGCAGGGAGAAAGCTTTTCTTATCCAGCTTTTACTTGGGAAGGTAAGACAACACAATGGTGAATGTACCCTAGAGATACTTCAGTATTTTCATACTAAAGATTTCTTTAAATGGATTTCCAATTTCAAATATTTCTAAAATGAATGGCAGGATAGAGAAGACTGAAGAAGAGTTCCTCACTTGCTCCCCTCTCCTTGGATCCTCCATGCAAGTCTTCCATCTGGTACACACACTTTGTTAGGCGAGGGACAGGTCAGGGGGAAACAAGGAATTGGGAAGTTGCAGCAAATACACACCTTTTGCTACAATCCCTGGGTAATCACTCGCTGCTTTGTTTCCAGGACCTTTGTCCAATCTCGCTGAACTCATTCTGTTTGCTGTTTCTTTACATACTCATTCTGCCTAGGATGTCATTCACTGTCCACTGCATATGACCTGAATATGACAGTGCACTTGTCACTGAACAGAAAAGCAATAATTTATTTATTTATTTCTCCATATTACTCCTTCATGCTCTGCAGGAGTTTATTGGAGAGCTCTTGTGAAGGAAGAATCCACTACATCACATTGCTACTGATACTTTTCATAGGCAGAAGGGTAGCAAGAGATTAGAAGGCAATTCCCCACCAACCATTTGTTTTGAGTGGGAGGCATACTGTGTCAGTGTTAGGCTATCACAATTTTTAATGACAGTTTGTATATACAGAAAAGTTCTGTTTTGGTTTTCTTCTGTTTTTTCAGAAAGCCTTTTGTTTAGATTGAGTGTTTTGTACAAAAAAAAGTTTAAAAAAATCAACACAAAATAAAAAGCTGTGCTTCACCTTCTTCACAGGAAAAATTTGAAATGAAGACATCATGAAGACATCTGTGCTTGCACAAGTAGAACCAAGCCAGATTTAAAAGCAGGAAAGAACAAGTATTTAAGAAAAGTAGAATATGAATGCTTCCATTCACATAGTGGAATAGAATTTAATCAAGACTCCTGATGTTTACTGCCTTAATAATGATCATTCAAGCAAAAATCACTGGTCTCTCCTGTTTCTGCAGAGCAAGCAGGAAAATCGTAACACTATTAACTACGAAAAGGACTCCATGCAAGTAAATCCAATCCTCAACATACAAGAAGGAATCAAGTGACATCCCTGTGTTTAAATCTTACTCAACTCAGAGGAGTAGATGCCATGATGGGAATAGAATTAAGCCCTTCGTCCACATTTCAGTATTTTGTGTACTGCTTAAGAACCAAACGGAATATTTAAATTCCTGAAAACATTCCTCACCAGATTATAAATATTTTTATGAGGTTATATCAAGATCTTAAACTAACTGGTAAGGGTTCCTTTGAGGTCTTTACAACAGTTACTTAAATGAAAAACAACCTCCAGGGTAGAGCATACCTTTATGCACAACCTAAATAAAAAACTACCTCACTGAGTGCTCAGTCATGGGGAGTTTCAAGAAGAACAGAGGCAGGAATTTCAGATATTTGTTAATTGCTCCTTATTCTATCCCAACAAAAAATATTTTCCTACCTCAAAATGTTTATTTAAGGTCACTATTTTAAATAAACCAGATTTAGTGGCACAGGGAAAACTCAAGTCCAAAGGTTCTTCTTTTTACACAGTGCACTGACCCCTGCCCTCATTATGGGTCATAAACATTTATGAGAGTTCGTCATCAGCTTGCTGAGACAACATATTTTATCTAGTTTCCTACAGCCACTTATCAATAAACTCCAAGGAGCTTTCTGTAAGACTGAATCTACCCAATTCTCCTTCACCCCACATCCCAAAAGGTTTCTTGTGTGTGTTGAGTAGCTAGATTTTTAACAGATGCAAAAAAGGAGCACATGAAATGAGCACTTGACTGTTAATAGATCAGTAGTAAATAATTTCCTTATATTTCCCTTTTGTTCTTATCCTCCTCTGCTACTGGTTTTAAAGCCATCAGTTGTTTCTGCATTCCTAAATATCCCCATCCCAGCTATGTAAAAAAAATATAAGAGGAAATTCTCAAACTTGATCCTTGCTAAGAGAAATCCATTTGACACGCTAAAATAAAAGTCCTGCTTTTTATAAGGAGGATTTTGACACATTAGATTCCCAAACTAGCCCTTACCAGCTGTGGGTGGCTAAGTTCACCTCAGCTCATGTGCACTAATATCATGCTTGTGGTTTAGGTAACATCTTCATCTTGAACAGACAACTATCACATGCTGGAAATGAAAACAAAACAAATCCATTTCTCACAGTATCATTATGATACATGCAACTGGTGATTGCCCAGATGAAGCACTGGGGAGCTGGGAACACTCCCTGCCTGCTCCTGTCCATTCCTACGAGAGCCACAGGCAAATCTGAGAGTGGAGACTCTCTGAGCACTTCTTACAGAGGGTCCAGCAGATGAGCCAGAGGATCCAAGCCACGTGTCACACAAGTGAGGAACAGTGTAAGGAAGGGAAGTTCATGATACTTTCCTGTGCTTGGCCCCTCCCCAACACCTCCCTGCCGTGACATTTAATTCTCAGTTGTAAGAGAGTTGTTCCTGTTTCCATCACGGAAATTAAGTTGTGGATAGTCTGATTCCTGCCTGGAGCTGTAATCTGCTTCAGGTTATTAAAAAACCCTCAGGACAGCTGAGCAGACTTGGGAATTAGAACAATAAAAGGATTTCTGAGGAGATATGAACTGCTTCTAGACTGGCTTATTTTTCAAATAACAATTTTCAGTTTAAGAGAGTATTAACCACTTATCTCAGCACTCTTGAATTAAGCACTTACTGTGCCTAGACACCACACAATTACTTGGTGGCTCATATGTAAGAAGAGTTACTTAATCTAATCCTGTAGCCCACCACCCACAGGTGTAATTCTTACCTAGACAGCAAAGAAAACAAAATCACCAACCCTAGCCAAAGCAAAACCCCACTTGGCTTACTGTAAGTAAAGCTCACATGAGCACCAAACTCATGTCTAAGTGCAGAAATTATTCATTTTCTCTGTAAACACTTTCAAAACAAGCTGAGAAAAGTTCTCTCTGTACCACAATCTCTCACTTTCATCTGAAGTCACTACAAACTGTAGTGAAACCCTGTTGCTAAGAGGAAGCATCTCTCTGGAGTTATTTCCTTTCTCTCACCATTATTCAGTCCCCGTGTTTCACCATTTCTCAGAGATGAGGTGTACACTTCATTAAATCACTGATCCAGTCACTGCAATGGATTTCCTACCTATATTCATCATTCCCTCTTCTTTCAGCCTTGGATCTACTTCATGCCCCTCCTTGCTCCTTCTTGTGAAAACTGTCTACTGTTCCATGACAGAAATGATGACACAAGCACACGCTAAGACCAGCATGTATCCTGTATTATAAGGAACTGAATTTCTATAGATGCTTTGACCTGGAATTTAAAACAAAAAACAACCAAAAGAAAAAAACCCCAAAAACGAAAATCAAAACCAAACCAAACCAAACAACAAAACAAACAAACACCCCCCCCCGCCCAAAAACCCCCAACCAAACCAACCAACCAAAAAAAAGAAAGAAAAGGAAAATACCTAAAGAAAGTGCTACCACTTAAGGAGCTGAAGTTTAACATGTCACACAAACTAATCTCCGTAACTTGGGGAGATCTTTTTCTTTGTTCTTATTTTAGTAATTACCAACTCAGTAAGGAAGAGATTTTCTTCCTACCATGTACAATACTTAAAAAAACAGGGAAGCCCATTTCTTTTACTATTTTTTGACCCTAAAGTAGAAGACACATGCACTTAAAAACCTCTGCATTACTCCATTTACACAGAGAAATGATGTAACATATCCCCTGTAAGATGCAGTTTCTAAGCCCTGCACGTATTATGAGTGTCACTATATGCAAAAAGAACTACAGAGAAGTCTCTGCTATAACTGAAGTTTATACCAGCACTTGCAAAACTGTACAGGTCTGCTACACCAAGAGCATTTTCTTTCTTCTCTTTATTCAGGTATTTCAGAGGTTTCTTTTGGTACATGTCACCCGAAAGGGGTTTGTTTCATTACATCTTACCTGAAAGCAGATACACAGAGCTGAAATTCTTCTCCAGTTTGCCCAGGAGCACAGTAAGAAAGCAGTCGGATGAGAGAGAGGTCACATCTTTAGAGCTTTGGTCATACACCACCACTTCCTGCTTGCAGTCAATTTCAATCTGAAACACAAGGAACTCGGAGTAAAACAGGAAGGGGGAAGATGATTAAAAGCACTACATTATCTCATCCATCAGGGTTCCCACATAGTTGCTATAACAGCAGTTCAGATATATAGATCTCTTATGCACCTGTTCATGGAACAGTTTTTATTTTGTACTTCATAAGCCTCTCAGATTTAATTCCCTGGAGAGTTTGTAAATTGATTATTTGCTGCATATTGAAGCTCACTTCAAAAATTTCTATCATTAGGTAATTTTATGTCACTTGTGAAATGTTCTACCTTCAGCTAGGCTGGTGGATTTGTTTAAAAGCTGAGCTTTTTAGAAGGTGGCCCTGCTCACTTTCTGCTTCTGAGGGTTTTGTACATAAACAATAAAGAGGCCTTGAACTGCCTCTAAGCCACACACATTTTGGTTACCTGCACAACTTCATATATAAAATATGCTTTAGATAATAAAAATAAAAAGCTTCATTTTCAATATGTCAAGGCAAGAATGTAGTAGGTTATTTTTATACCCAAAACACATGAAACAAGTATCAATGGATAAAAAACCCCCAACATTCTCTGCGCACGCACACACACACACACACATACACACATACACATTATTTTAAACAGCATACCTATTTTCTATTCACTGATAGCACTATTTGGAGAAGACCACACCCCTCCTCCCAAACAAACAAACAACAAAACAAACATCAAAATCTATCAAACTGCTCCCATGAAAAGCCGTTTAAACAGCAAGTACGAGTCAGGACTGACAGAGACAATTTCTTTGCAAACTAAATGACCACTTGCTAAGCAAGTCCCACCACCACAGACCCCAAAGAATCCTTCAAAGTTTAGGAGAGAATGTTTCCTGCCTTAATTACATACATTTGAGAGACTGTACTTTGCAAGACACACAAGAACCCTGGGAACATTCTTTCTGAGTAATTTCTAAATCCCTCCCCTTTAATCTGTCACTGATTCTACAAAGAATCCCAATGGTAAACTCAATAGTAACCAATACCCTCTTCAGTCAGGTAACGTTTCAGCTAAACTCAGTCCTCTAATCTTGTTTGGTTTTGGTTGTTTGTTTTTTTTAAATGAAATACCTAAGGAAAAAATTATTACAAGTCGCTTTCCAGCCACTTCTTTAAACAAATACAAGGAATAAGAGGAAAATGACCCCTACCTTGTGTTTTGCTGAATGCTGAATGAGCTCTGTAATCAAAACTTTGTCCTGCTGCAGCCTCCGCTTCATGAGCTTGGAGCAGTTGATGTTGATGGCATCCAGGATGTGGGATGTGTTGTATTCCACAAAGGGGCGGCTATCAATCAGCAGCAACTTCTCTGTACCGCTCTCCAGCAAAGCCACCAACTTCTCGGCGACAATGAGTTGGGTCCTGATCATCTCATCGGCCATGACAACAACAAGGCCTCTTTCCCCACCTCCCTCTCTAATTTGCTGCGATGATGTAATGGCTGTGTACTCAAAGGCTTAGCCACACCATTGTACTAGAAGTGTATGAGGTCATGCTGGTAGTGACTGGCAAAAGAAAAGTTAAATCCATTTTCAGAAAGAGCTCTTGGACTGAATGTCTCCTCCTGCTTCCAGTTGATGTGCAAAGGGTTGGCTCCACAAAGCAGCCCCTCACGTCTGATTCATTGGGAGATGACTATGGAGTAGCCATTTCACAATTCACACAAAAGATGCTTTCTGGCTGCTGCTGCATTACATCATTCTTTACCTTTGCTCCCACCCATCGGCTTTACACCAGACTGAGAGCCTGTAAGAAGGGGAAGACGAAAAAAACAAAACCCACAAACCAGATGAGGCCATGAAACTTCGCAGAACAAAACCATTCAACTCTGAGGCTTAGCCGTACAGTGAGCCATACTATGTAATAAACACATTCCTGAGGAGCTCTCCTCTCTGCTGGATGTGCCAAACACCTAGAGAGAGCATTGGCAACTACAGGCTCTGAATCTATTCCAACGATTTTGCCTGGACAATTATCTTGTATTTCAGGCAACAAACCCTGCCTTAATTGCAGACTTTTGTTGCCACTAGCTCTGCCTCTTCACAAGCCTTTGTTAGAACATAATTAAGAGATACTGCCCTAAATCATGATATTCCTTTCAACAGCAAAACTATTTAAATAGTTAAATAGTGCATTTCAGCATTTCGCCACTTAGTAAGACGCTGTAAAATTAGTTTTTTAAACATTTAAACATCAAACATTTTTAAAGTTTAATGCCTTGGAAAATTCACCGAACAGCACTGCAAGATGGGGAACTGAAACTATACAAAAGAAAGGACCAAACTTACATCCACCTCTCTGAAGAAAGTGCTTGAATAGAAACCAGGACAAGATGCCACATCAGGACACAAGCATTTTATTTGTATTAATCACCAGAGACGGACGAGGTCTCACACTACTGGAAGGTAAAGCAGTGACCACTCTTCTGTTCTTCCCGGAGCTGTGCGATGCTTATGTGAAGTGTGTAACAGCCAGCACTCATGCTAAATAATCTCTAAAATTAGATCCTGACAGCATCTGAACAATATCAGCTGAAACAGCAGCAGCAGCAGAGCAGTAAAACCACCTGACACGTTTGACCCCCTATTTGTACCACTGCCTCACAGTTGCCTGTAGGCTCTTCAGAGTCTCCCAAAACATGTTCTGATAGCATAAGTCCTTGTAGGAACACTCCTCAGAAAGGAGCCACCATGGGGGGGCTGTGCCCTTCAGGGATTTAGCTCACATTTGAACGTACATTTTATAGTGTTGACTTGCTGCTTCTGTGTGAAATATTTGTTATTTATCTTAATTGCAAGAGACATAATGAAGTCAAATTATCGATAGATTATTAAAGGTCCTGTTATACCAACAGGTCAGTTGCATTTGGCAGTGGGAAATACCAGGTCTGAAGATGTTTTACTCTTTAGATATACTGTACAAATCTACATTTACAAAATCTTAGGCAAAATAAATTCTGCAAAAAGTACAAATTTCACCTTAACAACCCAAAAGAGGAAACTGGAAATTGTTTCATGAGTTTCATGTGCCAATACAAGAAAAACACCAGCTACCACGTAGACAGACATTAGGTCGACAAAATGTGATTTTCCACTAGTCCTGACTTTAGTGCTGTTGTGACACTGCTGTTAAGCTTGCCCAGATAAACAGAAGCACATAGCAGTGAAATTGCTCTAAACTACAGAAAAAATATTGGAAAATATACTATAGCAAGTCTTAATTGAATGTTTTAAAGAACCCGGTTGGCAGGTGTGCTCCCCCTCAAAAAGCACTCATTATATACTAGTCCCAGGAAGGTATCAAAAGATACTTGATTATCAAAATGACATTTTGCAAGGTGGCAAGGAAGGGGGAGAAGGAAACTTGATATTTATGTCAATTCTCCTCCTCCAGGAAAACAGTATTCTACAATTTTTAAAATTTCTCTTAACATGTCCTGTCACAAATTTTGATTCTCTTTTATTCACATCAAAGGTTGCCAGATACTAAATCCACTGAACTCAATGAAAACTTTTCCACTGGCTCTAGTGGGAATTGGCTCCAGCTCCTTTGTAAGCTAAACAGTTTGTTCGTGAACTAGACAGTTTGTTTTGATGGTTAAATTGCTGACTTAAAGTCCAAGTAATAAAAGGAAAATAAAGCAGCTGAGAAAGTACAGAACTCTAAAACAGATGCTGTTAGAAATACTAAATCTTTAATTTGCAACTTTCAGTTTAAGTATGCTTCTTATTTTCTACAAGCTTACTGTTTGCTGTCTCAGCCTTCACTTTCATACAACAGAAGTTTGTTTCAGAAGACTCTTGAGAATTCAAACCAGTCGTATCTGGTAACAGGGTAAAGAGTATGTAAAGAACATAAGGCAAGTGGGCTTCAGTCAAGAATCCTTTTAAATAGCCTTATTACCTTAACACATCAAGTACCTTAAAAGCATTCTGCCCATGGCTTGAAAGCAATAAACTGAACAGTAATTCAGTAATTCACCTCGAGTTATTGCAATTGAAATCGTGTTTCGACAGGAACATCTCCATTGCACAGGGGAGAAACAACATTTTCCTGAAGTACAGGTTTTTACTTCAATTCTCTCTCTTTCTGGAACTATCAGAGTTTGGGACTCTTCCCTGGGACCCATCGAAACAAGAGGAACTGGCAGCCTCTTGCTTTAGCTAAACACTTGAGCTCTTGTCCCCTTCCTCATGACTGCTCTTATCATTCAGCTGCTATGAGGTGTTGAAACATCTGTTTAATTTCTAATGCATTTATAAAAAGATAAAATTCAATTTCTTGACTGTTCTCTTTCTACGTGTGACTTAGATCTCAATGTTATTATACTGTCTCGTAAAATGATGTCATGTAATGCATTGCCCCAAACAGGCCATTATATTGCTGACCTTAAAGGTAGGAAGCTATCCTAGTCACAGGGTGTTCCCTGATGAAATCAGGATTATGAAAAGTGTCCGTAATCGAGCCATGAGAATCCCCCAGAGAGTCATTCATGTATACACTGGGAACACTGCATGGCTGCTTCCTCCTTCTAGAGGGACTGCAACACTGGCACTTTTAAACAAGAATATTAAACATTTAACTCACTACGAAACTAAAAAGATCTGTTCCACACTTGCCCAGTATCTTTAAAGCTTTTCCTTATTGTTTAAAGAACCAAACCAACAAACCCCCTACTAACTTGCACACAAACAACAGTGGATTTCTAGTGTTTACAAGTATGGTTAATGCTGCCACAGAACTACAGGATCTCTTGCCTCAGGGATTCCTGTCCCCATCCCAAATGGCTCAGATGGAGTGAAATAAGCAAGTGCCACATTTAGAGTTATGTGGTTGTGTTTGGTTTTTCAGTCACAGTAACTCACATTTTGTATGCACTCCTAATTTCTACTGCTATCACTTTGACTCCAAGCAATTCCTTTCCATCACAACAGGATGCTTGTTTGAGTTCTCAGGTTTTGGCCCATACAGAATCACAGAATTATTTAGGTTGGAAAAGACCTCTAAGATCACTGAGTCCAACTGTTAAAAGTAACATTGCCAAGTCCACCGCTAAGACACGTCCCTAAGCTCCACATCTACGCATCTTTAAATACTTCCAGGGACGAGAGGCAGATGTAGNCACTCCTAATTTCTACTGCTATCACTTTGACTCCAAGCAATTCCTTTCCATCACAACAGGATGCTTGTTTGAGTTCTCAGGTTTTGGCCCATACAGAATCACAGAATTATTNGAACAAGAGTCTCTAATTCTGCCCCAGTTAAGGAACTAGCAAAGAGCTTCTCAAAGCCGTGCTACAATCTCTGGAAGACTTCTGCCTCATGTAAGAAGATAACCTTGAAGTTGAACCTTGGTGTCATAAATGCCTGGCTACGTTGCTAACGCCTGCTTTGTCAGGACTCCCACACACGTCACGCAAAACACCAGCAAAATCACTTTACAGCACCTGAACAAGGTCCTGGTGGGCAGCCTTTATGATTTCAGCTGCGACACCTGAAGGAGTTGGGTTTTTTAAACCGTGTATTTTCCTACTTTTTACAGGCAAAACCCACATACATATGAGAAAA
>WEIT01009676.1:2259-19351 GCA_013389985.1 Dryoscopus gambensis | reverse complement strand
AACATTCTCATCCCCTAGGGTCCCTTTCATGGATCTTATGGTGGTCACCATTGTAAAAGAAAAACTGAAAAGCTGAATTAAAATGCAGATGTAGAACATCCCAAACTGCAGGACACAAGCTACCACTGGCTGTTACAAAAGGGGTATTTGGCTTTGGTGTTACTGGGAGTGGCCAGTGGTTCAACAGCTTGTGCCAATACCATCAGCACCAGTCCCTTTTACCACAGCCACACGCGATACTGGACAAACAAGCCTACACAAACTAGAGAGGAACTCCAGATCCAGGCACACAGCGTGCACTCCTACTCCTGCGAGAACCTTTTCCCCTCCGCCTATAACAGGCACAGAATTCCCTCACTAGCCTCAAAAAGATGGAAATAAATGGCGTTCTGGACAGATGCTTTTACCCAGAGCTATGGAAGACTAACAGACAGCTGAGAGAGGTTCAACCCTTGCTCAAGATGCTACTCCAGTAGCCAGAAACACAGAGTGTCTATGGAGCACAAGGGAAACAAAATTTTTAATTAAAAGTGAGGAATGGCTGTTCTTCTTAATTCAGCAAGCCAGTCAATTCCAGAGATCAACAACTGTGTAATAAAGTGCAAATTCTGGGGAAAGAACATTAGCTGAGGTTAGAGAAGTGTATGTATTACCTGCCATTGTGCAGAACACACAGGAGTGAGATAACAAATGCTTGTCAATTCAAAGAGCTATGCTAACAAGGGCTCATGTCATTCCCTCAGCTGAGGGGAATGAGGGTGTATTAGAGCTTTTTGGATGATTCAGAGAAGTGTCACTATCTCATAAACACATCATTTCCTTGTGCTTCCTGGCAGGGAGGTTGAAGAACAGACACTTCCCACCACCCTCTGAGCACGCTCCAATTTGATGCAAGACTGGACAGCAGCACAGAAAGTCACTCAAACAGAAACACATAGATTCTAATTTTTTTTTTTAATGTCACTCCTATGCTATGTCCATAAAAGAGAAGCAGTTTTAAAAATTTCACCCAGTTTTCCTTTGCTTTTCTATGGGTGCTTCCTCTTCTCCTACTTTTAACACATCTGTACTTCGAGCTATATATGCAGTCAAAATGCATAGTGTTAAGTTTCTCTTCCTCGTAGAAACACCAGCCACATGCATGCATTTTAGATTACACACTGTACAACCACCAGAAAGGCAAGTGTAATCCATTGGAAAGAAATAGATGAAGGTGGATTTTCTCTTCAGTACTCTTGTCCTCCATCCTGCTTGATTTTGATCAAGCTGCTCACTTTTGATTACTAGTTCTAAAGGAAAGTCACCCCACTTAATTGTGCTCACCAATCTGAGACACAGAGACAGAGAGAGACAGAGTCAGAAAGGAAATCAACTTCCCACGGACACATTACATAAAAGACCTCCAGTTTAGATCTTTAAGCTTACTCTATTTCTACACCTACTGCTCAGCAACATTTTTACCACTGGCACTCTGAGACAGCTGGGCTAAGCAAGAGGAATGGGCCTTCCACTTAGATAACAGATATTTCCTGTCATACAAATAGTCATATTTGAAATTATATATTATTTCAAAATAAAACCAAAAAGCACACTAAACCACCATGTTTTCCTGACCTACTCAGCACAGCCCTCAAACACCTGCAATGTTCTTGCTAATATCATCTGTGCACCATCACCATCTCTAAGCAATAAGCCAGGTTATCATCACTTGCTTTTACCAAGAAGCCAACCTCTTTGACATTCCCAGGGAAACAATAAACATTTATTAAGAATGACCCCAGGGAAACCTTACTGGCAGAATGTGGCCTCATGGGAAGCATTAGAACATGCTGTTGATATGTTACATCACTCTACTCAAAAGAGACTCAGACTTAATCTGGGGACTCCCTTCTGCACCCATACAACCAAGAAGCTCTTTCCATTTCAAAATATTTTTTCACTGCAGGTTCACAGCATATAGGTCTGTGGCAACCAGAATGAAAGTGTACTTAATCCACTTCAAACACATACCATGACATTTTTAGATTCCTGTTGCCTGATACACTAGATAACCAGGAAAAGTGTCAATGGATTTTTAAAAGATGATTCTCCCGCTATGATCTCCAAGTCAAAGCAACTGAAAATTCTGGAGTACTTTTTAATGAATTCATTATTATTTCATGTCAAAAGATATTACTCACCTACATTTAAGTCACAATCTGTATGGGCTGAACAGGACAGAAGGTGGTCCACACACAAAGGCCAGCTGCAGGAATTACCTAAATATAGGAAGATAATAATATTAATAATAATAATAATAAAATCCTCATTACAAGATTAAAAAACACCAAAACCAAACAGACAAACACCCCCCAACCCAAATCAGGAAATGGATTTTACACTTTCAGTGCAGTCATTTGCTGTACAACTCCCCTAAACACATGAAAACCTAGGTGAGAAGTTATTAATGAATGCTGACATTCATTTACATGGAACGGGTCCAAAATAGAAAGTTATGCTACACTGATTTTCTAAAAGAAAAGAGAAAAAAACCACCACAGCAAATCTCTCTACTATCTTTAAATTAAAATTAAAAAATAAAGTTGGAGATGCTTTAAAAATCCCCAACAAACAAAAAACTAACCAGTGATAGCATTCCAAACTCTTTGACACATTTCCCTGCTAGAAAACCAATCTATAACTCAGCATTCACAGGTGATGCATTTGCATCGAATTAGGCAAATTCACAAACTCTTGTTCAGTATCTATTAATGTGAAAGATTGCCACAAGTAAGTGTGAATACAGCTGTATTTTGCATGGACAGAGACCAATGAAACAGAACATTTGTGTAATTAATCCCATCTCCCCACACTCTAAAAAAGCCAGCACTGGAAACTGGTAACACTGGTGTCACCAATCATTACACGCAGTCATACCCACACAACTTCTACCCAAAGCACCTGCTGTTCCAATGGGAACAAATTAAATTACAACTTTTATACAAGGAAGCAAAAATAAACACATCCGTGTCAATTCCAAACTGTTTCCTGGGCAGCTAAATGCAAGATCCAAACCATGGCTGCCAAGAGATGACAGCTTTGCCTAATCACTGTGAGATAAACCATGACAATAAATTATTGCCAAGCAGTGCCTTACTGTGAGATCCAGGAGTGGCTCTGAAGCACAGAGTAAAGGACATGACAACTGTGAAGAGCCACGCCAGCAAAGAGCCGGGCATGTTATGGTGAACAGCCTGGAAACCCACAGCATCCCACAAGGAAAAGAACTACAGGGGTCGATCACCTCTCTGTCTTTAGGCAAACGGCAGCAGTAGAACATGGGGTGAGAACCCTTCAGACAGATACCGAGATTACAACCCAGAACAGGCTTTGCTCACTGGGCTCATCTCTTGACTGGGACCCTGTGTTTTTCCCTGGAAGGACCCAGGCTGGAGATCCTCTTGCTTCCCATCATATGTAGGTAAATGTACTATGAGCAGCAGGGCAGAGAGCTGGATGAGAGGATCTGTTGAAGATTGGGCTCAGTCCTTTTCCCCCCTCTGCCTGCTCCAGCTTCTCATTCCTTTCTGAGCCTCAGGAAGAGGCTCTGCAGACCTCCCTTGCTCCTTCCCATAGTTCAGTGACAAAAGCCTGGCAGAAGGCAATAGAGAACGAAGAGAAAACTCATCCTACTCATCATACTTGTTGCTATCCCCTTTTCTAATCTCATCCCAGAAATTAACGCTAAACTAACACTCAGCACTGGCTAGGCTCTGCCTGGAGACAGGACCCTATGATCTGAGACCACCTTGTGACAGGCCAAGGAAACAAAGTCCTGAAACAAAAAGCATCTCCCTTTTAGTTCCTTAGTGCTTCACGTCTGGCTCCTGAAGCCCCTCTGACAGCTGTCAGGTAGTCTTCACACTCCTCCCTCTCTGTGCCATCCATGCCATGCCACGACTCCTTCTGCCAGCCACACCTCTCTGAAGTTCTTACAAATAAACCAGCTCTCACCTCAGGACACTATATTCTGTTTTCCCCACTTTAATAAATACATGTAAATCAAGTGTTTAAAGCAGCCCCCAAGAGCCCTCATTTCATCACGGGGCATGATTAATTCTGCTGAAGAGCAGATGAGGAACAAAGCATATACTTAATTTCAACACAGTTTACTAGAAGGAGGTGTCACATTTTAAGAACAGGATCCACTCGTGATTGAAGACTGAGCTGCTGCAACTTCAGCCATAAGCATTAAGCACATTTGGAAATTCCCTGGCAAAGCTGTTTAAGGAACAGACATTTCCTGTAATTTTCAGAAACATTTTATATCTCCCCCACCCCCCTCCTTAGTCTTGGTGGTAAGGAGGGGAAGGGAAAGAGAGGATACCATTAAGTGAAATATGAATGAGCCACCCAAGTTTAAAGTGGAAACTTCAGCTATTTGTGCTTAGGAGAAAGCTTTTTAAAAAGTCTTTCATCATTAAGAGGCCAGGATTTTTCTGCTGACTTTAGAAAAAGAAATATACATCCTTTCAATTAGGGTGAGTTACAGAAGGATATAAACTTGTCTTTATACTTACTTCTGGCAAATAAGAAGTCCTCCAGGCCTAATTTAAATACCTTTTTCTATTTTCCAGAATTAGAAATGGAAGGCTTTTTTTCTCCTCTGTTGCTCAGGGCCTTCCCTAAATGGCAGCTAAACAAACCCAACCAGTGGAGTCACGCAGAGCCTTCCGCCCATGGCAGAGAGTGAGTAGCATCGAGCAAAAGCGAAGCCAGGAAGAGATGGAATGGTCAGTTGTGACAGCATCCCTCTAAGGACCTCACCACATTCCTTTTTTTCCTAACAATCTAATCTTGTATGAAATATCTGGTATAAAATTTATAAGGTTTACAGTAAGTTAGAAAATTATTTCACTTATCTACGTAATCCAAGTCTGGAGAGATCCAGTCCAAAGCCACAGCATACAACACATGAATTCACAAACCAAATTAAAACTGAGGGACAGTTGCCGATCCCCACAAAACATATCAGGAGTGCTACTTTGGCCCTGTACACCAAACGGCAAAGATTCATCATGTAATTGTGACCAGTTGTCCACACCTGCCACCCTCTACCAGCAACTGTATGGTAGCTTTTAAAGACACAAAGAAAACAAAGAAACACAATGAAAAATTTAATGTGTTGAAGTAATTCATAAATCCTCAAGCTGTTGTGATTCCAGTGTATCTTTGCTATTTGTATGACACGGGTGCTTTATAGCAGCATCTTTCATGATACCAAGGTTCCCATCTCCTATACAAGCAGCACATTCTGAATCGACTGTTCTGCAGCTCTGCAGACCCATACAAACAGCGACTTCTGTACTTTACATGGTGATCTTTTTGCTGAGAAACAGATTAAAAAGCAGAGGGCTCTGAAGAGTAGCGCTAAATAAACATCAAGCGCAGCTGTTGTAATAGTCCATGCTACTCTTTTAAAAGGCTTACCATGAAAGAGGGTAAGATGGGACCTCAGAGTCTTCAGATAATGGTCAGCTTTTAAACATGAGGCATTCTGCCTAATGAGAGCCTTTGAGAGGGAGACATCCAAATAATATGGCCCGGCAAATAAGGAGCCAAAAACTAGATTAAACGAAAGGCAACTCTGATCTGCTTCATGGTCACTGTATGATAAAAACAGAAGGTGGATCTAAAGCCATCGAACAAGGACCAGGATGGATTAAAGACAGAGGATAATGATGGTAATTCTACTAGGGAAATTAATCAGAATAGCTTCTGGGCAAGGCAGGGATGAATTTCTTGTAGCAGACTTTTTAATGACTCTTCTCTTAAATTAAACTGAATGACTAAAGGGAGTCAACCTCCTTTAAGAACAGAGACTTGTAGGCTGCTTGCGTGGTACGGTACAACGTGGGTTAAAGCATTCTGGTCTTTCACCCATTTGAGGAAATGACACCAGTTCTCCCGGAAGGCAACATGCACATTCAACCCCTTCACATCAGGGCATGAGAAAGTTTGGAAGGAATTTTTTTTTTTTAAACTGTCAACATTAATACTTTGTTTCTTCCTGCTTGTGTTTGAAAATAACAGTGCTGCACTGCGCTGCATGCGTGTCCTGTCAGCTGCACAGGGAAATATCTAGAAGTTTAAAAACCTAATAAAAGTGTTAATTAAGTCTGTTGTCAAACTCATTTTAAAAGCCCTCTGCATGCTCTAAACAAAATTAATATTGCCACCAGTGTATGCTACATAGTGATAAAAGCATGCAGAAGCATCTTCAGAAGGGAGGCTGGGCCAAATCAAACATTGACATTACACATATGTAAGCTCAGTCCTACTCATTACAGCAGTTAAATTTAATTGGGTTTCTCCCTACATGACATTTACATGGCAAGGCAACAGAATAGATGGTGGAAAACAGCAAGTCCACAAACATGGTACAGCCCAACTATCTTGAAGTGGGAGTAGAGAAGGAAACTTAGAGGAATATGCTGTACAGCAATGGCTCCCAATTAAGAGGGGGAAATAAATCAATGTTACATGTTCCCAGATGAGAAATTAAATTCCCAGATGAGAGATTTCTGTTCCCAGAAATTAAACAGTTGCAGTAATCCTGCCAAGAGGTCTCCCATTCTGGGCTGTTCAGAGTAGTGAGGGGTTCAGGCTATGATACAGAGTGATGGCTGAATTGCAGATGAGGCACAGAAAACAAATTAACAAACTCCTAGATCCAGATGATTGGGACTCAAATCTCTCACCATGGTGTAAGACTACTGAAAACTCACACTCTGGGAACAGAACTTGTTTTCATACCTAATTTGTACCCACAAAGGTAATTATGATGGCTTGCTTATTACAATTGCTTTCAAATATTAATTTAATTGACAAGATGGCACCAGCAGGGCCTCATTTGGGAACAAAAGCAAGAGTCATGGTACCTCACTGAGCTATGATCCCAGTCACGTGTTCTGGTACGTCTTTCCCAAAGGATCCCAGGTGTTTCTTTGAATTTGAATCATGTTATACAAGACCTGAAGCGGTGCCAAAGCCACATTTCTAACATGGTAACCACATGGCTGAAAAGAAGCCATATATATCTGTGCAATGGAAGAAGGAGAGCAGAGGATGATTTACGTTCCCCAGCTGTGCCTCTTGCATCACTACAAACATTACCACTGAAGTAGAATCACAGAGTCACAGAAGGGTTTGGGTTGGAAGGGACCTTAAAGACCATTTCATTCCAACCCTCCTGCCATGGGCAGGGACACCTTCCACTATCCCCGGTTGCTCCAAGTCCCATCCAACCTGGACTTGGATACTTCCAGGGATGGGGCAGACACAGCTTCTCTGGGCAGCCTGTGCCAGGGCCTCACCACTCTCACACAGGGAAGAATTTCTTCCTAATATCTAAACACACCCTGCCCTTTGCAGCTTGAAGCCATTCCCCCTTGACCTAATACTCCATGCCCTTGTAAAATCTCTTGTAGGTTCCCTTCAGGCGCTCCTGCCTGACGTAGAGGATGAAAAGTGACCTAACCACAATATACAGCAATCCCCCTTAAGAACAACTAACAAAATGCAACCACTATTTCATGTAGTGGGCAAGAAACAAAAGGGACCAGGATTTTTTAAATTTTGAAGGGAAAAAAATGCACAGTACCAAACCAAGGGAAAAAATTATGTTATTATCTGATAGGCATCTTACTCAAGGACCGGGGTCAACAAGAAATGTTTTATAGCAACCTCTCTCGGTTTGTAACAGGATTTTGAATACCAAAGAGAAACAAAACATACTCCCTTAAAATATACCGGTATTATCCCATTTGATGTGTGCTTACATGTATGCACAGCTCTGTAGAAATCTATAAATAAGATGTTATATTTCTTCAGAATTTATAGAGGAGTCTTGCTTTACATAGTTCTTTAAAAAGCAACCGGGAAGGCATTCACTGTTGTCGAAGTAGTCCCCAACTTGGAGAGCTTAATATATTTCTGCAATAACTGAAGTAATGCATCAACAGAACGGATCAACTTTAGGGCATGTGGAGCCACCTAAAATACTTGGAAAGAAGTTCATCATCTGCGAACTGCAAGATCCTTGTATTTCTTAAGTATTCAGCAATGGAAGAAGCATCAGTTCCTTGTCAACAACGATGGATACATCAATAAATAATACTGAATAGTTTTATAATAACTTACTCATACTACATAAATTCCTGCTGATACCACTGGCACATGTTCTGGTAATTTTCAGACAGACTTCCAGTCTGCATGTGAGCAGCCAATAGGAATGAGTTGGGGTTTGGTAGCAGTCATGAGGTTTTTACCTCCAGAAACGGATCCTGAAGGATAAAGGTATACGGTGGGTGGTCCTTAATCACTTCCTTTATGTGAAAATTGAGGTCAGAGTAGAAAAAGAGCCAAGGAAGGAAGTCTGCAGCACCCCTCAAACACACACACACACACACACACACACACACATCTTCCTGAACAACTCCTTTAACAGTTTAGAGAGTTAACTTGTAGTTTAAATGAAGTAGTCAGAGGTTGGGATAGAAATAAACAGCTTGCACAAGCAAGATACTGTGCTATTAAGTTTTTATAAGTGACTTAAAAATTAGGTCAGTCTAATTTGTGGCTGATACTTTGTTCTTTCACTACTATGAACTCACAATGATGTCAGTCTCATGTTCAAACATGCCACATTTAGCAGCACACAGGCTTCCTGAGAGACTCTCTCAACCTTCCTTTGTGCAAAAGGCTTCTGCCAGATTCTTAGCTCATACTTCACTGACTCAGGCATGCCACTCCAGTTTCAAGGCAGTTACACTGGCTTCCTGTCAAATACTGCACAGTTTGGGTTTTTTTTTCTTCCTCTTCTATTTTTTAAATTTTCTCTAAGAATATGTGTCCATATTCAGGTTACCATTTTAGGTCTCACTTTCCTCACAACATTCAGAAGAGAACCACCCACTAAAAGGTGTGGGAAACGGGTGTTTTTAACTAATTCAGCCCAATAATTTCAATAATTAAAAGGGGCCTACAAGAAAGTCAGAGAAGAGCTTTTTACAAGGGCTTGTAGTGATAGAACAATGGGGAATGGCTTCAAACTGAAAGAGAATAGGTTTAGATTAGAAATTAGGAAGAAATAGAAATTCTTCCCTGTGAGGGTGGTGAGGCCCTGGCACAGGCCGCCCAGAGAAGCTGTGGCTGCCCCATCCCTGGCAGTGTCCAAGGCCAGGCGGGACAGGGAACATTCTCTCAGATAGGCACAATCAGCTTTTTCTGTGAATATCCTCTTAAGATGAGGCATAAAAATTCTTAGGTGAGAGTAAAGGAAAGCCCTCTAGAAATACAGTGGTAGGTAAAACAAAAACCAAACCAAACCCAAACAGATCACTGTTTAAAAACGGCCATCTGCAAGTTTGTTCTTAGCAATCCCAATTCTCACCATTTCACTCAAGTTTGTGCCTGTCACTAACTATCTATACTAAACACTGACTGTGGTGAAGATGCACACAGTCTATGTTTCCCACTGCAGAGACTTTAGCTCATAAACACTAAGCTGGAGCAGAAGGAAAAGAGGAAACAAAGTGGCCATTTTTATGCTGCTAAAGCATTTGTCTTGGGGCTACACTATGAGAGATGTGACACTAGCCCAGGCTCTCCCCCTCTCACATTTATGAGGTCTTGTTTCACAACTTATAAAGACATTTTTATTGGGGTTTTTTGTGGATTTTAAAGTATCATGTCGGTATGTTCAAACCTGTATTACATATTCATGGAACACTGCTATTGCATGAACCTTTAACATGGTTAGAAAAGCATCCCACTCTGTCTCAGGAAAAGGCACGTCATCCCACAGTCATTTCCAGCACCACATTAAATCCTAGGTACTCTATGAAAGAAAACATACAGATGTGGCCCACAAGAACTGCATATCCAACAGATCCCCACTGTTCCTGCTGCATCTGCAAGTGCCCAAGGATACAGGAAAGGCAAGTCTTGCAGGGAGAGGTGATATCTTTTATGAGAGAGGTTAATACGAAGTGATAATAAGAGGGAGGGCACGAACTCCAGAACGCACAAGCCCTTCCTCACATACACTGACGTGAAACAAAACCAAACCGTGACACAGAAGCAAGAGCCAAGGCTTCCAAAACATCTCCACATCCAGCCTGTCTGTCTTCTCAAACAGGAAAAGAAGTCCAAAGCACATCCCAAAGCGTGTAATAAATTATGCAGTGAATCATATTCCTTATGGAAACTGTCTGGCTGCAGTCACAGCACTGGAAATATGTGATAAAAGACAGAAAGAAACCTAAAAGATAGCCTCAAAGAAAGAAAACTCCCCCCACCCAAATTCTTGGAGTTAATACCAAGACAAGAAAATCTTGGAGTCATCATGAAGTTACTAGATTTTTGGTAGATTTTTCCCATAAACAAATTTTTCCCTGGATTATAAAGCTGTTTATTGCGATGAACTGATACTTGATCTAGCTTTATATTCACTGGTTTTTATTCAAGATTTAAGTGAGGTTTGTGTTCCTGAAACCTTATCTGTCTTCTCCAAATAAGTCAGTTTAAACTGGAAAAAATTCTTCTCCTTACAAATGCTTCCTGCAGCCTGTTTGAAAAAAGTTTGTATTTTCTGAAAAATGAAACAAACAAAAACCCACTCAAAACAAACAAAAGCCCCCACAAAAACACCATAGGAAAATTACTTTCCTTTTAAGTATTTTCCAGGTTACTGAAAAACTTTGACCATTTCCAGCGACAACTAAAAACATATTGCACTACTCAAAATTCTAGAACTAGAAATTTCATCCTGCAATGTAACAAGGAGACAGTAACTTAGGTCTTTTAAAGTAAAACCAATTTTCTTTTCCTGGAGTTCCAAGCAGACTTAGGTAGCAGTGACAAAGACAGCAGGTGAGATTAAGCACATTTCCCTTTATAAAGTCATGACAGAGATAGATGTAGTTGATGTACTTGTTACCTAGGGTCATTTTGCTTGGTTTTTTTAAACTTTATTTGAATTGCAAAGAAATGTTAGCTGGAGCTGGTTTGCCCCTGGGAATGGTGTGTGCTGTTAGGTTCTCCCCAGGAACACCAAGTGGCATGAAAAGATTAACCCTGGTGCTTTGAACCACAGAGTAAAAGGAGCCAATTCCTACCAATAAACACCAAAAGCATTTCAGATGTGCAGACTTAGACGAGAAATCTTTTCCAGCACAGACTTCACCCCTGACTGCAGTTGCCCTCTCTGACAGGATTCTAGCACGGGTCAAAATGTGCAGGAAGAGAGCTGAGCGCACGCACAGAAGCGGAGGTCACCAGGAAAGGGAGGAAGAAGAAGTGCTCCTCCCACCCTCTTCAGGCTTCTTCCTCTGCAGCCGCACCGCCGGGCTCAAGTCAGAGCAGGAATGCCGGGGGCATGTGCTTCCAAAGGCAAGTAATCCATAACCCAGGAGATGGGAAAAATCAAGCACTAATCCAAATAATTCTTTAGAACATCGAAGTTTTAATTTAAATTAGACTACCTTGGAAGAGGCAAAAGAAATAAAACTTATGACTTAGAGCTAGAAGCAAATACGTCTGGGCTATATCTGTGGCTACAGTGCCTATCCAGGACTAAAACATTCTTCCTAAACTTGTTCTCACCATCAGCTTAAAGCACAGTCTTGCCAAGGTTTAGCTTTCTGGCACTTTATTGAAAGCATAACCACATAAGACCTTACTGAGAACCAGCTTTAGGTTTGGCAGGGAGACCACCTAGCATCAAAGGTATGCTTAAGGCCATATCCATGAATTTGAGTAAAAAGCAAGAGGCTGCAGGTTTTGGGGTGTTTTTAAATGCTTTTGGCAGCTGAATTATTCTGATATTCCATGCATGCTTCAGTGCAGGGACAGAGTGCAGGGGAGATGCTTAAATCTAAGACTCATGAGTTACCTCTGAGCCAAACCACCAGCGTGGTGCTCAAGCCTACCTGATAAAAAGGAGTTATTTGTGCAGGTTCACCTCATGGCACAACTACAGAGCTTTCCACACCCAAGCTAAACCTTTCCTCCATGGCAATCTGCAGTGTAGGGCAGATGGACTAGGCTGAGCATCTCCAGCTGCACTGTCCCAGAGTGCCACATCCAGAATGATTTGTTCAGCAATTGCTGTGTGCCATTACAGTACCAAACACAGGACAAAGCAGAGATCTCTAAGCTTGTGTTATCACTCCTGCTTGGATACCCAAAGAGTGTAAGGAATGGAAAATAAACTTGCCACCAGCACAAATAGGTTGCTGCGGACAGCAGGGGCTGGGGCTGCGTATGGAATTGAGTGAGAAGTATGCTGGAATAACTGAAGGAGAGGAAAAACACCCTAGTGCTCCAAGAAAATGAACCCAGCCACCAGATTTAATCCATAAAATGAACAGTATGCCCCAGGAGGTGATACATCTTTGGCTTTACACAAAGTATGCACTGCTTGGATGGGAAAGGGCAACTTGGCCACACAGAATTCTCACTCCACTGGTACAAATGGATGGTGCCTGGGCATGAGCGTCTGAAGTCCTACTGCACAGTCTGAAGTACAGTATTGTCCTGTATGCTGGACTGCCATGGATTTTTGGTGTGTTTGAGGTAATATTCAAGTTAATAGTGCCCTTCAGCACAGGTCTCTAGAGTCAGGTATGAGCCAGCCCCAGCGTGATGATTGCTCACAGTCTCAGCATAGCATCCTTGTTCTTACACAGCACAATAGGGACGCTCATTACACGAGCACCTTCCTTGGGGCTGTTCACTCAATCAAGGAGTAATTATTTAACCACAAACCCATCTCCTTTGCATTCCTGTTAAAGAAAATCTTATGCAAAAAGGTAAGAGCTTGGCTACAAGTCCTTGGCCCAAACATCCTCCTGCCAGCGCTGTACTGCTTGCCAAGCCCTCACTGTTTGTACTTCAGAAGCTTGCAGCAGACAGACTGTGCCAAATCCAAAGAACGTTCTCATTAAAAGAAAAAACTAACAGTAGCAAGTGCTCTCCATGCTTTGCTAATCTTGTCAAACTGTACAGACAATTACAATTAATAAAAGTATTCTTAGGAAGCTTAATGACAGCTTTAGAGCCAGAGCTACTCTGCTTCAGGTAGACTGGTACGAAGAAAGCAGCAGGGATGAAGAAATCGTCTCCTGCTGTACCTTTAGTCCTTCACAAACTAGAAAAGGGCTCCCAAGGGAAACTGCCCTGCTCCAGATAGCAATTGAAGCAGTACAGATCCACCCAGGAACATCCTACAACAATCAGGTTCTCTCTCTGCCTGCCCATGAAAATACCTTTACTACCAGCACCTGAGCTGGTAACCACAGAAAAAGCATGATCCTTTTCTTAAGGATCTACTTAAGAATGAGCTACTTAAAAGCATTTGAGGTCTTTCTTCCAAAAGGAATAAACAGACTAAGTTCACCAGCTCCAAGAAGAACATCAGAAAAAACACTCACCCTCTCACAACTCAACAAAGATAGAGATGGGCAGTAAAATGGCCAGCTCCAGTGCACTTGGTACTACTGTGGTGTAGTTCCACTACTGCATGGAACATCTATGACTTAAAGCAGTGGCTCCCAGACAGGGCAATGACTAGCCTAGGTAACTATCTGTTAAGATGTCTAGCTTGAAAAAATCAGTCATATCCAACATTCTTTTGGTGAACAACTGACATCAAGTAAAAGATTTACTGACTTGGAACTTACGTTTCTTTTTAGGGATAAATGATAATAGAGGGCCAGACTAAGAATTTAAATATGGATGCCTTCTTTTAGTATTTGTAAGGCATGGTCAAATCCTCCTGAGGCCTTTCACAGGTTGTATATCCATCCAGCAAGGCTAAAGGCAATTCCCATGGTACTCCACCCAACCCTTGCGTTTTTCAGACATTCAAATGCATTCAGGTCTATCCATGAGAAAGCTTTTTCTAAGGAGCAAGTTCCCTGTCTGAACCCAGCAATTAGATTACCAGCAGTTTCAGACACAGACAAACGTGCAAAATCCACCTCTAGACTACTGATGCCCCAAGCAGGAATGGTGATGCATCCACCATGGCAGAAGCATTTGGAACTTCACAGAGAGAGCAGCCTGGAGGTAACAGTGCCATCAAGTTTGCTGAGATAGGCATCTTCTGATTGTCTCACAACAATTAAGAAAACCTTGAAGTTAAATAATTAGGAAGGAGAAGAGCAACTCTTGGCCACCTTTTATGATTCACAGGCTTCAACTAAACCATAAAGAACAAGAGATTAAGCCTCCTGAAAGGTGTCAGGGTAATTTTGTTACCCTGTTTATATTGTCATCATGATCAACTGTGATTTGATTTTAATTTTTGAATCCAGAGGGGTTACTTAATCGGCTATAAAACTATAAATATAGCTAAACTGTTTGGGGTTGACATCCTCATTAAGAGAAATCAATCTGTGGCATCATATACAAACAGTTCAGTGAACACCCAGCGATATTAGGACCTGAAAAGACACAGTCAGATCTGAAAGTTGAGTCAGAAGACTTGGCCATTTGTTGTAGCTTTGAGTTTTCTAAGAAAACCAACACCCTGAAAATAAATCTCAATTCAACACACACCATGTGCACTAAGTTCCCAAGATAACACAGCAACAACAGTGGTCAAGGGATTTGTCCTGATGAAGAAAAAAGAAGTTTACATGAAATGTTTTGGGGATTGTCAGGAACCACCAGGTGTAAACCCATCGTCCTGACAGTTCATCTTAGATTGGTGTCTCAAAATTTAGCTCTATTAAAACCTTCACAGCAAACTTAATCACACATTAAAAAAACCAGTACTGCTTGTAATACAGTCTCAAGAGAAAAAACAGAAAGACAGGAATTTACACCAGAAGTTACAGAAAAAAATGTGGGTTTATTTTTTAAAGACTTACTTTGAAAATGTCGTCTTGTGCATGTCAACTGTTGGCATCATCAACAAACAAATTCTTGCTTTTAACAGAAGTAACTGAAAAGACAGGCAACTTAAGATGTCGTTACACTTTCTCCTGGATTTTAACCACCACATGTTGCAATAAAAGCAGTGACAGAGAGAAAACATGATTAACTGACAGCCAGTCTAGAAAAATGCGGCACTAGGTAATGGTTTCACCTTCAAATCAAGTCAGTGCATGTTTAAAAAATTTCTAGTACCGTCCTGAAGAAATTCAACTACCTGCTACAGCCAACAGGCTCCCCTTTTTCAGTTTTCTTCTCTTACATCACCTTATGTGATGGATTTCTCCCCACACTAATACATCAAAGTCTGAGTTGTATCCTGCCCATTTTTCCACTTCCTACTAAGACAGTTCAAACCACACAGAAGGATGAGAAATGCTCACCTAGGCACATGATCTCTTCTCTAGTAGCACAGTAGTGTTTCTTTTGGCCTTAACTTTGCTGCTCACACCTACACAATGCAGCAAATGTAATTTTTCAGACCTGTTCTTTGACCAGATGCATCTTTATTTTCTTCTTAAGCCATATAACACAACATGAGACTGTCACCTCTGTCACACTCCCTGCAAACATTGCCTCCAAACCACTATTTGCTGGACTGTCTACAAGGACTTTGGCATCAGTACTAAGACTATTTGTGCTGACCAGAACTGCCTAGGTGAACACTTTGCCTCTGGGACCACCAAACACAGCCGTCCATGGTCTGTGACTGGCCTCCAGGGTTCTGTAATAAATCTCTTCACTACTGCATGGAAGGGATACTCTAAAAAAAGTGTACACTAAGTAAAAATAAGCTGTGTCTTTGGTTTTACATGCCAAAGCAAACAAGATTAGTACTCCACAAAGAAAATAACCAAGTTATTTACCACTTTGGAGTTTTACCAAGTATTTGATACAGCCAAGCGAAAGCTGAGGATTTTAGGGTATTTTCATTACCACTTGTTTTTGAGTAATTGAGTCTCAAGACAGCACTGTTTCGCAGAAAAAAGATGCAAGCTCCAATATCATTTCTCTATAATCATTCCATTTCCCACCAGTGATCAAAACAAAATGAAGAAACAAGTATTTTGATAGCAAGGTCTCTGTGCTCAGCGTTTCATAACAATTTTGTGGCTGCAGAGATGCCGTGTCATTCCTGACAGAGTGTATCTCAAAATGGAAACCTATCCAGAAGGAGTTTAGAGAATCAGGCTCCCCAGATGAAATGAACACAGCTGACATAGAAGCAGAGAGTGCAGTGTACTGTAGCTCAGCCTTCCTTACTCCCGTTGGTAAAATGGCACTGAAGTCCACTGAAGCCCTCTGTACACAAGGAACTCTTAAGTTGCCATGAAGACCGATAAGGAAAAGTCTTCTCCTAGGGGAAAATAAGAACAAACCAACTCCCAAGAGAGTCCGTCAGGGGAGGAGGGGAGGAACAACAGGAAGGACGAAGAAATCACTACGAATCTGGAATCTTTAATTCAGAAAAACATCAGAGCTCTTGCAATTCCCACAAACTAAACAAGGAATCACACAGTTACTGTGGAAAAGGGGGAAGAGTCCAGCCAATTCTGTTTAGAGAAGGAAGTAAGGGGAATACCATGCCAAGNCAATAAGAAAACAAACCTTTCCCCTGCTCCTCACTAGAAGGATCTTATAGTGTGTTGGAAAGGTAGTTCACTGTTTGCACCAGCTCACTGCTGAATGACAGTGCCCATAACACAACCAGTTCACCACACTCCTAGAAGAGCTCCCACCAAAACCCCTGCCATGCTGCCGTGCTTCAGAAACGGTGGTTAAGGCACTGCTGGTCGGTCCAAAAGATCCTCAATTCAAGAAGGGAGAGGAAATGAAAAACTGCGTGTTTAGCTCCCAGCTGAGTCTGGAAGTTGTGGAAGGTATACATACCACTTCACAAGGAAAGGGAACAGGAAGCCATGAAAGAAAAGAGTCATTATGTTGAAATGGTAACATTTTCGTGAGGTTACACAGGCCAAATGAGCATATCCCAGAAAAATGTGAATCAAAGCCTGGGTGAAGAAACAGAAAGAAGTATAAGTGACAGCAGATAGGAAAAAAAGGGAAAAAAACCCCAAAAAACTTTAGAAGAGCAAAAAGTATCATACCA
>WEIT01009674.1:45063-55124 GCA_013389985.1 Dryoscopus gambensis | reverse complement strand
TAAGTGGCAGTAAACCTTTATGTATTATGGCTAAGAAAGGTCAAAGAAAGGGATAGGGACCAGAAAGAATAAATATGAAGAGAACTAACGAAGACTGACACATAGGAGTCTCCACAGATTGAAGCAGGAAATATTTTTGAAGTCAGAAGTACTATACATATCTGCACTATATATGCACATGTTTTATGAGTCAAACTGTCCTGACTTCAATGAGACATAAATTTTTATTTGTAAGATTCCAGTTTAAAATCAGATTGTATGAAGAAGATAAAACCCAAGTACTTTCATTGGTAAGGATTTGGTGTGCTTTGTCACCTGCAATCCCACATCTGGTGTGCTGTCTACCTGCAATCCCAACTGTAATTGATTTATTTAAGATGACCCAATATGACAAACACTGACATTTTCAGTAAGACATCTATTCAGTACTATTCATACAGACACTACTCAATCGAGCGTGCTCTCACATTCAGCCAATTTCTTTCTGGGACTCTGCTCCAGTGACTGAATGAGAAATTAGTCTCAGCAGATGAAATCATTATTACTTGCTGTACCTGCACCCATCTAGGAACATCTGAGACAAGACAGACTGTTCAAATCCATCTTTCCCAACTGTTAATTCTTAAAAATATTTAAATATTCCACTGTAGAACAGAAATGTATTCTGCTCTCTTCCTGCCACCTGAGAAAAAGCTCCAAGATTTCACTCATGACAAAAATTATTTTGTATTTTGCTAAAGGTGAAAAGGGTAATACAGGTAATACTGTACATTTAAATGCTGGGGGTTTAGTAAGAAAGTGTAAAAAAGCTATTGTGTTAATCATCATGACCACTTAACTCCCACACTTCTGCAGTTGAAGAATTTTGGCTTTTGAAGACTGATTTGGTAAATCTGTTGACCAAGTAAATACTCACCTGAATATGATCTCAAATCCTTTAGGAACACATTTAATTTCCATCTAAAGCACTATTTATTCTCCACTTGAATCCAAGTCTCTTTTTTCTTTTTTTTTTACTGTTATGATCCCTATCTCAAAAAAGAAATTATAATCAAGTTTCAAACTGTTAAAGAGCAAAGTAATAAAAAAATCTTGAGGATATTAATAGAGGAATTTCTAAATTTCTCTAAGTTTGATGTACTTATTTGTAGCTCACATCATACAGAAAAATAATTTGAAAAAAAGCTATTTGTTTCGATTGTTACTGGAGTCAACTGTCAGTCCAATCCTGCAAGTCTCTCTACTTTAAAAAAACCTTACAGAATCTGTAAATTAACAGATCAAAACTCTAACGCAACAACACACCAAATGGAGCCATAATAAGGGTTTTGCTCTCTCTCAATTCATAGCAGTCTAAAATTAAAGTCCTATATGATGTATATCAAGCATTACTTTCACGGTTAGCCTCAAAACCTCTGTATGGAAAATTTTCCTTACTTGGACCTCCACTTTCCTATCTCAAAGGATAAAGTAGGCATGCTTTAATAACATTATCTCAATCCACTTGAAAAGCCCTCTTAATTCTTATTAAAACAATCTAATCTGCTTGAGGCAAGATTTTGGTTTTGTTTAGAATATTAAACCTTATCTAATTAAGTGCAATATTAGGATGTTAACTAATATACACAAGCCAGCTTTTAAGAGTCCAGTGGGCACACATGCCAATCCATACTAACTGAAGCCTAGACCCCAGTGCCAGTTAGCCCAATGGGCTACACTTCCCTACATCCCTGCTCCCGAGTGTCACACATGCAATCCACTTCCCGGAAATGGGCTTACCTGGGGTGGGAGGGATCCACTATTTTATCCTCATTAAGAACCAAGTGGAAGATGACAACCATTGCTCAGTGTTTAAAACAGCTTCAAATTTCGCTGTCAGCAAGAAGATTTTTCCCTTAGAACCTAACTAGGCAGACAGAGAACTTCCTATACTGCAAAAAGAAAACACACCCACAATTTTAGTATTGGATTTTAGCTAGCAGGACTTTTGAGTTGCAGCCTCTTTGACTGCTGTGCTGCTCAGCCATCCCACAGTTTTCCAGTTTCACCTTCAGCTTTCTGTAGAGTTATCTTCAACTGAAACACAAATCACTGAAACCACAAGGCTTGTGTTCCATTTTGTGAAGTTCATCAATAATAGTGAAAATACTGGATTTACTGTCTACTGAAAACAGTGGGATTTGGGGTTTCCAACAAATAGCCTAAAGGTCAAAGATTCCCTCAGTGTTTGTTTTCATCAGCAAGACTAGCCCAGGACAGCTTAGGCATAAGCACCTAACCTAGTTCAAGAACTATGTTCAGTGAACGGAAACACATGATGGTTATCAACCCCTTCAACAACAAAACTGCTAAAAAAACCCCATAATTAAATAATAAAAATCTCTGTTTATCAGCAGCCAAGCACAATCTCACATATCTACTCCAATACTCAGTTACAGTATACTGAAGTGCTTTAAATATGGACAAATTACTGGTGTAACATAAGCTACCTTCTTTCTGGCAAATATAGAAGTATTCAGAAAGCTAAATATATACTGTTCGTCTTTGTATACCAAAGTATCCAGCCAGCTGGTGCAGAGAGGAAAGAAAACCAGCCTACATTTTTCACCAGAGGTAAGGAACAAAAAAAAAAAACAGAGAAAGAGAACAAGCACTTTTTAATTTCACTTGATGACTGATAACCAATATGCACAAACACACAGTGTAAGATTTTTGAGTAGTACAGACCTATGTAAAATCATCCAAACACCAGATCGGAGATGAAAATTAAGGGGCAAAAAGACAGAACGTTTACTCAATGCTCTGGTTTTCAACTTTTAGTGAGTTCTTAATTTATTAGTAATAACTTGTTTTTCTTGGAGGGAGTTCAGAAAAGGCTGGGAGACTTTTTTAAGCGTCAGCTTAAAAATACTTACAACTATTCTTAAATGCTAGCTTAAGAAATGTATAAATAAAATTGAACATTAAGACCTCTAAACTTGGAGAGACGTACTCAGAACAGGAAATGATAGTTTGTTAATAAAGAAAGGTAAATCATTCTCTAGGCTTCCGGTGGGAAACTTGGCAGGGAAAGGATTTTGACCTCAGTGGAAGGTAACTGCCACAAATGACAAATCAAGCAACTTTCTTCTTACAAGTGAGGCAAATGTTTGACATAAGGCTGGACTGCATTCAGATCTATCATTCCCTGTGGCATATTCTTCTACCTTTAACAAATAATCCTGCAAGCTTTTTGCACTGACCGTATCAATTATCCTTTTTTTTTTCTCCCCTCCTCTCTCTCACTGAGTAAAGCCATGCAAGCCTAACATTTTTGTGAATGATTACTTATTTCCTATTTGAAGCACAAAAGCTCATCACTTATAGAATAGGTCAAGCTTTCAGTGCCTATTAGTCCTAGTCTGGAATGAATTAATGCATTTTCCTTTGTTCATTTTCCTTTTCTGTTATAGGAACAGTATATGGGACATTTATGCAAAGGAAGGGTGCAAAAATTCTGCATTTTTTCCAAGTGAAGACGAAATCAACAGCAAAAGAACACACTTAAAAAATGTCTTTTCAGTTTCATATTAGGCTCACTGTGACTATAGCACTGTGAAGTTGCAATTAGAAGTATCAATTTTCCCAACTGAAAACAATAAATGGGGGGAAAAAATGACAAGTAGCCCAGTTTAATTTCAAACGTTAATATATTTTCTATTTTATAGTGAACATATGCATCGTTCACCCCTTATTTGCAGCAACTATGACGTCCTCATAAAAAGGGGTGACATTTGTAAGATGCCTCTTAAAATAAATATTTCTTTTTATAAAATAATAAAACTTCAAATAAATATTCTTTACACTAAACAATATGTTGAAAAAATTAGAAAATAAAGGCTGCATTTTACTGTAACTGTACAATATACATGAAGTCCAAAGGGAAATCAAAGTCTTGTAATAGAAGGTTTCCGTAAGACAAAATACAATCTAAAAACATACTGATTGATTCACATTCTTCCGAATGTACAACATATTAGTATAATATTTTGTGACTGTGCCATGTCTTATGACAGCACTTACTTTTCACAGTTGAAAATATTATTGTATATACAAAAATATAGCACATTATCTCTGGCAGAAAACAATGAAAAAAAAGGAGTCATTTGCTAATTTACAAATTTTGCAAGTACTATTCACAAACAATAGAGTTGCCTAGGAGTGTCTGTGTTGCTTTAGCTTATGCAATATGTGGGTCACAATGTACTGCATCCCTTTTTTTTCCCCCTGTATGCCACTAGCTGGATTCTAACAAGCGTATCAGTTAAGATGGCACACACACAGAAAAGCATTTCACTGCAAACAGCAAAGTACATCCCCAACCCTTCTACTACAGTGCCAAGACCATAGCTGCTTAGTTGGTTGCATATGTACGTTAAAATAATAATCCTTGTTACTTTAGTATTTCTGGCTAGTGATGCTATGTTGGCTTTTCAAAGTTCCTGGGGGGGACGCTGGGAACTTTGCAGCAAACGGTGTTGGAGTGTTTACAGCGGCACCCAGGCCGATTTACCCGGTCGTAACAGCCCTGGCACAACTTAAGGCAACCCTTGGCTGGTAGGTAACACCACAAGCAAGGCAGAAAGAGGGACACTACACCCATGGCAGACCACCTAGTGCAGCAATGTGACTGACTGCAGGAGCAGGGGTTGTCAGCACAGTTGTCCTCGTCATCATTAGAGCAGTGATAGAAGAGGCCCTTCACACAGCAAACGCAAGTCCCGTAATCAACCACGTTCTGGGCTGAGCAAAGACACTGCTTGTCACAAATCCAACACGAGGGGAGTGTCCTTGGATAAGTGCACTCCTTACACTTACACTTTCCACAGTCCTCACACCTGTAGCTGTGTGCTCCCAAGTCTTCTTTGTTCAGTGGCTTCAGCTCACTCGACTTAAGCTCAGACTTGGGCTGCATTCGGACTATCCCATCAGCAACTGGCCCCAAAGATGATCCTAGAAGTCTCTGTTCTGACGAATTACTGCTTGTACTTGTCCTCGTACTGCTCCTTGAACCTGTGCTGACCGTGCTGATTGATCGGGACAGAGGCGCTCGAGGAGATACATGCGTTTGTGTGTGCTGGATCCGGCTAAAATGACGATGCTCAGGCAAGCCATGAGGCCTTTCATTTTTGGGCTGGGTTGTTACCCGAGAAGACTTGACCCCCGGCCGTGGAGCCACCGTAGGTCCCTCTGTGTATTCATTCGTGTTTCGGATGGCTCTGATCTGGTCCAAGGACAGGACGTGAACCTGCTGCATCAGGACATCCCGCAGGTCGGGCTCCCCGTGCGGTCTCCCACTGTCACGCCGAGCCTGCAGTAAGGGCTGCGACCCACTGCCGTGCTGAGTCTCCATCAGTGCCCGGAAGCTTGCTCACTCCGGCAGGCTTAGAACACATCTGAAATCCTGGAGCAACAAAGAGAGGATTCACTATTGCAACACATCTCATGCTCTCTCCAGCAGTCTTTCAAGCCTGCAGGACCCCACAGCATCGCACACAATCAAGTAATGCATCAGCCATTAAAAAAAAGAGTCACATCTGGGACAAGCACAGTCAGCTGAGTGCACTCCCCTTGGCCTGTTCTGCCTACTGCTGTGAAGAGCTAAAGGGAATTCTTTCCTATGACCATGCAGCTTAACTTGTGGCTCTAGAAAGTCTAGATATTATTCCTGCTAAGGCTTCCCAGGCCATCTTCTGTTAGACCATGGCCTTTAAAGTGATTACATTTCAGCCACTTGAGTGACACTTCTTTTCACATCAGGCTACCAAAATCCTTATATTTAAAAAAAAAAACAAACCAACAAACTACCTTGCAAGTGTTCAGCAAGTGTAATGTGACCTGCTGATGACAGACATATAATTCTCCAATTTTGTTTAAAACTGGATAATATTTTGGTAGGCTAGTCTCTTTACACATTAAACTTTACATGATGTAAATAGGAAATTTTAGTTTAATACCAATGGTCCCAAGAAAAACACTAAATAGCAGTAAAATGTTTGAGGTTAGACATTAAATGAGTTAGTGCTACCAAAAACTTCAACAGCACAAGTAAAAATATCTCTCTCCAGTATTTTAGTGTGTGTCATACTGGTGCACACCACTGTGATTGTTATTTTAAGACTCAATGCTACAAAAGCAATGCCACCACAGTTGTTTGGGGTTTTTTTTTAACGTGTAAAAAATTCCATAGACTACATTTCAAACTGTAAATATTACCAAGAGTGGCTTGTGGGACAGAGGCATGCATACTATAATCAAATAATGCCAGCATCCAAGAAGTCTACTTGATTGTGATTATTACTTTAAAGGATTGTTAACTACAAAGTAGAAATGCAGCCTTTAGAATTTAAATTAAAACCCCGTAAAAGACACAGAATATGAGAACCTGTAAATAACTTCCACACTCAAATATGCACAAGTTTCAAGTATTGCCCTCTAGTTAATATTTGTTTTGCCTTTATCATATCTTAAAGTGGCTCCAAAATCCAATTACCTATACAAAAACCCAGAACAATATTTAACAATTAAAACCCAAGCAAGAACCAAACTTCTTACAAGGACCACACAATGTCTTCAATTATACCTAGAAAGAGCACCATAGTGTTACTCTGTACACATCAGTTACCAACAATAATACTATACTGCAGTATAATAAAATATAGCCAAACAGATTAACAATGAGTATCTGGAGACACTGTCTTTATTCTAACATCAATGCAAAACATTTAACCTTTTAACTCCTGTCTCCCTTCCTGCAAGAGATTTTTCTTAAAATAAAGAAAATACATATCTATATAAACAAATCTCTAACTTTTAAGACTATTTTAAATACGGCCAAATCCTGGCTTTGGGCACAGGATGTATGTCCGTTCCCCCCCTCTCCCCCCCGCCCCCCTCCCAAAAAAGTCTCGCGAACTTGGCTTGAAGCATTGCTTATGGTTTTTTTACAAATTAAAACCTCTGCCATATCAAAAGTTTCAACCAACAGCTTAAGTAGACGTTCCTTTCATCTGAAACTATCTGGAGATAAAATATGATAAAAATTAAAATGCTTTCTCCATCCCTGAGAGGAACTGGCAGCCCTATCTGCCCTCCAGGTCCAGGTTTCCACCAGCCCCAGACAGCCTACAGGGTACGCCAGATCAAACCCTCCCCTCTCCAGAAATGGCAACCCACTGCACAAGCAAAGCTGACCCTGACCTGAAGGCGCTTCAGACGACCCCGGGCTCGGTGGCGGAGCCCCCCTCAGACGCCAAGGTGGGAGCTGGAAAAGCAGCCTCCGGTCTCCGCTTCCCTCCCCGCCTCCGACTCCATCCCGGGCGGGGGGCGCGCAGCAGGTGGGAGGCGACGGCCCCTCGCCCGCCGGAGAGTGCAGACAACCTGGAGATAACCAGGAGACATTCTCTGGGCTGGGAGGTGGGAGGGGGCTGCTTCAGCCGCCTTATCAGAAAGTCAAACCCACGTTTCCTTTTAACTCTTCCCCCCTGCCCTCCCCCACGAGATGTTAAAGGAGCTTCCCCTCCCGTGAAGTGCCAGGCGCCCTGCAGACGGTGCAGACAACACCTCCGGGACAGCTTGGCAAAAGGCAGATTACCCCCTCTCGCCTTGTCCTAAGCACCCATTCAACTTCACAAAGCCAGCCGCTGGAAAAGCTCCTCTTATTTTACGCATATTCTGCAAATTGCCTGACCTTCAGCCCGTCCCGCTCCGCCCCAGCCCGGAGGGACCCGGGAGCATTTTCAGTGGGGCATCAGGCCGAGCCGGGTGCTCCCCGTTTTCTCTCCCCTTGATAGATCCGCTAACAGAACAGGTTGCAAAGAACCAGCACATTTATTTGCAAACCTACATTTGCCTGAAAATCCTTACTGGAGGGCACGTCTCTCTCTCCTCTGACCTAGCAGTACTTCTCCCCTTTGCATCCGCCAAGAGCAGAGAAGCAGATTTGCCTTTTTGTGCGTGTATGTGTGTGATAACACGATTCCCCACTTCTAAGAGCCGAAGTCCACTCTCACCGAGCTCAAGTGCCAGGACTGCTAACTTTTCTTAGCTGAGCTTGGCACAAGGGTAAGCGAGGGGGACAGGTTTCGCGTTCGGCACATTTGGGGAGGTTTAAAACGCGAGGGGCTTCTTGCGTGCTGTGGAAAAAACCTGTGTGCCGCTGGCCGGGGAAAGGCGAAGCCTAAGGGAGAGAAGTCCTCTGCCCGTGAATTTCTGTTTTGTGGCCGGAGCCTGTGCAAGGCACCCCCACCCCCATTCCCACCGCACACACACCAACCACCTCCTCTTCTTTCAAAGTGCTTTGAAACCCCCATTAAGGACCGAGTGTGTGATCAGACTATGGATTAGGGCAAAAGGGACTTTACCATCGGGGTGGGGCAAAGTGACACACAAATAGCTTGCTGAAAACACCAGCAGCTTTTTTTTTTTTTGATGGGGGAAGGGGGGTTGTTACCAAGTAAACCCACCAAAAAGAAAAAAAAAATATGGCTTTTCCTTCCCCTCCACACATGCCCTCTGCATAGAAGAACCTAGGGGAAGGACTTTCCTCGTCTTACAGATCAAATTAATTTCATCACAGAAGTACCTAAGCGTACATACAAACACACACACACACACACATATATTTGTACCACCAGACGTAAACTCACTTCCGAATCACACGGATCTCCTGACGCCCCTACAGACAGCCGTAAATCACGCACTGAAAGGTGGGTTGCTCCTTCTCCCCCGAGACCGGGGGACAAACAGCCCCGACTCTCCCCAGCCCCGCTGCGCCCTCCCTTCACATCCCCCCGGGGCTTGTCGGAAACCCACGCGTGCCCACCGAGGCAGCACCGGGCAGGACCTCCCGTGCCCGGCTCCCCGCAGCAGCGAGAACACGCCGGAGTTGTGGCTCCTTGTGCGCACCCTCCGCCCCACTCGCAGCCCCCGCAGGCATTCCGGNAAAAGGGATCGGCCTCAAACATTTCCACGAGTTTTCTTGGAGCAACTAAGGTGGGGGGGCGGGGGAAGAGGTTACTGAAAAGCTTGTTTTGCAAAGAAGGAAAAGGCTCTCACCGTGATCGCGGCGCTGCACCAAACCCCTCTCTCTCTTGTATTTTCTTCTTCCTGCGGTTTGCAAATAAATCCAGCCCTAAAGCAAAAAAAAATTCTTTTCCAAACTCTGCTTTAGTCCAACTTGCAAATTAGAGTAAGAATGATCACCATGTAAAAAAAAAAGTCCAGAACAAAGTTAGGTGCCTCTCCCCGGATCAATTATAAATACGTGTGTGCGTGTATATACTATAATAATAATAATCAAAACACCTCTCCGGATCGGGGTGGGTTTTCTTTGCTCCTAAAAAGAGATCACTCAGTCTTACACACGCACACTTTCCTTTTTTTTTCCTCAATGAACAGGAGGCCGAATCGCCAATACCAAGTCACTTTTTCTGTTGCTGTTGCAAATTGATCAAGAGGAAAGGAAAAAGCCAAAGAAAACAAAATAAAGTGGATCTAAAATAAAATCCCAGAGCTTTCTTCCACTGAGCTCCTCCAAAAAAGCAGCTTGTGCAATGTAGCCGTTCTGCTGAGAAGCTGCTTGCTGCAGGCTCCTCTCCCTTCTCTCCCTCTTAGCTTTCTCGCTCCCTCTGCGAGCGTGTGTGTGTTGCAGGCAGTTCTGTGGTTTGCAATCGGGGGGGTGTTTTGGGAGCGCAGCGGATTTGTGATGGTGGTTGTTGTTGTGTGTTTGGAGGAGGTGGAGGAGGAGGAGGAGGAAGATTTGAGATCTGAGCTGCAGGGGCTCGGCGTTTTTCTGCTCGCTCGCTCTCTCCCTCTCTCTCTTTTTCTTTCCGGAGGAGGTAGGGTGATCTCTCTGCAAAAGCAGCAGTAAATGGCGTCATGTGGATCTGAGGAGGAACAGAGCAGTTGTTGTCCCAGAGGATATATCGCATCCGGTCCCAGCTCATTGGCTCTGCGGGGCTACATTCACTGGCGCTCCCAGCGCCCTGCCAGCACTTTGAGCTGCGGGAGGCATTCAAAAA
>WEIT01009674.1:25676-37700 GCA_013389985.1 Dryoscopus gambensis | reverse complement strand
CTCCCCCGCCCCCCCCACCTTTTTTTAAGCCTAAAAATTATTTAAGCACAGGAAATCAAGCATGTCAAAGTTTGGCAAAGCAGTTTGGTTGATTTAGCAATTACAACACTTCTTTCTCTATCAGCCAGTCCTTGGGCTTTGACTTTTTATCTCCTCATTTCCACTGATTTCTGCATCTGCTCCGATGACTGGGGTAACTCATCCCTTGTCTTCGACACAAAAAGGTAAGTTATCTGCGTGGTTTGCAAGGAGAAGCTGTTCACTCTGATTCTTCTCTTTCACAGGAGCTCTGTATCCTGGAGTTCAAAAAGATGTCATGGACTTAGCCAATCGATTTATTTAGAAACAAAAGACCTGCACCTGAGAATTTCTGAAATGTCTCGTCGTAGGCAAGTCTGGACCTCTGTACTTTGATTAGTGCCCTTAACTATCTGATGCAGGCAGTGTTGATGCATCACCATGCGTGATACGTCATATATGATGTGTATGCATAATAATGGTTTGGACACATTAGATATTAAATATAAAGACAGGCTTTTCTCCTACGGCCTCTGCAACCTCAGGCTCTGTTGCTGCAGCTGGATCCACACGGGCCAACATTTGCGTTTGCACCAACCCCCTTTAGGAGCCCACCTGCCTGGATCTGATTTCAGCCTTGGAGCTGTCATTTCCTGCCATCACATAAGGTAGTTAGTGCATGCTAACTAACTCAAATCCAGATCTGTTAGACTTAGTGTTGCCGTTTAGCAATGCCCAATTCTGCCAATATATTCAGTGCTTGGAACTGATGAGACAGTTAGGAAATAAAAAGCAGGGGTCAAATATTCTTTGCAATGTTCTGCAGTGTCCGTACACTGTGACTAAAACATTGTATTCTCGCCAGAAATGTAACTCTTAAAAAAAAAAAAACTGACAGAAAAGCCAGAGGATGAAGTACGGAGAAAATCAAACTTTTTTGGAGGTTTGCAGTCTGTGAAAATCAAGGTAAAAAAGAAAGTGCCAGCTAATGTGCAGCAGCATTAAATTCTCCTTACTCACATAACATAGGATATATGTTCTTATTTCTTTATCATGACACCTATTAACAAGATATAAAGAATATCACTGTTGGCTTAAGGGTGGCCAGAGGGTGTTTAATTGAAACAAATGGTCATGAGAAAGGAGGTGTGTGGCAGCAGGTTTAACTCTGTGATCTGCGCAGTTCACTCCATGGCATTAACCCATCCATTTTGGCAGCATTGCCCTGGTGGATCAGGCCATGGGAAGGAAGATTTGCATATTTTTAAAATTTTTTGAGTACAGTAACATACTGTCTTTTACTCGCAATATGATATGCTTGTATGTCTGTTAATATAATTTCGTCTCCTTGTGGGTGTAGTTTCAGTTCATCTATCCACAGCGCATTTCTGCCCTAGTTTAAAGGCTGAGGTAACATAGCCTTGCTAAGTGCCTGAGACTCGTTTACAGGCAATTTTAGCCAAACCTTACAGCATACTGTAAGACATGGCCCTCCTGAATATCTTTTGAAATCTTATGGGAGTAAAAGCTGTTCAAAACCTCAGACCAGATGCTTTGGTAGGATCCAGGCTTTAGCTTGCAAATTACTTCAGGCAAGGATCTCCTTCCTGTTTGGCAACTTCCTAGAACACTTTTGCAGCCGGATACATAAACTGCTTATTATATTGAGGAGGAGATACTCATCTGAGTTGATTTACCATTGCTCACTTCCATCCTCTGAGAATCCAGCACCATATGGAAGTCAGAGGTTATCCATGTCCTGCAAAGAGAACACTTGATGGAAAGCTTTTGCTGTAAAAACCTGTTTTCTTACTCTCCTTTGCTGTGACCAAGAATTACACGTTCTCATATGTCGCATTATACCAACTAACCTAAGGTCTGCTTACACAGTGAATAGAGCAATATTCTGCTGTTAAAATGAGTGGCACTTTAGAACCTGCCACCTTGGGGGCTTTGAGGTGTGTGTTTTGTGCTGAGGAGCAGCATAAAAATGCCCAGGTAACAAGTTTGCGATTGCCTTTGCCCAACAGTGCAAAACGATTGCTTAGCCACCGTTAGATCAGTGGAGAAAAAGAATCCCACAACAAAACAATAATTAGGACCAAACCTCTGCTGTTCACTGACCTACATGTAGAAGAGCACTTGAAAAGCCATTACAGAATATGTATGCTTATTCCCTAGCAGAGCTGAATCCTTCATTTCTCAATTCTTCTCATATCTTTGGGTAGGCAGAAGAAAAAATCCAGTGTTTTGGAACACTGCTGGCAGACAAACTCAATGTCAGTACTTTCCTGACAGGTTTTTCCTACTTAGCTATGCTCATTTTTAATGGGGGATTAGAAGCAAGTATGACAAATATTTTTCTTCCGATGTACAAATAGGTCTGTGAGCTAAAGCTGTGAATCCTGCCATATGAAAAGGGTGACAGCAAGATGGCAAGAGAGCTGACATCATGTGCTGAAAGAGGATTGACAGCAAGACTGACAGAGAAGCTTAACTGGACAGTCAAGTGTGAAGAAAGTGCAGCTGGACAGGTGTCTGTAGATGAGAAGATGGGAGAAAAAAGGGCCAAGAACTAATAACTGTCTGAACAGGGTATCCATTTCATTAATTTATATCTTTATTTATATTTTTATTTCTTGCCTTATAGCCCTGGAGAACCATGCATTGTCTCTGGACTGCAGTGAGGAAACTGTTCTTGCTTTTACTTTGCCTTTGCCTCAGTCTTGCAGTCACACTCCCTTAACACTTGTTGTGAAATCTAGACTCTAATAAAGTCAGAGGGAATTTTACCATCAAGTTACATGTGGCCAGGATTTTACACCAGTGTCAGCAATGTTGTACTTGCATAGACTAACATTAAATTTGACAAGAGGGGACTTTTCCCACATTTCCCCCCACTCCTCTTCCCAAAAGAAAGCTGCTGTTGAAAGACAGTTAATGGTACTTAGTCAGCTCCGTGTAAACCGTGTGAACTTGGAGGAAGAATACTCATTCTGCAACATACAGGCTAAACACAGCCTGCAAACTCAGTTTATCCAGCTTGTAACCTACTCCCAGGAGTAGCTGCAGGAGCAGCTTGGGAATGGGTTAGATAGCAAGTTCATGGTTTCTGGGAAACATGGTGCCAGTTTGCATGCCAATCCAATGGACAACTCCATGAACACTCTAGCTTGGGCTATGTGAGTCACAAATGCTGGGATAGAAGGCTCTCACTGTCTCTTAAAGAGAGGTATTTTCCCAGACAGCCAGAAAAAATTGGGAACTACTGATTTAGATCACGGTAAAATTTTCTTTTGAGATTCTTGTCAGTGCTTCCACCATTCAACCAGGAAGAAGTTGATCTGCCAAATGAATTGAGGTTGAAACCTGTTTCTGAGCATATCTCTGGGTTCAGTAGCACATAAATGTAACAGATGAAGCTTTGAATCTTTTGAAGTCTGTAGGAAAACTACCCTTTGCTTTGATGAGGTCTGAATTTCATCTTTTTCCCATCACCTTCTTCTTCCCCCTTCACTTAATTCACCTCATAAAACAAAAACTGAGGCCCATGTGTTTTTTTGTATAGCTGTCTAGATTCCTTTGAGCCATGCACTAGCATACAGGCTCCATTTGTATGTACAAAAGCCAGCTATACATATGCAATTGCACTAACTGTGCATGAGAAGATCCTCTACAACCTTAGGCTTCAACTTATGAAAATCTGATTCTGGAAGCTTTATGGTTCCAGACTCTTTTAGGGAGAGTTGGGGAGCCAAGGGATGTGTCTGTCTGCTACATTTTGCAATGAGCTTTTTACTTGGGAATAAAACCTGCAAGATGCTGAGTGCTGCTGTTTGCTTTAATAAGAGTCCCTTTGAAGGCATGGTAAAGTGGGATCCAATTTTGTGAGAATCCAATAATGAGAATCATGAGGAAAAGAAAAGGCCTTAATTGACTCTGTCTTTAAGTTTTCTGGAGTCCTTTGTATGGATTTTCTAGTGCACAGAGGGCTTAACACACATTTTTCCTCCATCTGGAGTCAGGGCGCGAACAGGCCCTGCTGTTGTCAGCTGCGCAAGGAGCGCAGACATCATGCGTTTCCTCCTCAGAAGTTCTGCAGTTACTTGGCTTCAGACACATGGAAGTTTTACCTGACTAATGACAGGAAGATAAGGCTCATTAGCTAATTAATTCTCACAACGCCCAGGTCACACCCCTTCCGTAGCCAGTTGGGCACAGGTGTGTTGGACATGTGGATGTGCACAAACATGCCCTTTGTAGAGCAGCATCTCCCGTTTGTGCAGTGGCTGCTGTGCCTGAGCACGTGTTGTGCCACTAAGTGAGGATGGTTTGAAGATACATTTTTGTTACACAATTTAGCCACCATGCCCTGGGATATCTTACCTCTCTTCTTGATGAAATTCCCTACCTGTGTCTGCCTTGGTGTTCCAGATGCTAGAAGTTAATTATTCTACAGCAATCTGACACCGGTGTTACCTCACAGCTGTATTTTTGATGCATAAAAAGGTGCTTTTAGCACGGAATGTGCAATCATTAAGTTTTAAAAAACATTTAATTGGGGGGAAAATTGGAACAGGAAACGACAAAACTCTCCTTGCAGGTTTGAAGCCCACAGAAAGCAATGCTCTATGCTCCCTCTGCTGGCACCAGGGCAGCCAGTCCTTCCTCTCCGAGATGGATTAGCACGCCAAGGCACCGACATTATTTCAGCACGAAAAAACTTATACATTTAATGGCATTGCTTTTGTTAGGTGTAATAAATAATAAGCCATGTAAGATTTTTCCCCCTCATTCTGTTTTTCAGAAACAAGGGTTTGAGAAAGAAACAGGAAGCATAGCTATGTTGCATGATTCTGCATTTATACTTATATCTAGCCTGAATACACTGCTTCTTGTTACATAAGCTACAGCCAAATAGGGGAAAAAAAACATATTTAGGGTGCCATTCATAGATGACAGAGCAATGGCACTATATTATTCTTATTTTCAAGTTGGGTGTTTTTTCATGAGAATCATACCTAGGCTGAGTGTTGCTATTCTATGACTTCTGTTTTTCCCTCTAGCTGTTTTGGAAGTTCTTATGTTATGAATATAGGTAACCTATTTATTTAAATGGTTCAATGAATATTAAATAAGGTTTTGCTTTTCCTTTAACAAATGGTAATACATGGTAATCTTTTCCTTTAGTGAATGACCATTGGCACTGGTTTAATGAGCTAAAATTCATCACAGGTAATTTTTTTTTAACTATTGTGACTTTTTAAATCTCTCATTTGTGAAATTATATTTATCAAATTTCAACTTTCAAATTAAAGAGAAGAATTATTTTCCAATTATTCTTTTTATACAATACTTTTTGATGATTCTGATGAAAAAATAATGCCAACACACTATTATTTTATTTATTTCTTCTCTTATCTGGGCATGCTTTTGTTTGCAGCGGAAGTGTTGGTGTAAGTGAAGAAGTATGTTTTTTTCTAACTTTGGCTAAGAAACAATGCAAAACCTTTGGGTTGAATGACTGAACCATCACCGATCAGGTGTCTCTTGAGGAAGAAATACAAAGTTCCCCTTGAGGAGTGGAGCAGAAGTAAGAGAGATTTGAAGGCATTGGCTCTACAGTGATTCTTCTGTGCTGTCATTGCTGGAGGGAAGTGATGAAGATGCTGCCAATTGACTGCAGTCCATTGTTCCTATTTTCTGCCTATTTTTTATCCACTTTGCTTCCTGCAAAGAAGGATATAGCTGGAAGAAGAGCTGAATAGTGAGAGGGCAGATCTTTTAACAGCTTTGCTTCAGAAAATAAAAATTGCAGTGGGGTACTTTGGTGTAATTTAGAGGCTTTGGTGTAGTGCAGATGGGGAAAGAATATCTTATGCAGACAGGCATGGCTGAAGCCAACCTCAAGGCTGGCCAGGGTCAAAAGAGCAATGTACACATACAGTACAGATCAAATAACTCTTGGACAAACTGGGGACACTCTTGCTTCAAACAATATCCTCAGCTACAGTCGCAGAATACTATGACTAATTCTGAAGGTCTGACTTACGCTTCTCTCTCCAAAATCAATGACAGTGGTTGACACTATGACCAAACAAATTTCTTGAAACAGAATCTTTATTTAGTACAGAGATACTTCAAAGAAAACACATTTGAAGCCAATTAAGAAATATATGAATATCTATCTTTTCCCTGAGGCTTATCTTTCCTTAGATCTGAAAGGCCTAACAAATTTCACTGCTTTTCACAATCTTTCTCTTTCTCTTTCTCTTTCTCTTTCTCTTTCTCTTTCTCTTTCTCTTTCTCTTTCTCTTTCTCTTTCTCTTTCTCTTTCTTTCTCTTTTTCTCTTTTCTCTTTCTTTCTCTTTCTCTCTTTCTCTTTATCTTTATCTTTCTCTCTTTCTCTTTATCTTTCTTTCTCATCCTCTTTCCATGTTTCCTTAACAACTTCTGATAAGTAACTACAGCAGGATAAGAAATGTTTGTCCTGTTGCACAGTGGCACAAGACATTTAAACTTATTACACAATTCACACAAAAGTACCCCTCCCCCTTCCCAAAAATTATTGCTGGATAAATAAAAATAAATAATATTTTGCACTTAAAAGAATGTGTGGTCATTTATACCAAACAATATATTTTCAATAGGCAAGCATATAGTGCTGAGATTCTTTAAAATGCTGCTCTGGTAGCTCGTGTTGACTGAGCCCTGGTGTTGCTCTGGCAGCTTCCCCATTGCCACCTGCTCAGGGGATTAGCTAGGACCTAGAAGGACTGCAGGGAAGAGCTGCATGTCAGCTAAGCAGAGGAAGCCAAGGGACGAGAATGTGGATGGAAGACTTTTGAAGTTAAGTAGTTAAACAAATAGTAAAATGAAGAAAAGTGCAGTCTTAATTCAGCTTGGGGCTGGTAGATTGTATAACCTAAGGCAAAACCTCACAGTATGAAATTCTATTTAATGTGGAGGAGGTAGGCTGATGGAGAATTCTGAACTGGGGTGGTATAAAAGTTTCTCTGAATTTAACCCAAATAATGGACCAAAACTCACAATTTCCTTTAGTAACCGCAGTTTTAAAGGAATGTGATTGAGGACCCTGTTGTGAATGCAAAAAAGCAAAGGGAAAAACTGTATAAGAGTTCTCTGTTGATAAACCCTATTGTGCAATCTTAGAGCAGACTGTAGTTCAGCTTCTGATGTGATGAGTTAGGATATGATAACTGTTCATGACAGCGGTTTGAGTTAAGTGAGATGAGTGGGTATTTGTACTTTACTTTCCCATGTACTAGGACACTGTTGGTCTCTCTGGGGAAGAATCAGCTGATGTTTATTTCTCTTATTTTAATGCAAGTAGTTTTTGTTTAAAGATGAGACAATTCCTTGTCAATAATTTGATCAGAAATATTACAATCCCACAAGAGATTTTCTGATAGGAAAAAGCTCCTTCTATCTAGCTTTTACAATATTACCCAAGATAATATTTTCTCTCCCCTGTCCAGTTGTGGAGGGGAATGATAGAGCAGCTTTGGTGGGTACCTGGCATCCAGCCAGGGTTAACCCACTGCATATGGTAATTTCATTTCATTGACCAAATTGCAAACATAACTCCCAAAATTTTTATTCCCCATAATTTTATTTAGCAGCCTGATCATTTGTACAACTGCCACAGGTACCATTCTGGTGGATCAAATGTCAGTCTGTCTCAAAGGTTTGTTCCAGCTTTTGGGAGGAAACATGATCATATACTGGTTTCAAAGTCAGATAGTATTACATATCACAAAATTAGACCAAAAAAAATTCTCTTTATACATGCACACTCAGAAGGCAGATCTTCCTCTACTGGTAACTGGATTTTGGAGTCATTCTGCAGTTTGCTATAGCTGCTCAAGTATAACCTCAAATAAAATATTTTGTATTCATTTAGCCCAGAGGGTTATGAAAATGGATTTTATGGACAATACATTATTTTGTTATGATACTTAATTTAGCATTATTTTTGTGCACTCATTGGTAGCACCCTGTTAATGGATAGTTTAGAACAAAGCCATCCAACTGATAGCCTAACGGATATTGTGGCCCACAGGCCAGTTCTAGTCCTCAGGACAATTACAACATCAGATAAGAATTATTTTCCATGAGAAGACATCTGTGATATGACCCATCCCACAGTAGTCAGGAAGCTGTGTAGCATGAAGGTGAATTAGTGCTGGGAGTCTGAACAGCTCACACAATAGGCATTGGATGTGCACAGTGGGAAAAATAATGGGTTTATCATGGGTAGAATTGACACAGGATGATTCCAATCCTACTGAAAATTGCCCCCTAGCTACACCTATGAGAATCCTTGTAGAAACATTTACTCAAGTACTGGGTTCATACAGTGGTATGCCCAAAAACGAGATTTGAATGCTTGCACACATAAGAAGCAAATCACTGCTGTGCTAAGGCAGATGGACTGTGACAGCACGTTCTCCTTTTCAAGAACAAGCCTAAGGTAAGTGATGATGAAGGAATCAGAGAAAGGCTAACAGGTTAAATGAATGTTTAGAGTTCTGCGTACTGCAAAGAATTTGTCTACCTTCTTGTCTTTTTCTTTTTCCCTTTTTTCTCCAATTTCAATAGTATAAATAATCTCCCAGACACTTAACCTTATCTGTAGCTACACTGGAAAGGTGGAATTTATCTTCAAAAACTTATGGTTATTGTTAATGGAGTATGGTTAATGGACAGAAGCGGGCACTTTTAGAGTATTTCGATGGCTGCTACAGGTTAAGATGAGAGACATCATGCAAGTGCTCTCCAGTAGTTATAAAAGAAACCAGGATGACTAAATTGGAGGTAGATGTCTGTAAGTACTGTGATAGCTTCGTCACAGAGCTCTTTATTATGTCAGGTGTAAATCATTATCGCTATCTCCTATCTCTAAGTTTCTTTCTAGCCTTGTATTGGGAGAGCACTGATGATAAACTGGTGTTTCATATAAACACATTGGATTGCTGTATGTATGCAATATGGATGTATAAGACAGAAAAGACAAATGGTATTTCTCTTAGTTGTGTACCAGAGACACATACTGGAGCCATTAATATAATCTAGGATAATAGTAGAGGGAATAATAGTGCAACTGTGACCATAAACGTCTTCTTTACACCTGCAACTGGAGAAACTGATTATTCCTTTGGATACATTTGCTAGATTTAACCTCTGTTCTGTAGGGAGGTTTATCCTTTCTATATGAGAAACAATATTGACTTGTGTTGCAGTGTGCTGGCTGCTGGATCAGCTGTCAGTAGATAACAGTGTATAATTGCATTCTGCCTACATGAGAACATCCTGTCGCCTCCTCTCCAAGAATAACTTCACTGCAGAGTCCATTGTTCTGCAGGGTCACTGCCAGTGAAGTCTTATGCTGCAGACCTCCAAGAAGAGGCACAGTTACACTGGTCCAAAAATCCACATTTAAAATTAAAAAAAAAAAATTAAAAAAACAGAACAAAAGAAAGAAGAAAAAAGCCCCCCCTAATCCCTCCTTGCCCCCCAAACCCAACTAAAATTGCCCAAACCAACAAAGCCCAACAAAAGAGCCCCAGTGGTGAAATTTGCAAGGAACAAAAATTAAGCCTGCTAAAGTAAAGGAACTCTCTTTTCTTGACAACCATAACACTCCCTTTACACCGCAACTATGATTACATACTTTTTTTTTCTGTGGGGCCTCTGACACATTTAATACACAGCATAGATTATGTTCTTTGATTTTCTTCTTGCTTGACATTTTCTAGGCGTTATTTCATACTGCTGATTATTAATTGTTTGCAAATGTATTGTAGTTTCGACATTCTTGTCCTTATGTTTTCTCTATCTCTTGTTGACATTGGTGGCAGTTGTAGGTGTCACAACTGTAGGGGTTACAGTCTTGCCTGACTGTAAAGAAATTCAGTATATATTTATGAGTGGGAAGACACTATCACTCATTTTTCTTTCCAGTCTTTTAAGTGGTCTTTCCTCTCACCCACAGTGCAGTAACACTGAGATAGTTACTCCCTTAAATATTATTTTAGGGTTGCTGTAGCTACAAATATAAAGAGCAAAGAAATAAAAGGGCATTTTCTGTGTATTAGGAAAGAAGTGAATGTTCTATTTGTAATGGAAAGCACAGATATTAAAGTATATCTATTTTCTTATAATGGTAGTTAATTTTAATTTTTCTCTATTTTTTTCATGGATTCACATTTCTAATGAAATATACAATTGCCACAGTAACATTTTATAAACATAGGCACATAGAGGTGAACTTTTCATCCATTTTTCTGAGTCCATAGTGAAATGGTTAATTTTAGATTACTGATTACATCACTGTAACACATACAATCTAAAACTTCTGAAAGCAATTAGTATGATGTTCTCCCATTTCATCCCCTTTGAAGAGATTAGACAATGACAATATCTCCTAGGTCTTTTATTTTCTCACCTTGACAATATCAACTTTTTCTACCAATGTTTCTAATTTTTTCTGTTGGCTTAACCACTCAACATTAGGCATTTCTAACAAGATATTTATTTCACTTATATTTCAGAGGTTATTAACACTCAGTATCGCATGTTTTCCTAATGGTGGGTCTAACATTCATCTTTGTTAATATTGTTCTTTTTCTTAATTTTCCTCTCTTAAACAGGCCTACATTATTCTATGTGCTTTTCTGGTGAAATCTTAGTCATAGTGAAGTTCATGGGAATTTTGGCATCAACATCAAAGAGGGTAGGATCTCACACTTGCATTTATCAAAGTGTATTGTGTTTTTCAGTGTGAGGAAGTCATATATTTAATGCTTACCATGGAGCTCTGAGAGAGCAGGATTAGAGTAGAACTCAGCACATGTTAGAATATCAAACCAAAAGGGTACACTGTCCAGACCTAGTACAAATACTCTTATCATACAGATATGCTATTTTTACCATTCACAAAAACCAGAGCTAAAAAATGGTCATCTGAATTTTTGAATTTTCTTTTATTTTGGAATCAACTTCGCATATCACATGCATGCATTAATTCCTCCCCCTAGATTTCCTAATATTAAGAAAGCAAGGGTGGGATTTGTCTCATACGACTTGAAGCATGAACAAGTTAGATGTCTAAATCTAAATTAGGCTGCTTTTTATACCCCCAGGAGGAAAGTAGGTATCTCTGGATGTGTCTGATGTTATTCCAGAAGCCAACATTATTATGCAGAGTTTATGTCATGGTTTAACCCCAGCTGGCATCTAAGCCACACAGAGCTGCTCACTCACACACCATTCCAGTGGGATAGGGGGTGGAATTGGAAGGGTAAAAGGGAAACCTCATGTGCTGAGATAAACACAGTTGAACAAGAAAAGTGAAAGTTGCACACACAAGCAAAGCGAACCAAAGAATTCATTCACCGCTTCCCATGGGTGGAACCAACCATCTCCAAGAAAACAGGACTCCATCATATGTAACAGTGACTTGGTGTTGTAGTTTAACCCCAGCCAGAAACCATACCAGGCAGCTGCTCTGTCACTCACCCACCATTGGGTCAGCAAGAGACTCGGAAGGGTAAAAGGTAGAAAACTTGTTGATTGAGATAAAGACAGTTTTAACAGGTAAAGCTAAAGCTATGCATGCAAGCAAAGCAAAACAAGGAATTAATTCACTGTTTCCCATGGATGGGTGTTCAGCCATCTCCAGGAGAGCAGAGCCCCATCACACATAACAGTGACTTGGGAATATAAATGCCATCACTCCAAACATCCCCGCTTCCTCCTTCTTACCCCCCTCACTTTATTTACTGAACATGGTGCCATATGTTCTGGAATATCCCTTTGGTCAGTTTGGGTCAGCTGTCCTGGCTGTGTCTCCTCTCAACCTCCAGTGCACCCCAACTTTCTCACCAGCATGTCATTATGAAAAGCAGAAAAGGCCTTGGCTCTGTGTAAACCCTGTCCAGCACTAACAAAAACATCTCTATATTGTCAATCCTGTGTTCAGCA
>WEIT01009674.1:12975-23721 GCA_013389985.1 Dryoscopus gambensis | reverse complement strand
GCATTCCAGTGATCTGTGCCTTCAAACCCCTCCAACCTACCCCATTGGATCTTCCCTTGGTTGGCTTCCAGAATGTACATTTTGCTTTCTTCACCCATGCTTGACATTGGAAGTCTTCTGCAGAAGCAGTTTCTTGTATATTATATCAATATACTTTATTGGTGTCATTTGTTTTTTTAGGGACCATGATGATTAGAATTTCTGGAGCATTACTCAGTAAATCAAGCAACACCTTTGTTATGACAGTCCTTTTCATCCTGGCTCTCTATCGTGTTTTGCTTTTGTAATATTTTGAACTACTTTTCTTGTGTGCAAATTAATCAGTTGGGACTGCTTATCCTTTCTGTCTTTCTGACAGGTCTCTTTCAATGCTTGTGCTGTGGTCATACGTGGTTGTGACTCTTTTCTTCATATTGAAAGAATAACACACCTGTTGCAGGTGTTAGCACTGTTTCCACACATATTTCCCATCTGCTCTTCCTTTGGGGCTTTTTTAGGATCTGCCTTGGCACAAAGCTTTGCTTTTCTCCTCTTCTGTATGTGGAGTCTAAATTACCTCTTGGGTTTGGTGGTTTTTTTTTTTTTTTTGGTAATTTCTTCTCTTGGTCTTTGTCCAGTCCCTGTTTCAGTCTGTCTTTCCCATTTACACTTCATTTGGCTGTTCCCTTATCATTCTTAGACTACATCTATTCCCCACTGGGTTTGTTCATGGAAAGGTCATGGACATAGTTTTGAGCAGCTGTTTCTTCCTGTTCTTCAAGCTGGTTTGCAATGTCACAGCCCTTTGCTGCACCCATCCTGTAGCTGATTCCTGACACTGCCCAGTTTTCTGCCTTGGTTTGCCATGTGCTACCATTTGCCTGAGGTGATCCTAGCTACCACATATGACTGAAAACCTGAGAGGGGGAAAAGTGGGAGAAAACGAGACCTGTATTTTCCTGATGATGCAGCATAGTGGGAGACCCATCCTCCTGCTGCAGCGATCTGGGAGGCTGCAGCTTTCTCTTAGTTTGGGCAGATTCTGCTGCCAAATGCCGAGAGATTGGTTATAGCCGTGGGTAATCAAAATAAAGGAGAAGATAAAGATCCTTTAGCTACGTGTGTATAATCCATACAACAGTCATCATAATACTTTGCTTTCAAATTTTTTTTCTGAACAGGAAACACAGTCTTGTGAAAGAGGTACAGCCATTTAGTTTGAGGACAGAACAGCCCATGCAATGTCATAGTTAGAGAATCATAGGATGGCTTGAGTTGGAAGGGACATTTAGAGACCATTTAGTCCAAGGAAGGGACATTTAGAGATCATTTAGTCCAAACCGCCTCCAGTGAGCATGGTTCCCCCCTGCACCTGTGAAGAAACAGTAGGTTTTCTTGGGTCAATAAATAAAAAGTAAGGAAAAACCCCAGGCACTATTATTCCAAAACTAGCAGATTCCTTCTCCATATCATGCCTGAGACATACCTCAACTGTTTTGTACTGCTAGAAGTGTTCAGGGGAGAGGGAAGAGCTTCTGCCTGTCTCCCTCTGGAACAGGTCCAGTCCTCTCTGCATTGACTGTCATCCTTCTTGTACCCATGTATAAATTACCCAGCTTAGGTAATGTTCTCCATATGGCCGTACTACTGCCACATATAACACAGAATGGTGTAAATATAAGGCACTTCTCTCTGGTTCAAGACTAGTTAGGCTTGCTGCAAGCTTTATAGGAAGCAGGTTTGGGGTCCCTGGTGTAGCTCCTTACATAGATGGGTTATGGGGCCATCCATAGAAAGTGCATATAGGTAGCAGAGGATCTGAATTCTGCTTTTTACCCTCCAGGTTCTTTGATGTGAATTTGCTGGCAGTGACTCCTTTCAGGCATGAATTCTTCACCAGAAGTCATGATGTGGGTTAAAACCACTTTGTTTTAAGGAGACCTGAGCCCATTTTCATGCAAAGCAGGTTCTCTAAGGAGACAAGGGTGTTCAGCCTTGTTCTCTGTGTAGGGTGTTAATCAGAATACAGTTTTCTAAAAGCACTATTTAATTTTGCTATCTTGTATTGTTGACTCCTGTTGATACTCTGTTCTGTGGATGATTTGCCTTTTTATTCCATCATATTTTTTTCCTCATCTTATGAAATGGCTATGTGGATTTGACAGGCCTCTCTAAGATCAGGTGGCTGAGTAAGAGTTACAAAAAAGAATATTGCGAACATTTTAGAAGAGATTTGTGTCATTTTGTCAAAATGAACCACAACCAAACATATTTATTCTATTAGGTGAAAAATAACAGTAAAATTGGGGAGGAGGTAATTTTGCAGTCTGCAAGTAAATTTACATTCTGAAGAAGCAGACTGTTTTGTTCAAAACAACTCAATCTCTACTCTTCTCACTAATGTACATAGCGTTTTTGATATTGCATTTCATTATGTAAACTTTGCTTTAATGCTTCTCATTACTTCTGCTCAAGTAACCCTGAATAAATGTAGTATCTGGCACAAAATGCTATTCCTATGGCATTGTTTCAAAACTAGTGCCTTTGTGTTGCACAAGATGGAGCTCTCAGTGACATGGCAGAGCCTCCACTTTAAATCTTCAATTTAGGAAAGCTGTTCCATCTAACAAAAGCCTGACATCCTACATGAACTTCTGGATCCCTGCTACAGGGCATCAAGCCAGCAATGCAAGATTAAGACCTATTAATGAAAAGGTGTTGAACTGAACAGGAATAAGGAAGTTTTGTCTTAGGAACTGCATATGGAGAGCATTAGGAATAGGTCTTTATTGTCTGTTGCCAATCCAAAATAATTGTAAAAATATTTTCTTTATTTTGCTGGGATGGGCAACCAGAGAAGCAGGAGGGAAGGAAGGAAATGAGAGACTGTCTAATCATGCTTCTATAAATGTCCTCCAATATCTTTTTAATGTGTTTGGGAGAACTTTTTCCAAACTGAAGTAGACAAATGTGGTGCTTCTTGTCCAGTCAAAGTGGGAAACGTACATGCACCAGGCTTGGCTAGAAGGCTTCAGGAAAGCTTGACTTTCAGTGCGTAGCCACACTGCATCATTTGCTGTGTCAACAGCGGCCAACAGAAATGACAGCTGAAGCTACCTATAACATAGCACTGTCTTCTAGGCTCTAAAACCTCAAAGAAATCCTTCATTTGACTGTATTGTAGCTATCCTAGTGATGATATGATATTATAACCACTTCCCAACATTACCAATATTTAGGTAGATGGCAAAAATTGTCATTGTATACTAAATAAAAGAAGGGATGGAAGAGAAGTAGAGTTTTGGATACTTTATTGTAGGCACTGCCTGATTTTTGCCTCAGTCCCAGGCTCTGGGAGGATCTCTCCAAACAACAGTTTCTGAGTCAATATGCGGAAGAATTCTAAGTCTAATTTGTTCCAGGGACCACCTCCAAAAACAGTAACATTTTGTTTTGGTCTCTGGCCCTGTTTTATTTACCAGCACAGACATAGCCATTGGGTTTGGGTTGGCCTGTGGTATCATGAGGCTTTTCATGACAATTCTGTTTCTCAGTGACTTCACCTCATCAAATGTCAGCTTCAAAACCCAGCCTGTCCAAACCCCCAGCTGCCCTATGTTATATTTCCTCTGTCCAGCACGTCCAAAGTTCCAAATGTCTGTGATCTACTGTTTTATACAAATTATCATCTCTGTGGTTTGTATTTTATGTTCTTGTTTTGTTTTGTTGGGTTTGTAGGGGTTTTATTATTACCTATGCTTTGATTTTGTTTGTGTCATTGTTTGAAAATTTGATCTGAACTCAACACAAAAAACCCAACAGAGTTAGGCTCCTTCTCATGCATCTTTCTCATCTCTGTATGCTGATGAAAATGATTTTTTCACTAGCATGGCTTAGCCAGCACAAGTATGTGCAGAAGAAAAAGTTCAAAATATATTTCAATACCTTCTCACCTTATACTAATCTCTATTAGAAACATAAAATACAATAACTAATGTCTTCAACTTAAGATGTGGGAATTTACAGTATCCAATTGTTTTTAATCAAGCAAATTTGATTTAGAGGGAGACCATACATCTCAAACCCTAAGATGATTTTTTTCTTTTAAAGAAAGTTGAAAAACATGTCTTTGATGGATATGATTGTGCTTTATGAAGGCCTGGAAAGTGGTCTAGTAAGCTTGTGCAATCAATGACCTTATAATTAAAGGAATGAAAGCTATGCATTGGCATAGGAAAACTATATATTGATGTGAGAAACATAAACGTTGATGGGGGTCCATGTAATGGATAGAATGGTTTCCATAGTTCTTTTGGGAAGAGAAAAGTGCACATGCTAGCATTACCTGTCCTCAGCAATTTCCTGTTTGTGTAGTCATTCATGGTGCTGGCATATACAGTGGAAAGTATTCACGAGTATTACCACCCTTAAAATGTTTTAGGAAAATGCCTTTCTTCAGAATTTTAGAATTTCTTTGTTTGAAATTATGTATATTCTCCTTCAGAAAGGAAGGACTATTTGCCTACTACAGAATGCATAAGCCTACTCAGTCCATTCAAACTGGTCTTTGAACAGCATCTGTTTATTTTTGGTACCCTATGGCTGTAGGACTTCACCTGTCTCTTACAGTTATACTTAGTCTAGGGTTCAGCTGCTTTCTTTGTGCAGTTCACCATTCCTATTATTTTCTACCGACCTTTTCAAATGTTATGTTACCTAACATGCATAGTTCATTTTCATTTTTGTATTTAGGTGTTAAGCAGGAATTAATTTGTACCTGTGATAGCAGAAAAAATTTTATATTGACACTTATCAGTATATGCTGGACAGTAAATATTATGAAGAACATTTTGGAGCTGCAAATGCTCTTCAGTAGCAAGCACGTAGACCTATATTCACACACAATCCACCAAAGCTCTTTTGAATGTCATGGCAAATCTCTAGTTTTCTGTGCAAGTAGGAGGACTGATCTATTCTTGTGTGGGAAAGAATTACACTTTGGTCAAACTAGCCATTATTTTGGTTTTGAGTTTCTTGATTTCAGAAAATATTTAGGGCATATTGAGAAAGAAACCCTTTGTTTTACAAAGGTGCTACACAGTAAATCATATCCGTCAGGATTTTACACTTGCGAATTTTTTTTGTATCTGTATTTTACTGAATTAATCTTCTGTGTCAAACAATTACCTACCTAAGAAGTATATGGAGGGATGTGATAGGCTCAAAAGTATTTCACTGAAATATATAAGATCTCAAAATCATAGGTCTGGGATTAATAATTGATAGAAATTCGTGTATATCACACATTTGTATTCATGGTACCTCCAATCCCAGAATCAGTGTTTCTGCAAGGCATTAACCTTATAATGTAAGGCAAAGCCTCCAATTTAGTTGATATCACTAGATATTAATTGCTCTGAAAGTCTGAACTTTTTCTGCATGAAGTTTATATTTTAAAAAGGGCTTGCATTGTGCAGTGTTGACAGCGCAACATGAAAAGTCCTGCTGAGCTTGTCTATAGATGTTTTTCTATGGCTGAGCATAAAATTCTTTGCTATGCAACTGAATGAATATCAAAAGAGGATATGAATACATGTAGCAGAGAAATGAAGTGGTTTTGAAAGGCCTTTCCTCTGAATGAAAGAAGAAGAAAGCAAGATTGGCTAAGAATCAGCAAGTTGGTTATATTTTTTTTCTACCTTTGGTGGCTCTGAGGTTTGACTGGGTGCCAGTTAACAAATTACGTCATTGATATGTTACTTCTGCGTATGGAATAATTCTTGATAACTGTATGGTCTGTCCACACATGCAAGACTAACAGTAATTTCCAACATCCTTCTTTCTCATTTGAGGAAAGAGATTTTACTGTCAAAATAAAATCTACTGATGCAGATTTCACCCCCCACCCCCGCACCCTCACCAAATAAGAACAAATGAAATCAGAAGTTATTTCATTTCAAACCACCTCTCATCAAAAAGAATAATAAATAAACCTGAAAACTGATTCTCAATCCTCTTAGGCATGTTATGTTTCAGTTAGAGGAAAAGGACAAGGTGTCATTTTCTGTGATAGGTAAGTAAAAACCTTTTTGTAAATTTAAAGAAGAGTTAACCACAATGTATTAAAGTAAATATATATATATATATTATTTTAAGTATATGCTTATTTCATGAGCCTGGGTTCTCTTGGAGTATGGAGAACTAAATGCAAAGCAGCTACAAAGTGCTACTGTTAGGGTCAGGCAGTGATTTAGAATCAGGATGTGATTGACACATATTTTGCACAAGATGACTTAGCAGGAACTCAGCTTCCTCCTCCTGCTTTTCAATTTTTAGCATCTATGAGTTTGCCAAATGGTGTGCACTGATGATGTCTACATTTGGTCCCCCTTCTGGATCGCCTCCGTTCTCGAGTGTTCCCAGCCTCTCATGTGTTTAGCAGATTTTCAGCCCCCGCCACCGGCACTGCACAGCCCCGTGCCTCCACATGGCCACCTGGCAGGGAGACAGGCTGTCTCCCATTTTCACCTCCTGCTCCTCCTCTTCCACCCGGATTGACCAGCAAAAGAGACAGAGGAGGAGAGGGAAGGGGAAGTGGTGGCTGGCAAGAGTTCCTGTAGGAAGGTCAATTAAAGGCTGAGGGTTGGGAAAGAAAGGATTGAAGAACTGACTGGGCTGTGATGGTGTGTAGGGAGCAGGGAGCTGGGGATGACTTGGAGAAGTGCAAGAGAGGAGGGGGGAGAGAATCTAGCCACAGGAAAATCGGGTATGCGGTAGGGAGGATGAACCACAGGAAAGGGGACTTTGGAAGCTTAGTGAAGGCAAGATAATTGATGATAATTGAGGAGGAGACACAGGAATAGGAGAGCAGAATAAGACATTAGGATTTTCTGTATCCTGTCATGTGAGACACGGTCTCTGCCACGCAAATTGAGAATTTCAATATAGTAATTCTTGTTTGAATGTCATGTAAGATGTTGATAAGTATGTTTTCTGTAAATTATAAGTTAGGCATATCAAATGGGGAGAGAAGGTACTTTGCAATGGAAAAACTGAAATAAGGTGTACACTGTCATGTACATTGTAATGTGTAGAGTGAGGTACAAACAGTGTATTTCTGTATGCTCTCTTTTTTTTTAATTGCCCTTTCAAATATTTTTGCCATGTAGGTGTTGTCAGATTTTGTACCATACCTTGTCTTCTGCATGCACTCTCACAAGAACAAATGTCATGTCTGTGCAGCCAAAGGATTGCCAAAGAGAAAGTTGAAGAACTGAACCCTTTGTTGCAAGTCAATACGTATATCTATATATTTATGCATAAATATTTATATTTCAGGGAATTTCAGGGAATTATTCATGTGAGAAGATTGTGTAGAAGACTGAATCATCAGGCTTGTTTTAGCCTTTGAAAAGGCTAAATGACTTTATTGGATTCATATTTATAGACAAAGCACACCTCAAACAATTAGTTCCCTTTTGTTTGTAATCATTATTATAACATATTCAGAGGAGTTATTCCTTAAAAACCCTATCTTAAATTAACCCCTGATTGTCTGCACTTGTCTTCTGGCTCTGTTCCTAACTATGCCAACCTTTCTAAGACACATGTGCTATAGAAAGGATGACACTATCAATCGGGGTGCAAGTCAGTCAGTGCCACTAAAGCCAGAGATTTCTCCTTTTTTTGACACTGTAGACAGAGCATGGGTGACCTTGGAGAACCCACTGAACAAACAGTGAGTTTTTCTGGTTTGGCTGTACTGGGTTGGATTAAGAAATTGCCACCCTTAAGAACTTGTTCCTAGCCTCCCTATTGTATTTATGTGTCTAGAGAATTTGAGATTTATTGATGTAAAGCAAAAAAAATTGCATGATGATTTAGGGTACTCACCAGAAGATGGGTGTGCTCACATCCTGTCCCTCTTTAAGCCTTGTTTATGCAGAGGGTAAAAAAAATGTATACTTACAGCTATAGCAATTTCCGCTTCTACATATTGGGACTGGATTTCAGTTTATTCTCAGAAATAGTAATGGTTTTGTCATCCGGTTTAGTTTCACTAAATCTTCCCATTTTTGGAAGATCAGGAAGAGACACTCATCAGCCTTGCTATTTTTGGTTTATTTATTGTTGTTTTGTCCTATAAGAACATTCTTTAGTGCAGTTGTAGATGTTTTCTGAAGGGATTGCAAGTTACTCAGAATTTATTGTCCAGTGTGTCTCCATGAAAGAGCATTTTTATCTTCATTAATGAAGTCACAATGCAAGCTTGTGGTGTTAATATACAAGAAAAAGAAGCATTTCTTCTGACACTGAATAAATACATTTTGGCCAAAAGATCTGTTCTGGGAATCCATGCAAAATTACAGACATGCTGTGCTAAGTTTTTATAAATGAATAGCAAAGGTATTTTTTGCCATGACATTTGTGCAAAAGGAACTGAACGAACCATGAAGACGCTTCATCATCCACGTACACTGTCTCAGAAGGGTGTGTTACTCTTCTTTTCACTACATCTCTGCATTGTCTCGTCCCTCCAGGGACACAACTGATACTAATCTCTGCACCTTGTGCTGCAATCAGACACAGGGTTTATTAATAATGACAATGGCACATCCTTTGCAGTGTCTTCCTGCTTCACTTGGAGCCTTCTCAGATATTATCTTCATTGTTTTATAGTAGCTATAAATACAAAAGTATTTACAATGAATTGTTTCCAAACAATTAATTGCTGAACTATGCACTAAGTTTATATTGGCTTTGTTACACCCAAACTCAAAACTGAGAGCAGAATCAGTTAGATAAATGCAATTCTTCATATTTAGGGCATGAAAGATATCTGATCTATCATCATGGAGTCATTTTAATTTGCAAAATATGAGGTAAGCTCTTGGACGAATGTGCCTCTGGATAATTTCTGGTTGGAATACACGCACTAAGTAGAAAAACCAACAGACTTGAATCTTTCATTTGGTAATTTTAGTTAAATTAGATTAATAATACTTAACATACATGCTATACCTTTTCTCGTTTGTAAGTCTCAAAGGAGTCTAGAAGTGGATAACACTATACATATCAAAAAAAGGAGATGCCAGAGATTAGTTAACATGCCCAAGTCACATTGCTCTTCAGAAGCAGACTGTGGAAAATTAGGTCTTTAGCTGCCAAGACAGGAAAGTTCTACCTCTTTGGATGTTTTCAAGTGATGTTGTTGGAGTTTTTTGGTCATAGGCCTATAAAAAAGACTAGGTATCTTATTAACAGATATGAATGAATATAATTAAGTAAAAGATATGTTTAACCTCATAAGGTTTTCTCTTTAATTTTCACAGACAAGTAGAAGCAAAAGATCTCTGAAGATTTGGAAATGATCAAGTTTAAAGTATTGATTTTTAATCCTGTATCCCAGAGTTCGTAAATTTCGTTAGCACTTACCTAACTACCAAAATTGCCAGTGTTATCTCCCTTTCTGTAGCTCAGACAGCAATTAGAAACCTTGTTCTGAGAAAACTAAATATAATTCTGGCCTGTACATACTCTATAACTGTTCCTTTTTGACCAAAAAAGGTGACAAATATGGTATTCTACAAAATATGGTACACTGCAAAACATGGTATCTACAAAGTAATAACTTAGGCTTGTCAGATGAATTTGAACAGCAAAAGGCTTCACTGAAATCATGTGCAAGGGGTGATATTCCTAGTATTCTACCAAAGTGAGTTTTCATGTGATGCTGAGTCAATGTAAACAAGGTTTTTTTTCATTATGTGATGTGATGGAGACCGAAGTAATGTTTCTTCTACTGTCGTGGTTGTGCTACTGATCTGCTTTGGTTACTCTGAGAAGCATTTTATTCACCATTAAAATGGGAATGCAAGCATAGGGAGGAAAAACGTGAAGTTGAGGGCTACAGCAGAGTCAGACTGGCACAGAAAATGAAGTGCTGAGGCAGTGATGATCCCTGTCACTATGTGCAAAGCTAGAAGCCTTTAATTGCTAGTCATAATGGGAAATTTTTCCCTCTATTCCTGAATAGCATATTCATATGAACACGAGATTGAGGAGGAAGGAGGCTCAGGAGATGGAGCCATCCCAGAGGAGCTATCAGCAGGACAAAGGAGATGATGGAACTCCCCAGAACTCTGCCTCTGCCTCCTTTCATAGACATGCAGTTTTCTGTCTCTATTTTCTCTAGGGAGGCAGGTTGTCAGGGGTAAGGCAATAGTGATTCCACTGCCACTGTGGATGCAAAGTGTTGTGTTTCTCACTTTACCATGGGAAGGTAAAAGTAACCTGCAGTCAAACCCTGCAGTTCAATATCTGGTAGAGGATTTGAAGCAAAAGGGTTTTAGCAGGGTGCGGGGGAGAGTTGAAAGCAAAAGTGATTTTGAGTCTGAAACATGTCATACCCTGAAGTACCAAGCACCCTTTCATGAAGACAGCACGCAATGCTACTCAGAGCTTATGTAAGAGGCACAGAAAACCCTTCAGAAGGCATCCTTTCTTTCAGCCCCAAACCTTTGGGGTCATGAGCCAGGGCATGTTAAAGAAACTGCTTACCCCAGACTGCTGAGGGATGAAGTCAGGCAGCTGCTGTTAGAGTATTCATGTGAGGAAATGATGTCATGCAGCACAGGAGATATATCCTAACCATGATTGTCTGCATCAGACCCTTCTCTTGAAAACATCAGCATCACCAGCGCTACTTTTAGTTCCCTGAGAAATATTACTGACTCCACATTGTCAGCCAGAGAGAGACAGAAATCC